>JAJLXC010000006.1:222126-656020 GCA_030571055.1 Yamadazyma sp. yHMH685
GGGGGGGTGTACTTTCCCGAAAGTAATGTACTGTTCCGAGGGTGGTGATGACCCCAGTTTAAACCGGATGGGGGTATGGGGTGTACTCTACGAACAGGTAGTAGCAGGGGTGTGTAGTAGCGGGGATGTACTGCGAAGGGGACGTAGCGTAGCACCAGCTCTCTACACTGCCAGTGAAGCAGCTCACAGCCCGTCCGTACCCTGGTCCCCTACTGTAGGAAACGTAGACGTTGCAATACAGACGAAGCGTAAGCATGCGTACATCTACTTCAATAGAAGATCGACTCACGGGCACTTTTATGTAGCAACTCAAGCTGAACTCGATCTTTCATCCTGATTGGCATCTTGTAACTGTAAAGCTCCACAAACTAGGTGGCAAGTTGTCGCAGCACGAGCAAATTAGGCCAGCTACTGTACCACCAATTAGTACCCCAATAGCACGAGCGAAATTAATCTCGCGACTGACGCACCATGCCTGAAGACCAAGCCCTGCCGCCTCCCCGGACCTCAACATCGGCTGCCGGGGTCCCCATCTCCAGCGTTGGATTCAACACTCTCAAAAAACTAAACACAAACTCTTCCATTTCCACCACCAATTCCACTTCCTCCAAAAACCCTCTCACGAGACTTTTCACAAGAAATAGATCAAATCCATCCTTGGAAGATCCACAGTTCCCAGAGGAAGACCAGATCTCTCCCCTGCGGGTAGTGGCTTCATCCCTCGAACGGAAACCGTCCAGTGTGTTCCGTCTATCCAAGATCAACCGCAAGACCAAAAATACCAAAGACTTGACGGTGCAAACCGATCTTGGACAGCCTCCAACCATCACCCGCAGAGCATCGGTGTCGTCACCGGTATCGACTTTCCAAAGTCTCTTCCACCGCAACACTCCGACTGCTGCCGGTATCGAGTCGATCGACGAGCAGATCCCCCGTGGTGTCGTCACCTTATCGTCGAGCAACTCCAATAGTGCCGTCACAGACAGCCAGTTCGCTCAGGTATTCAAGTTTACCGATGCCAACTACTCAGTGGACGACGATGCAGATGATAATGAAGTGTTCAAGAAAATATTCATGCCGGCTGATCAGTTCTTAAAACTGCGGTTGCTGGCCAGCCCTATAGCTATAGACGAAGATAACGATTTCCCCAAGTTCTGGAACACCGTATTAGTGCTTCTAAAGCCGGTTATATTCCAGTCGCAGCAGCGGAAGTTGACCAATGGTCTCAGGGGGTCTCAGCTCATCATGAGCCAGGAGGATATCGCCAGCTTTGTTCGAGAAAATTACACCTTGAGCGTAGTGGTTAGTGAAGAGGAGCAAGAAGATATAAAAATTCGAGAAATAATACAGGATTTGAGTAGCTTCTTTGTACGGATCATGGTGATGTTTGACCTGGACTTTCGTCTTCTGATCAGAGACGACTTCGACCCCGTGCGTAAGGGCTGGATACGACTTCACGAGCAGTGGATTTATTTCCGAAACAAGATCTTGTATTTTGTCCTCAACTGCTTCGCTCTGCTCAACGATAGGAGATTTGTTTGGCATCACAAAATAGAAGTGGAAAAGTATTTATTGAACTCGTTCAAGGATGTGGTGATCATGCCTTTCCTTGCCCTCCGCAGTCGCCTGGACGTAAATGACGAACCGTTCTTGCTGATGTACCAAGACGGCAGGGTGTTGGACGATATGGTTCAGTGTTTTGGAATAATCAACTCGATCCAGGAATACGACAGTCCCGAGACAGCATTTTTAGATGCGTTTGTGTGGATCACAGAGATAGGCAACGATTTATGAATAGAATTAGAATACATAAGTAGACGGCATTGGAATAGCAAAAATATAACAGGTGTTTTAAACTCTAGATAGACATAAGTATCGCTCTTCGACGTCAGAGGTACACATGCATTTGGTACGTTGTTCCCTACCTCGTACCTGCACGCTCACATTGTTGAGTTTGTACTCTTCAATAGCTGCAAAAAATCGCTACATCGTTTTTGTGAACACAGTTTCAAAACTCCTTAGCTTTGTTTCCCTTCCTTGGAAGAAACTGAAAACGTTAAAGTCGGCGAAATACTCCAAGCTTGCAGAGCAGCTGCCGACCAATTCCTAACGATTCCATTCAAGGCCCTATTCCATCACGCCGGCTCGGAAAGCGGTGATGAGGCCCACTCAGGTGTTGGCTTAGAAGTTGCTGACTCAGTACCCAGTCATCCACACTTGCACAAGTTCAAGCTGTATTTCTTCAGATACTCGTTCAAGGATGGAGCCAGGCTCAAGAGTTTGAAAAGAGCTCAAGCAGGTGAATGCAACAAGCGGTTCCATACCAATAGGTTCAAGTATAATATCGAAGCATTCTTCAGCTCCAAATTCAGCACCCATAGGTCTGCTGTGGGGGAGAATCCAGAGGCAGCCCCTGGGTCTAACCCCTCTACAAGTGGCTGCAAATCTCGACTGCCCTCACCCCAGCCGGCCGCGTCCCCCAAACAGGCTGCAACCGTCGCACCCAAGAGTCCAGACCCTTCTAAGAAGAGAACCAGACGTTCCGACTATGAGGCTGCCAGAGAATCCTACATACGCCGAAGCACCAGGAGAAAGAGAAAACCGCAAAAAAATGATGAATTAAGCAAGCTCAGGGCTGCGCTCTCCCCCCGGTCAGGTAAAAGGGCTCTTCCAAAGGCCAAGGCACAGCCTGGCCGTAATGTCGGCACAGTGAAAGCGTCCGACTACTGGAATTGGATCAGTGAAGAGAATGAAGGAGGCCTTGTGCAAGCCAGCCGAGTGGTTTTGTATCCTCAGATAGGCTCCAGTGATAGCACCCTGAGGCGAGGGTACGACAAGGAGCTTCGGGCTGAAATGGTGGCATCCCTCTCGGTGCAGCTATTTCTTAATGATCGATCTGAGAAGGTCAAGGCCCGGAACGCTAATGCTTTCACCATGGCTGCCAGCTGGTTTACGAGAGCAGCCGGGATGGAGAAAGAGGAGTCAGACTTTTTAGCTGAAGCAGAGAGAATTATTTTAGAGAAGGAGCGGGTAAGCAGTACATAGAAACCTCGTTACCAGAAGTCAATTAAGTAGAAACAGGACAGTTCATAAAAGTCGTAGAAACAGAAGAACAGCTCTTAACAGCTGTCGAAGGAAGAGTAGTAACAGTAGGAAGCAGCTGTCCATCTACTACTTACCCAACTCTGCCTATTCTGCCTACTCTGCCTAACCTGCCTATTCTGCCTGCTCTTCTACTCTGTCTAACCTACCTAATCTGCCTACTCTGCCTATTCTGCCTATTCTGCCTACTCTTCTACTCTTCTACTCTTGTACCAATTTTACGCGTCGCGATCCATTTCATCACCATGTCGCTTCCTAATAACCTCAAACACAACCTCTTGCCGTCGGAAATCAGCTACCTCACAGAGAATGAACACATCCAGATCTTACCCAGATACTCAATGAAATCGATCGATCTCATAGGCGTACGTATAACCTAACCACCGCACCCAATCACTACTAACTGTCAGACCAAAATTCCCCGGCTCCAGGCCCTCCAAAGACAAAATATTCCCCTCTGGGTTGCCCTCATTCTCAAGTCCCAGGGCAAGTGCAACATCGTGCCGCCCGAATGGCTCAACTTGATCTACCTCAAGCAAAAATATGACGAAGAAATCAAGTTCCCCATGCAATTCAGCAGCCTCCCATTTAACTGGATCGAACTATCCCGTACGCTACTCGCAAAAGCTGCCGACGACTTGCATGACCCCGTGCACCAACTCAGATCCACTTTGCAGGACTTACGAGAAATTCGCCAGGTGAAAACTAGAAAAGGGTTGAAAGAAGTGAACGAGTCAAATATAGGTTTGACCGGTTTGAGCTTGCTTGAGATCAACGAAGTACGACCTTTCATGTTGACGATGATGAACAAACTACGGGAGATCCACGACGCAGTCGAAGAAGAAGAGGAAGATATTGAAGAGTTGCAGTACTAAATTGAGATTCTATTTTCTCTCCACGATTTGCGATTAGAAATTTTCAATACCATTTGCACTAGCTTGTATATTTATTTAGACCCTTATCTTGTGTCACCAATTTCACAGGCTAACCCTTCTTGTAACTCACCAGTTCTATCCGCTTAACCTTTGTTGGCCAACGTAATGCCTAAGCTAAACCTTTCACGACACCTAACGTCGAATATCGAACTCCACAACTTGAAAACCAACTCCAAACGCAACCTCGTGCTCCTGATTCTCAAGTCCACCACCACCAAACGAGAAATAAAGAACTACCTCAACAAGTACACCCAGTTCCAGTCCGGCAGCTCGAAGATCGACAAACAGAGCCAGCGTAACCTCTTTATCAACCGGTTCTTGGCCCACCAGAACCCCTTCACAAACATCTACGACGATGAGGAGCACAAGGTCCGCAAAGTGCCATTGCGTATAGCCGTCTTTAGAATGAAGTTCTCGTCCATCAGCCCGCATCACTGGGAGGGCATCCAGGAAACGTTCAGAAGACTTATAGACTTGGGAGTGTCGCCGTTGGTGGTGATGGACCACGACGAGGAGCTGATCAACAACTTCAGGCTCAACGAATTGGCATTGATCGGCCAGGGTAACCGTGTCTTGAACCACTTGAAAGACATCCACCCCAGACTTATACGCTCACTTTTCTATAGAGACAAACTGGGTGAAGCGTGCATCAACAGCTTGGAGCAGGTGTTGATCCCGATGTACCAGGGCCTCGTCCCCGTCATACAGCCCTTGGTGTACGATGCAGCCACTGCCCAGCAGCAGTTTCTCAAATCGGAAGAGTTGCTCGTCAAGCTCTGCCACGAAACGCTCTCTTCTACCCACAAGGGTATGCTCTCGATTGAAAAAGTGGTGTTGGTGGATAAAAACGGAGGTATCCCGTCGATCGAGCGTAACCAGAGCAGTCACGTGTTTGTCAATCTTTCACAGGAGTATAGCGACATTGTCAGTGAGTTGTATATTGGGTTCCTCACTCCCGAGCAGCGGGACTTGCACATTCAGAACCTCAGCACTGTAGACGAGATCCTCACGTATATCACCTCTGTGACTGGCACCGACGACACTACCGCGATCATCACCACGCCCGAGATCATGTCGATTAACAGTGACCAGTTGAACCCTATCATATACAACGTCTTGACAGACAGGCCGATTATCTCGTCGCTGTTGCCCCTGGCGTTCAAGCGAACGCCGCAGCTCTCCACGTCGATCTTGAAAAAGGGTATTGCCGTGCAAGTGCTCCAAGCCGACGACTATGCCAAACCGTTTACGCTAAAGAATCTCATCGATGACCGGGTGCTCGACCAGGACCGATTCTTTGCATTGATAGAAGACTCTTTTGGAAAGAAGCTCGACTTGCAAAAGTACATGGATCGGATCAACAACAGCCTTGCGGCGATCATCGTTGTGGGACGCTACGATGGAGGGGCTATTATTACGTACGAAGAGTTTGAAGGCCAGAAGGTAGCGTACCTCGACAAGTTTGCGGTTGCGAAGCGGAACCAGGGGCTTCCTGGTCTCGCCGACATTGTCTTCAAGCTTGTGCTCCAGCTGAACCCGGAGGAGTTGGTGTGGCGGTCCCGCAAGACCAATCCGGTGAATAAGTGGTACTTTGAGAGGTGCGTAGGACTGGTTGCAAAAAACGACAGCCCGTGGAAGATTTTCTATACAGGAGAGATATTCAACCGCAAGATCCAGCTCAAGCGGAAGAAGGGCAGTGTGAACATCGACGAGAAGTTGCGGGTATACTCGGCCATCGGCGAGTCGATTGAGCCGCTGTTCGTTAATTAGATGTAGTGTATAAAATCTCAAATTTCACGCTACCCAATTATTTTTCCCAACATGATGAGAAGGAGAGATAGAACTGTTGTAGAGACTGAGAGTACTGCTCAAGAGACAGACAGTTTGGTCGGTGATGTAGCGGCTACGGCTAGACGGCTCTTGTTCTTCCACGAGATCCCCCCGTGGCAGCAAGATAATCACTATATCCGGTCGGGCTACGTCAAGCAGACCGACAGCTTCCGCTCCAGCTTTGCGTCGCTCTTCTACATACACAACGAGACCGGGAATATCTACACCCATCTTCTCCCATCGGCCGTGCTGATGGCTGCACTTGTATACTACCTCAACACTCAGCTACGCCCCAGTCCGCCGCTCGAGGCCTGGGAGTGGGCTAACTTTCTCCAGTTCGGGTTTGCCGCAACATTTTGTCTCGCCATGTCGTCAGTGTTCCACTGCGTAAAGTCGCACTCCCCCAGAGTACAAAAATTTGGCAATACCCTCGACTATTTTGGCATAATCATTCTCATCACGTGCTCGCTCATTTCGATTGTAGTTTTTGCGTACCACAACGAGCCGGTGTACGCCTATGGGTTTGGGGCCATGTTTCTCGTATTGGGCGGTGGGTGTACTGTTATGACCCTCGACCCGAAGTTCTCCTCCGCCGTGTACCGACCCATGCGGTCAGCGATGTTTGTTATATTTGGCCTTTCCGGTACGGTGCCGGTGTTGGTGTCGTTGTACCAGCTGGGGCTTGCCACCACGTGCCAGCGGGCCGGCTTGGTGTGGGTCGCGCTCGAGGGCGCCCTATACATCACCGGGGCCGTGTTGTACGCGGCACGCGTCCCCGAGCGGTTCACGCACCGCGAGGACCACCCGCACGACACGCCCGGACGGTTCGACCTCTGGGGCCACTCGCACCAAGTGTTCCATGTCTTGGTGGTAGCAGCAGCGTTGTGCCACTGGCACGGGCTCGTCGAGTCTTTTCGGTACATGAGGCAGCTGAATGGAGCCCTGGCGTAGAATAGATTAGAAGTATTATGCTGAGAGATGGGTTACAGGAGATAGGTAGGACAACGACCGTGGTAATGGCCCAGTACTGTGTCAAGTACTGCTCCTGCCTCCCTCTACACGCTGTTCTTGCTCTAACACTTAAAGTTACATATTTTTACTATATACCTAATTGGCCTTCTGGGCTCTTCTGGCTTTCACAGCACGGCTCAACTTCTGTAACATGTCGACAGTACTCTCCCACGAAACACATCCGTCGGTAATCGAGACACCGTACTTCAAGGCACTCTTGTCCAGTCCAGATGGAGGCATAGGCTGCTTACCCTCGTTGATGTTGGACTCGATCATGACACCAATAATGGCATCCTCACCGCTTTCGATTTGCTCAGCAACCGCATCCAAAACCTTTGGCTGGTTCTGGTAGTTCTTCTGCGAGTTGTCGTGAGAACAGTCAACCATCAACTTGATGGAAGGATCGGTGGACTTGGCAATGGCCTCTTTAGCAGCCTTGACAGATTCTGCATCGTAGTTGGTCAATTTCTTACCGCCTCTCAAAATGACAAAACAGTTGTCGTTACCCTTGGTAGTAGTAATAGCAGCCATTCCGTTCTTGGTAACTCCCATGAAATGGTGACCTTTAGAAGCAGCTTGCACAGCGTCTAAAGCAACACCAATACCACCATCGGTACCGTTCTTGAAACCAATAGGGAAAGATAAACCAGAAGCCAATTCTCTGTGCAATTGAGACTCGGTGGTTCTGGCCCCAACAGCTCCGAAACTCAACAAGTCGCTAAAGTACTGTGGGGAAATAGTGTCCAACATTTCAGAACCGATAGGAACTCCGGCCTTGGTAGTCAAGTCTAAGTACAACTGACGCGAGATCCTCAACCCCTTGTTGATATCAAAGGTCATATCGACGTTAGGGTCGTTGATCAATCCTTTCCAGCCCACCGTGGTTCTTGGTTTTTCGAGGTAAGCTCTCATGATGATAACCAAATCGTCCTTCAATTCGTCACTCAACTTCTTCAATCTAGAAGCATACTCAATAGCTGCATCGGTGTCGTGAATCGAACATGGTCCGACGATAACGATACACCTGTCGTCTTTACCTTTAAGAATCTGGCCACTTTCGTATCTGGCCTTGAGAACAACGTCCAAGCTTACTTTCGAAGCTCTGATTTCGTTGGTCAAGACATTTGGCGATATCAAAGGGTCGTAGCCTAAGATACGGGTATCATCGTACTCTTCTGCAGTCGGGGTTTTACTCATGGTGTAAAGATTATTACTCAATTTTTCAATCAAATTTTTCATTTGCGACCAGCAGGCGTGCGTGGGCGACGATCGATGGAACTGGGAGATAAGAGTCCCAAAAAAAGGAGGAGGGCTGGACAGCGAGGGAGAAAGGGTATATATCCATTTCTTGGTGATTCCTGCCTCCTGAGGCGTCTGTTTACCCCCCCGGCTGGTGATCTTCGAGCTGTATTACGCATGACTCACTTTCACCTTTTGAGCTCGGACTTGGCAGCGAGGGGAAAATAGTTTTTCCGGTTACAATTTACTAGCTGCTAATTGGATGAACAGTTGAGGGTGAACTACCTGGCTCGGCATATATTCCAGTTGTCCATGGGGAAGATTGAGGAATCGATGCGATATGCTAGCAGCCAGTACCAGTGCCAAGATCCTGCATGTATGATGGCTGCGATTTATCAACTAGTGTTTAAGGAGCAGGTGGTCTGCAGTGCTTGTGGTTAGGGATGTATGGGGCCTTTGAGGATGGACGATGCTGTCGATTTCCTTCATGGCTCTGTAAGTTTTGGGGGTTTCAGGTCCAATATTAGGCCAGTTTTGTGAAATTTGCAGTCTCAAATTAGATATAGTATGGATATGTAAAGTAATACAAAGACAAATGCAGAACCAACAGCTTCCAGGTACTAACAAGTCATGGCCAATACTTAACTCCCGAAAACTATCACTCCCATTGTGTTTACATTACCTCCACACACTAGTCCAGCAGTGTCTTCTGCGAGCAGTACATCTCTCTAAAACCATCAAAACACCTTCAAAAATAACCAAAAAAACACGAGCCACTACTCCAGCCCTGAGTAGCAGGACGGCCGTTTTACCTCCCCAATACCTTCCTGGCCAAATTATGACCTAGGCCGTCCTAGTCTACTCTTATCGCCAAATCGCGACTGGAAAATCCAGCCAACTATGCACTTGATACTTTCAGACGATAGGCTCATATTCATCTCGTTTCTTGGATTCGGGCTTCTCAACAACATTCTATATGTTGTCATCCTTTCTGCGGCTGTTGACTTGGTTGGCAGTGAGACTCCCAAAGCAGTAGTGCTCTTGTCAGATATTCTACCGGCTTTTATCCTCAAGCTTTTGGCACCATTTTTCCTTCATATTTTACCGTATAAAAATCGAATTTGGATGCTAGTATCACTTTCTTCCCTCGGGATGATGCTCGTCAGTTTAGCACCAATCGGGGCTGTCGGCATGACGATTTTGGGGATATGTATGGCCTCTTTGAGCTCGGGGCTCGGTGAATTGACCTTCTTGCAACTCACTCACTACTATGCTGAGTTGCACTCCATTGGTGGGTTCTCTACCGGCACTGGCATGGCAGGGATCGGTGGTGCTTTTGTGTTTTTGCTCATGACAAACATCCTTGGGTTGGATACGTGGATCACGCTCTTGGTGTTTTCTGTGGTGCCGTTTGGGTTCATATGGTTGTACTTTTACGTGCTTCCTGCCCCGCGGACAGACGTCAGCTTGGGGCTGTATGAGGCTCTCCCATCAGACCCCGAGGCTGGAACTGTGGTTGCGAAAAAGAGCCTTGCCGGCCACATTCGTCATACCATAACAGAGATTCGGCCGCTCCTCGTGCCCTATATGGTACCTCTCTGTACGGTATACGCTGCAGAGTATACGATCAACCAGGGAATCTCTCCCACGCTTTTGTATCCTTTAGAGGAGCTCCCTCACTGGCTTTTTTCCTCGTATAGAGACTTGTATGTAGTGTACGGCTTTCTCTACCAGCTTGGGGTATTTATCTCCCGGCTGTCTGTAAACTTTGGGGTCCGGATAAAAAGGCTATATCTTCTTGGAGGGCTCCAGTGTTTGAATGGGTTGGTACTTGCCTACCAGAGCATTCACTACGGGCCGTTTACAAGCGTGTGGCCGTTGCTAGCGTTCATTCTTTACGAGGGGCTATTGGGAGGATTTGCTTACGTGAACACGTTCGTCTCCGTCAG
Organism: Yamadazyma sp. yHMH685; assembly: GCA_030571055.1. Classification (NCBI taxonomy): domain Eukaryota; kingdom Fungi; phylum Ascomycota; class Pichiomycetes; order Serinales; family Debaryomycetaceae; genus Yamadazyma; species Yamadazyma sp. yHMH685. The sequence goes on from JAJLXC010000006.1 coordinate 232,193, forward strand.
CGAAGAGACCCCCAAGAGCAAAAGAGAGTTCAGCATGGGGTGTGTAGGGATGAGCGATAGTTTGGGGATCGTACTTGCCGGATTAGTGAGTTACTGGCTAGAGCCACGCTTGTGTGGGATTCAAGTAGAGAACGGGAGAGACTGGTGTAAGCAGTGATATCTAAACAGTATTTTGGGTGAATCGGATAGTTTAGTGGCAGCGGCTGTTCTGCCCGAATGGTATTGCATTACTATGGCGTGAATTTGCCATAGTGTGTCGGTACCAGTGATAAGGTCGGCCAGGAGCGCCCTAAAAATTTCCATGAGTCTTTATCTCAGAACTAGTACCCGATTCACCGTTAGAAACACCATGACTACCTCGAAGGCTACTGCTTCTCCTGTCAGCTTACACAATCCTTACTTCCACAAAAAAGAGGGAGAAAAAGACATTTGGTCGTTAATTAACGAAGCAGCCCTGGAAGCGTCTGCGAAGGCTCCCTCCAGACCGTTGTACAACTTGGGACAAGGCTTCTTCTCGTACAACCCTCCAGATTTTGCGTTGGAGTCGGTAGCGCATGCCATCTCGCAACCCCAGTTCAACCAGTACGCACCTGCTAAGGGCAATGCCAATTTGCTCCAGAGCTTGAAAGAGAAATACTCCCATGATCTCGGCTACCCGGTTGAAACTAACCAGATCGCCATCACTACCGGGGCCAATGAAGGCATGCTATCGGTATTCTTCGGGTTTTTAACTCCTGGTGACGAAGTGGTTGTGTTTGAGCCATTCTTCGACCAGTACATCCCCAACATTGAAATGACAGGGGCCAAGGTCAAGTACGTTAGCTTCAAGTACCCAAAGAAGTTTGACTCCCAGAACGTTACTGGTGACGACTGGGAGGTGGACTGGGACCAATTGGATGCTGCGATCACCGACAAGACCAAATTGATCGTCATCAACACCCCCCACAACCCCATTGGGAAGGTGTACAACGAGCAGGAGTTGAAGAGAATCGGTCAATTGGCTATCGACAACAACTTGATTTTGTTGAGCGATGAAGTATATGAAAACTTATACTTCGACAGCAGCTTCCCTCGTCCGGCGACTTTGAACTTGCCAGGATTGAAAGAGAGGGTATTGACCGTGGGAAGCGCAGGAAAGTCTTTTGCAGCCACTGGTTGGAGAATTGGTTGGGTTGTCGGCCCGGCAGAATTGATCCAGTATGTAACGGCTGCCCACACGAGAATCTGCTTCTCCACTCCTGCTCCTTTGCAGCAGGCCGTGAGTGAGGCATTCACCAAAGCCCACGAAAAGAACTATTTTGCCGTCACCAGAGACGAGTACAAAAGAAAGTACGAGATCTTCACCAAGGTGTTTGACGACTTGGATTTGCCCTACACTGCTGCTGCTGGTGGCTACTTTTTGTTGGTAAACTTGCTGAAATTGAAGGTTCCGGAAGGCTACGAGTATCCTGATTCTTTCAAAGACAAGACCAAGGACTTCAAGTTGGCCTACTGGTTGATCAACGAGATTGGCGTGGTGGGCATCCCCCCCACCGAGTTCCTTAGACCCGAATCGAGAGCGGGCCATGGATTGGAAAACACCATTAGATTTGCGGTGTGTAAGGACGATGAGTTTTTGGAGAAAGCCGTCGAGAGATTGAGAACCTTGAAGGAGTACTTGTAGACATTGATACGTAGACTATTGATTAATAGAATATTTATTATGGTAGAGCATGCGTGTAGTACAATTTAGCTATTGCTTCAATCTGAATCTCTTGAAACAGTACTCTACGTCTCCAAATTCATCTGGCCCGGTTTCCACTGTGCTCTCTATCTCTTCAAACGACTCACCGAGAAGACCCCAGAGACTTTCCCTCACATCCTGGTAGTTTCTTCGCAATGGAAGCTGAACGAGGATTTGGGTGTACGGAGTAGCAAAGTACTGGAGCACATTTTGAATTAACGGCGGGTGGTCTGGAGAGTAGATGGGGTCACTGAGGATGATGGTTTTGAAGCTGGTGGGGTGGGATTGGCCAAATTTGGCCGGATCATTCCAGTCAAGTTCGTCTACTTCGGCAGAGACATCATTGAGGTGTAAGTTGTGCTGGAGGTTGGGGAGAATCTCTTTCAAGTCTGTCAACACAACGTTCTTGTGGCCTAGTATCGCACATACAATGCCGACCAACCCAGTGCCGGCCCCCAACTCCAACACAGGCTCCTCGATGAGACTCTTGTTGTCGATCAACCGCTGCGATAGTATGAGGGAAGAGCCCCATGTTTTTAGACCCAAGTTGTCGCTAGTCAACGACGGCTCCTTTAGCTTGACAGGGGCCGCTCCCCTAAGCTTTATATTTCGTATGATCTCTGGCTGAGCAGTTCTCCCGCAGTTTTCAGAGATTCTTAGGCTCGTAAGTTTGTGTACTTCTTCTGCTTCATCTTCCAGCATCCACAGTAAATCGTTGGCAGTGATATGCGTAAGCCAGTGATTATAGTCTGAAGAGCGTCTCAAGGCCACGGCTAGCTGTGGGACCGCCGCAAGGGCTGCTACCGAGCCGAAACGAGGACAGTGAGTTATGAACCATTTTAGCGATGAGCTGAGCACTGCTGCGTCGATGGACCTACTTGAGAGGATGGCTTCCGGGGACTGCAGTTTCTTTTCGCCAGACCCAAAGTTCCATACCTCACCAGGCGATAGAAGGCGGAGAATCACCACCAATGCCGCATATGGAGGGCGAAGCTTGAGGATAGGGAAGTCTAGAATATGCAAAGGAGTTTCCAGCTCGTCGTCCTCAGGCTCTGAACGGCTGTAATCTGGCAATTTTTTTTCACGAGCTCTCTCCTCCGAGTTACTATGTATTACGAGGGGTGCGTCGAGGGTTCTGGAGGGTCTTGGAGCCGAAAAGAGCTCGAGTGGATCAAACATGTTCGCGATGGACTTTGGCTTGAGATTAGATTTGAGATTTGGTTTGAGATTAGAGGAACGTAAGGTCAAAAGTGAACGCCATGGTCCCAACAGACACTACAGACTACTACCCATAAATACACTAGACTGCAGCAGCCGTTACGTATGAAACATTTATTTACAAGTTCAGAACCATTCCAAACACCGATGCACTCTACACTAAAAGTCAGTCACACGCCCGTTGAAGGACCAGTCGTTGTGCTTCAACGGGTCCTGCTTGGGGCCTCCTCTTTCGCCCGTTTTTGGGTTGACGTCTCCTTCGAATTCAGGAATCGTCTTGACGTAGCTGGTGGAAAACCCACCGATATCAGTTTTCAAGTCGGGTGGCGCTGTGGACACATCTTCCGACGTGCTCTCACTACCTCTGCCGTTTCCCAGGATCTTTTTGTTGTAGTCGTCGATTGCAGCCTGGGAATTTGCAATTCTCTGCAATCTTTCAAACTCTTCTTGCTGCTCCTTTGGGAGCTTTGGAGGCGAGGGGAGTTGTTCAGGCATGAACTTGGAGGAGTATGCTCTAGCAGCTGAGGAGTGTACGTAGGAGGCTCTTAATCTGGCGATGCTGGTGGTGGGCCGGAGCATGATGAAGGTGGTGACGATTTGCGATTTGTCAGAATTCCCGCGTCCGGGAAATGCTGCAAAACGAACAGACTGGTTTGGACCTTCTGCGTAAAATGGTAGGATCAGCATTACTACAGCTCCTTTGAGTTTATCTTTCCACGTGAACTGTCGTGGCACTTCTCTTTTAGTTTGTATTACACTATAGTTTATCATAAAATACCTGTTGGCGTACATACAGATGGTAACTAGGGCGCTAAAAAATCAAACCATATAAACCTAGTGTGCAAATTAGTAATTCTTACTAGCAAGCATCTGCTTCACGGTATCAACAACCGTAGTCTCCATTGGAGTCAACTCGAGACCTAAACTTTTTAAACTCTTCGAGCAGTCTACAAATGGGACGGGGATATCTTCAACCTTGACCAAATCAATTTCGGGCAAGTTTAACTCCGGAAAGTTCTTCCTGATAATGTGAACAAAGTTGCTGAGATCACATTTGCTGTAAGCCAACAATAACCTCTGGTTCTTTCCACTTTCAGCAGCAATGATATGACCCTTGGCAATGTCCCTAACATCAACTACACATCCAAGAGACGGTTCCTTCATGGAGTCATATTGTTTCTTCAAAGTACCAGCAATGATGAAAAGGGTGGATGGAATAGACTCTGTAGCAGCAAGCCCATCATACGCCTGGGGGCCAAAACACCACCCCGGAGAAACGGTACTGACCGAAAAGTTGGGCTTCTTTTCTTCCACAAACTTCCAGGCAGCCCTGAAGCCCATGGCCTTAGAACCCCAGTATGCGGTCCCATCTGTGGTCTTTGCTGCCACTTCGTATGTGAGAGCACTATCCATATCCTCAGTGACCACTCTGGTGGTTTTCCCGTAGTGGTCAAAGGGAGCATTGTGGGACGCATACGAGGTGGTGACTACCACGCCTTTGACGTTCTTAGAATACTTTTGAGCAGCGTTCAAGATATTTTGAGTACCATGAATAGCAGGAATCAAAAGGTCTTTCTCCCCATCTTTTGGTTGAAGAACCAATGGAGAAGCTACGTGGTAAATGTATTCAATCTCAGGGTGATTCTTCAAAGCTTCGTCAAAGGCATCAAGACCAGCAACATCCTTGACAACAGTAAAGGAAAAGTTGGGGTTGTTGATAACAGCAGCATACTTTTCTCCCTTTTCTTGCGATCTCGCAGAGCCGATAACTTTGTAGTTTTTCTCTAATAATTGCTTGACAATGTGCAAAGCAACGTAGCCAGTAAATCCAGAAATGAAAGCAGTTGTCATTTGTTAAGTATTTTGCTGTACATCAGGTGGTATGATATAAATACTTCTGACATGAGCAACGCTATTAATCAGCGGAAAGTCGGGGATATACAGCACTTAATTTCCTGCATAGAAAATGGTTTTTCCGGATTTGACCTCTTTAAGTAATGTAGGCGGTTGCTGCTTTCTCTTCCTCCATTGAGTAATCTATTAGTTTACCTTCAACTCCGATGATTAAGGCTGTTCGGAATATTTTGACCTCCGCTAGCACCGACTCTTACTACCAAGCCTGACTCTTGTTACCAAGATGTCTTATCTTTTCTTGAGCCACCTGGGGGGCGTCATTGACTATGAATACTCGGCAACAACCTCCATTCACTTCATAATCTAACATGTCGGTCGCGTTTGTTTCTGGTTTTACCGGCTACATCGCTTTGCACATTGTCAAGCAATTGTTGCAAAAAGGATACACAGTCATTGGGTCTGCAAGAAGCGAGGCTAAAGGTGAAAAGTACTCCAAGTTCATTGGCAATCCTAATTTTTCCTTCCTAGTTGTCAAGGATCTCCTGGAAGAGGGAGCATTTGATGAAGTGTTCAAGAACCACAAAATTGACATTGTCTTCCATGTAGCTTCTCCATTGATCCTAGAGCTCAGCGACCCGGAAAAGGACCTTTTGATTCCAGCTATAAATGGAACTACCAGTATCTTGAAGGCTATAAACACACACGGATCCACTGTCAAGAGAGTGGTGGTGACATCTTCTTATGCGGCCTTTTGCGGTCCCCTAGAACACTATGGTCAGAAATCTCTTGTGGTTAATGAAAAACTGGTGAGCTCTATGACATACGAGCTCTCGGTGCAGAACAAGGACCAGACCTACTGGGGCTCAAAGGCCCTTGCAGAGCAAGCTGCTTGGGAATTTGTGAAGAAGAACAGGCCCAACTTTGAAGTTGCAACTTTTGCCCCTGCTTGGGTATATGGTCCCCAGGCCTACGACGAAGTCGCAAGTGAAAGCGTCCCCTCCACTATTAACTTTATAGCAGCCGTTGTTAACAACAAGTTTGACCATATCAAGTCTTTCGCAGTCGGTTCTTGGGCTGACGTAAGAGAAGTGGCAGCTGGTCACATTTTGGCAGCCGAAGTGCCAGAAGCTGCAGGAAAGCGGTTCTTGGTGGCAAACGGGAAATTCGACTACACTCACATGGTAAACACTGTCAGCAAGAACTTTCCGGAGTTAAACTTGCCTGAAGTTGATTTGGTTCCTGATGAGGAGATCCCTTGTCCTCTGGTAGACTATTCAGAGACCAAGCGAATCTTGGGCGATTTTAATACAAATTCTTGGGACAAAACTATCTCCGACACTGTCAAACAGATGTTGAAAGTCGGCCGTACCCAGTAGTTTCTTGATCGTTGTTAGTAGATATATAGTTAGTATATCTGCGGTATTATTCTTCGCGTACATAGTAGTTGAGATCAGTTATAATTAACGGTTGGAAGTGCCGCAAACTTTGCTTTCTCAAGAGCCGATGGTGATAGTAGCGTGTAAATACCGTTGCACACTGGCAATTTTTCTTCGCACCCCCCGGAACTGCCTTAGCTAATCCGGAATTCGTTTCCTCATCTCATCGTTATCTATGACGACAGCGTTTCCGCCTAAACCACCGGCTCCCAGAGAAATAGTGGAAGATCCCCTGCTACTAAAGAAGCTAGATCCTCGAATTTCCTTTGACAACGAGAAGAAACAGTTCATTTTCACCCAGTTACAAGCAGGAAAGACCACCGAGTACCAGTACAGTTTTGTAGTGGATACATGGATTGTGATCAAGAAACATGTTCTAGACGAGGAAGAGCTTGAAGAGGAGGCGAACAAGGAAGAGATCAAAAATCTCAAACGGTTAAAGATCGATAAAATCAAAGAGGAAAAGGAACAGCTCAAACAGCCTTTGAATAGCAGCATTTTCATCTCTAATCTTCCCGATTCCATTACAATTGATGAGATAAACGACCACTTTGGAAAGTACGGGGCCATTGCAGCAGACAAGGGCAAGTCTCCTCGGATCAAGTTATATTATGATGAGAAGGATCAGTTCAAGAACGAAGCCTTGGTGATCTATGAGCATGCCAAGTCGGTTGAATTGGCGATCCAAATGATGCATCAGGCAAGGTTAAAGAATAAAGTAATCTCGGTGGAGGAGGCCCATTTTGAACACAGGGACGGGGCTCTGCAGGCAGAGGATATAAAAAGCAAGTTCTATGCCAAGATACTAGTGATTGAAAACATGTTTCGGAAGGACGACGGGGACGAGCATCTCGTGGAGGACATAGAGGAAGATATACGGGAAGAGTGTGGGAAGCACGAGGTGGCAGATGTGTTGAAGGTGACTTTTTTCCCCGGCGATTGTGTGGTGACTGTGAAGTTCAAGACTGCTGACCTGGCAGAGAAAATTGAAGATACGTTTAATGGGAGATTCTATGATGGGTTGAAGTTGAGTGTTCATAGGTTTACAGGCACAAAGTATGTGTAGGTGTGAATGAATAATGTACAGTAATTAGTAGTGAGACAAGCTGGGGCGAGCAGAGAGGCTCACACCTGTTGAAAGAGCTCTTTACAGCCGTCAGTAATGATAGTATCATCTAGATTCTACGCTGCGCTCTATAACACTATGGTATGTTCTATTACTACATTAGGCTCAGGACGCCACCTGCTGGTGCAACTCATCCACCCGGCTCTTCAATACTGCCAAAGCTACGGCCTGCGACTCTACTAAGTCCTTCACATTATACACGTCTCTGGTGAACTTGGTTGGATCCAGAGTCACTTTTGAGCTCTTGATAATCGCCACCTGCAGTTTCAAGTTTTCGATGGTACTCAAAAGACCGTCTCGACTGTTGACTTGTTGTGTTATATCATTAACCTCCTTAAACCACTCTTGCTCTTTCTGAGTTAATGGCACCTGTTTGTTGATCTTGATCTCTTCGACTTTTCGGACCAACTTGGCATGGAATTTTTTCAACCTCTCCTTGATGGCGTCTTGTTTAGCTGTCAAAGCCCCAATGCGTGCGGTGTAATCGCCTGTGTTTTGTTTGTCAGATCCGTGAAACAATTCGAGCTGATACACCAACTCGAGGAGATTCGTCTTGACCTGAACGACCATCTTCATCAACAATCGCTCGTAGCTAGCCACGGCATCGAGAGAAACGAGCGAGAACCGGTTGAGGGTCTCCAAGTTGTCGAGTTTAGCGGGGCCAGTTTTGTACTGGGCGGCGTCTATTTGTTTAGCCTTGGCTTGGTGCAAATCATTCTCGATCTCTACAACTAGGTCAGACTTCAGTTTGCTTTCGACCACCACGCCTGGATCCTCGATCGATGCGTGCTCGAGCTTTGAAGAGATGAGAGCTAGATCACTGGGTTTCGATACCTGCACGAGCCTGACAGATTTTTGAGGGTCATTGAAGGAGTTGATCAAGTAGTCGCCAGAGAACGAAACATCGTCCCTGATCAACGCCACATTCGACGGACGGTCGTTGGCTACGAGATCGTATGTGTTGGCAGGATCATGCACATCGGGGAGAAACTCTAGCCAGTCGGTACAGGAGGCAATGACAGTTTTGTCGCTGCCGTAAATGAGGAACCCTCTAGGGTCAAACGGTATAATTCGTCTGTGGTCAGAGAAAGCGCACGCCAGTATTATGTCTACTGCTATTTCATCAATGGAAAAGCTTGCTTCCACCACCTCTTCATCTTCTGACTCGTCGACATATCCGAATCCGTTGGATGCAGATTTATAGTGGGAACCCACCAGCCTCAGCGAGCTACTGACTGCGTTAGTAGTCGAAGAGGGTTTCAACGGAGCGATCTGAGCGAGGTACTTCACGGTCAAGTCATTTACGTCGCCGTTAATAGCCACCAAAACCGGGGTGCTCAAGCTGCTCCCAATGCTGGCGATATCGCTGATACGGCCCATCTGGAGGTTGGCCAACGGGCCCTGGATTTGTGGCGATGGTGGTCGGGCTGTGAGCGAGTAGCACAAAACTTCTTTTCCGTAGCTGCTTCTCACTTCATCTACGCCTGGCCGGTCTAGTTGAGACAGCAAGTTTTGGTAAAACTTGACCAGGTCTTTGATTGCTTCTAGAGCTCCAGCAAACTCGGCGTGAGAAGACGCATACACCAAAAAGTCTCGTGCGTCGTCCAATGCCAGTTGCACTTCACTAGCAGAGGCGATGATCTTACCGGAAATAAACGGGTAAACAGCGTAAACCTTCGAGCTTTCGGTTGCAATGTATAGCGTCAACCCTCCCGCAAGCGAGGCACCTGATCCAAATGATACCGACGTGGCAGTTTCGCCTTGAAAAACCGGAGATGTGCTCAACTGAAGACTAACCACTGGCTCGTCGGACACACTCAAATCGTATAATTGAACAACGTTACTGGCGAGCAAAACCGCCAACGAGAGGCCACGAGACGCGTAACTGCTCCAGGCAATCTTGACGACTTCCCCTTCGATGTTTTTCAACTCGTAGGCCTCTACAGACCGACAATTAGCAGCACACTTATCGACCAGGTCCGGTACGCTTTGCACTACCACCCGCTGGCGATCGGTGGAGTATAGAAAAGTCTGAGCTGGGTTCAAGCCGATCTCTGCAATGTCGAACGGCGTGAAGCCTGTTGTCAAAAGCTTATAGCCCTTGGACTTGGAGTTGATGGTGCACATTCTGAGGGTGTTATCAACAGCCACGAAGGCGTGTTTGTTTTGGCTCAACGTAAGCTTGTTCCCCACTGTCTCAGGACCGGCGAACCATCGCTGGAAAATCGATTGGCCTTTTATAGTTTCCGGAAACTGAAACTGACTGTTCTTCATGGTTTGAGTCGACTAAATCTTTCTCGCGATGCCGCGACGATTTGTGGGTGTATGGGGGCTAGGCCATGGTAGGTATATTAGTATAGGGTAGGTGTATGATATATGGATAGGTGTGGCACGGCCGGTATGTATGGATGTGTTATTAGTCGTTGCTGCTTAGACTACATTACATTAGCCTCTGCTGGATGACACTCCCATTTGTAGAAATATATCTTACGGTTCGAAAGAGGAAAGAGGAAAGAGCAAAGAAAACGAGGATACCAAGCTAGAAGGGCACTAGGCCGTTGGCTAAATCATAGCAGTATCGATTGAAATTAGCCAATGTGCGTTGATCTATCAAGCGTTGTCAAGGTTGTGTGTATTTACTCTATTTTCGCTGTCTTGTTCCTGCTGGGGAATATGCTTCCGACACTTTTAAAAAGACCCGAGGCACGAGCCAGGATACTTCCCTTAGTTGTTCTGCTAGCTCTGCTACCTATACTTGCGCTGCTTCCCAAAGCTTCTAGATTGAGCCCGTAGTCGAAGCTGAGATCGTTAGCGCTGGATGGCTTAAAAAGCTCTTCCTCCGTACTTTGATCTTCTTGGAGGTTCTCTACCAAGCTCCTTTTAGATCTCCTGCTCTTCAAAGAGCTCAAGTCGTGCCTCGAAGCTGTGTGTCTCAACATCTGACTTCTCTCCCACTTTGCGTACCTCTTCTTGGGGAAGCCCGGTGGGGGCAGCTGAATTTGGAAAGAGTGGTCGAACTTTGCTTCGAAAGTTGTATCTGATGCTCCAAAAGGGGTGTCAGGGCTGGAGTACGCCGATATCTTTTTCAAATCGGCTTCGGTGTAGGGGTTTGCTTTTGCGAACGGATCGAGAGTTCCTGGAGGGCTGAAAGAACGCTTGGAGGGGGAGGAGGTGGGAGAGATGGAGAGGGGGGAATCGGTTGAGGAGGGCCAAAATGCAGAAGGAAGGGATGTGGAGTGTACGGAGGAGATTGAAGGTGAGTGTAAGGATGGAAGATACGGGACTGTGACGGTAGAGCTCGTGGGGGTAGAAGTGCCCAAGATTTTGGTGGGGGAGACTTTTGGAAGCAGGCAGTCGGATTCGCCTTTGTAAGTGATGGAGGAAGCCTGGAGGATAGAATCTGCAGGGGACAGAAAGTACCACTCGAAGAATGCCTTTACTTTATCTCGTTTCCTCTGCTTCAAACCCGCTGGAGGGCTTTGGAACTCCCCCGAGTCCCACATGCGGGGCATGGTCTGGCTGGGAGGGATGTAGAAGTTCTCGTCGTACGTTCCTGGCCATTTTCTTTGGAAAGACGACTTTATTCTTCGAAGAGTGTGGTATCCTGGCATGTTTGTGAATGGTTGCAAAACCGGAACGAGCGAGAAAGAAAACTGCTGGAGCGATAAGCGAGTTTGAGGTAGCACCCATGTTTGAAAAATAAACGTGCCCGAGGTTATGTAGATATATATACATGCAAAACGGCGAACCCGTTAAAGTACTCTTACTGCATCACCAGTTCAACCGCCTGCTACCACTGTCGCTGTAATTCGCACAGTGAAAAACGCCAAACCACATATGAGCAAACAGTACATTTCTACCACTTGCGTGAGCTCAGCTCACGAGCTGGATATCCTTGACGTGGCCGTGGTCGCCAGGCACACGATTACTGTAGGAAGCGACGGGTATGCCCGTTTCTGGGACAACAAGGTGGACGAAATCGCTGATCCGAGAGCTCATCTGGTGAGCGAGTTGATTGATAAATCGGGTGTACACCATATAAACGTGTACGAGAACACCCTCACGTTGGGTGGAGGGTACGTGAAAGTCGTGGTTGTCGGGTACGGCACGTTTGGCGGGTCAGCTTACTTCCAATGCTACGTCAACGACGACATCAGCACTTTGAAAGTCGTCGAGACTCCAACTGAATTGACGCAAAGCTCGTGGACCCCAGCGTTCCACAAAGACCCAGAGTCCGCACAGGACTACATGGTGTGCACCCAGATAACCGGGAACATCGTGCTCTACCAGCTCCAGATTTCAGGGTCTCAAGATGAAGTGAAGGTAGAGTTTACTAAGCAGGCAGAGTTGGCTCTGAACGAAGGCTCGTTCCCCATCTCCGTTGATGTGAGCCAGGCAGACAGGAAGCTCGCCGTCGGATACACCACCGGTGATGTGTTGTTGTACTCTCTCGACAGCTTGAAGACCATCTACACGTTCCATTCTACTGATTTGCAAGTGACGGGGTCCAAGACGAGCAACAGTGCTGTCCCGAGAGTGGTGCGGTTCTCGCCTGGAGGGTCTCTCCTTGTAGTTGCGAGGGATAATCAGAACGCCGGCAGCATAACGTTGTACGACGTGAAGTACGGCGAGAACGTTGGTTCTCTTACCACTCCCTCGCACTCGAGCAAGTCGACGGTCGGAGGCTTTGCCCACGAGGGGTGGATCATGGGGTTGAGCTTCGACGACGAAGGCGAGCATCTCGCCAGCTGTGGGTTTGACAAGCGGGTGAGGGTGTGGAACTTGGAGAACAAAGAGAGAGTCGCCACGCTCAGCTTGAGTGCCAGTGACTTTGACTCGGTCGACGAGCAGGAGCAGGACACCAGTGTGGCCAGCGGAGTTTCCTTTATCAAGAAGGGAACGAGAAGTGGTGCTGGAGGTGACAAGAACAGCGGGTTGGTCGTGGTGAGTTTTGACCGGGGCGTACGGTGGTACCGAGAAGCCGGTGGGATATAGAGCATAATACACACGGCCGACGATTAGAGTAGAGCAGTATCTAGAGCACTATCATTACCAGCGATGAGCATCGCAGATCAGCTCAAAGTAACTTCCGATTTTTACGATATTTCAACTTAGTCATAGTCCCTGTAGCCCAGCCAGTCGTTACTCTATCGCACCCCACCTGCCAGCTCTCACCTCTATTCTACCTCTATTCTACCTACTACTCAATTCGCATACGTAATTTTTCACGCGTACTATGCCTGACATTAGCCAGCTCGTGGAGGCTCTAGAGTCCCCCGACAGCGACCACAACTACATCAGGGCCACCACACACCGCCTAGAGGATACGGTCCAGAAAGTTGGGCTCAAAAAACCCCAATTGAGCTCCCTTTTTGATACAATTTTCAACGTCCACAGCTCGCTCTCATCCACAGACAAACGGCACTTGATACGACAGTGCCTCATCCCGGACGGCCTGTACGTGCTCGACACCAGTCTCATACACCGCATCCTCAGCTCCGTCGGATACCCCCGAGTTTTCTACCAGAACGGCAAGAAGGTTAAACAGAAGAAGCTCTCCACTGCGTTGCAGATCGACCTTCTTCAATGGTTCGTCTCGTGCATACACTTATTCGGGCCCGATGGGTTTAAAGCTCTCCACACGCTTCTCCCGGTGCTCTTCAACTTGCTCTCGTTCGAGTTCTCCCGGCCGTGGATCGCTACTTTGATCTTCCTCTGCTACATCAATAACACCAGGAGGCAGCTCGTCAAACAATGGCAGATCCAGATGGTGGTGGACTTGGCATTGAAGTTCCCTTTGGACCCGTCTCTAAAAATCCTACTTGTGTTGTTCAAGGACCTCGTGCCGGACTTGGACTACAGAGCGTACTCCCCTTACCACGAGGAGCTCGACAAAGCCAGGGCCGACCCCAACGGGCTTCGGGCCCCCAGCGTAAAGTACATAGAAATGCTCGAGGCAGTGGGGAGCCGTTACCCCCCGTCTCCCGCTTCGGCAGCGCACAAGCTCGTGCTACAGGACTGCCGGTCGCAGTACGCTTCGTTTAAAAGAAGTGCTGCCAAAAAAAGACGTTTTGCAACCGAAGTAATATCCTACACCGGAGCTGCCAATCCTGCGTACCCCCAGACCCACGCCTCCACACGCACCCGGACCATCTACAACACGAGCAGCCTCGAAGACTTGGCAGCGCATTTGCTGGACTTGGGCTACGTGAGCGTGCGGAGTGCTCTTCTCTCTGGGTACGGCTACTACACCAGACGTATTCTATTGAGCTACATCATATTTAAGTGCTTGCTTGGAGACGAGGAGTACAAGAGCCAGCTCAATTTTTTCATCAGCCAGTCCAACCACGAGGACGGAGCGTTGAGCAACGGACTCGTGGAGCTCATCAAACGGTTCCCACCAGTGGTTGAGCTTGACTCGGTTAGAGAGCTTATGCAGAGGGGGCCCCACAAATTGCGGATGCAGCTTTTGAGGTACTTGGATTTGGAGTTTAGCACCGACACGTTGAACGACACTATCGCCTCATTGTACGCTGTAGATGCTGGGGTTCTTCACGAAGTTGCGGTGCTTTTTGGTTTGTGGTACAGGAAACACGGACAGCTCTGTTTGAGCAAGATCAGTGACATTATCCAGTTCATCTATACCGTTATAGACATCAGGACCTTTCCCCTCGCTGCCAGGTTTTCGTTTCTCTCGGTCCTCCGGTTCATCACCAGTGTACCCACTAACGACGTCAGTAGTTTCACGCCCGACGCAATCATGCTTCCTGCCCACCTCTACTATGCGCTTCTCTTTACGGTCAACCCACTAGTATTCTCTGAAGTGTGCGGTTACATGGCGTACACCAAGAGCTACGCAGCCGTGGGCGAGCACCGGAGGCTTCATAATGCTATGATCATGGATACGCTCAACTTGATCTGGCGAGACAGGTGTTTTTACAAAGACGAGGAGCTCCATGGGCGCAACCAGGGGATGTTTTTACCGGCCGAGCTCATAGGCAAGCTCCCCACTGTCAATGTGTTCAGCTACTCGAGCCTTGTGCAGATGGGCACCATCGGGAACTTATTTCACAACCCGACCTGGTCGACCATTGTTTCCCAGATCGTGTGGGAAATCGAGGATGCAGCCGACGTAGGAGACCGCCATCCAGGGCCGGTGACCGAGGAGTCGGTGATTAACATGAACAGTGGCGGCGATTGGGTGGGGATGAGTTACGACGAGATCAAGGTCGAGGTATTGAACCGGTTGGATGCCATGGGGTACAGGGGATTAGGCGATCTATTGTTTAGTTCGTTGAGGAGTTTAGTAGACAAGAGGAGGGTAGGGAGAATGAACGATACAACGTGACGAGGTACAGAAGAGAAGACGATGAACGAGATACTAGGTAGATGCTAGATGTACGATAGATATTAAATGTACGGTAGATACTAGGTCGATACTAGACGATACTAGTGCTGCATAAAGGGTTATTAAGTCACCCCGGAGTTGGCTGGTCGGTGTTATCTACCTCGGCAGCAGCCCGACGCCGACACCACCACACCGCGATAAGAGCGGACGCCCGTCGAACGCGTCCTGCACCGTTCGCAAAACCACCTTAATTTCGATCCCAACAACCAACATCCCTGGACTATGTGCAGGTCTCGACTTTGTGGAATGCTAGGCGTAGTTTAAGCTAGGGGTGTGAAATAGCGTGCATACTATTGGGGGATTTACGGCGGTGCTGTGCGAGGTTCAATTCTCCAGTCAAGGGATCAGTGGGCCAGAGGACTGATGGTGGATGCCTGGCGGTTTGTTAGCCACCTGGTGCACCGATGGTTGCAAAACGGCGCGACAGGCGACATTCCTAGTGCTTGCATGCGACATGTGTAGGTGGCCTCGTAGGCGTGGGCGGTAGGCAACACCACCCACTCCGGAGACCCAAACAGAGCCAACAAACTCACAAAACGGCTGATGTCGCGTAAACAATCCCAACTTAGCTCCCACACGCCTACCCACAATTAGATTCGTAGTATCGCCTCTTCTGCATCGCCTCCTGTACATAACCCTCCAACATTTTTTTAACCAACAAATTCGGCCTCAAAATATAATATAAATTGCAGCCTGTCGCACCACCCATCGGCTCGTATTCAAACCAGACGTGCACACTTCTACATGTCTTCTACCAGACCTTTCCAATTGAACCATGGAACCCTCGAGTTCACCGTGTTGGTTCCGAGCACAATATATCCCAACTTTGTGCAGTTGAACCAGCGGTTCTCGAAGCACTACCTTCCAGCTCCCACCGAAGGTTTCAATGACTTGACGGAGCCAAGCAGCCCGATCGAGCTTTTCTCCAAGTTCATGGGCTTCATAAATGACAGCTACTTGAATGGGAACCGCCTGTTGAGTTTAACGGACGACGAGATCAAGGTGGTATTGGAGTTCTGCTTCCACGAGTTCAACGCCAACGTCGTCGACCACGACATCCACTCATACGTGCTTGAATTGCTCAAGAACGACACCGTGTACCCGACGACCTTGGAGAAGGTCAAGGACATTGTCAGGAACTACTACCAGTCGCAGTCGTTGATCGGTGAGACGGCACAGGCGGCTGCAAACCTCAAGTCCAACTTGTTGTCCCACAAGCAAACACAGATCCACGCCATCTTTGGGGGGCAAGGTAACAGCGATGACTACTTTGAAGAATTGAGAGAACTCTACAGCATTTACAACCCGCTCTTGAAGTCGTTCATCGTCGAAGTGAATGCTAGTTTACAAACCCTCTTAAAGTCCATCGATAACGTCGATAAGGTGTACACACAAGGCTTGGACGTCGTCCAGTGGTTGGAAAACAAGGACAAGACGCCAGACCAGGACTACTTGTTGAGTGTGCCCGTTTCGTGCCCCTTGATATGTCTTATCCAGTTGTGCCACTACCAAGTGGCTTGCAAAGTGTTGAACATTAACCCGGGCCAGTTCTTGACCCACTTAAAGGGCACTACCGGCCACTCGCAAGGGTTGGTGACAGCCGTGGCCATCTCCTCGTCGCTGAACTGGGACCAGTTCTCAGAAAACTCCATCAGAGCCATCACCCTCTTGTTCTTCATCGGGTTGAGATGCTTGATCACCTACCCCAGCACCACCTTGCCTCCATCGATGTTGCAGGACTCGTTGGAGAACGGTGAAGGAAGGCCATCCCCCATGTTGTCCATCAGAGACTTGTCCAAGAGCAAAGTGGAAAAGTTCATCGACCAGACTAATAACCATTTGCCAGCAGACAAACACATTTCCATCTCGTTGGTCAACGGCCCCAACCAGTTGGTGGTGTCCGGCCCTCCAGAATCCTTGTACGGGTTGAACTTGACGTTGAGAAACCAGAAGGCCCAGTCAGGCTTGGACCAATCAAGAGTTCCTCACAGCAAGAGAAAGTTGAAGTTCTCCAACAGATTCTTGCCCATCTACGCTCCATTCCACTCTCACTTGTTGAAAGACGCCAGCGACGCTATCCTCAAAGACTTGCAGTCCAACGACTTGGACTTTGCTGCCAAGGACTTGGTCATCCCGGTGTTTGACACCTTCAACGGAGACAACTTCCAGCAGTACAAGGCATCCGTCAGCGAGAGACTCGTGGAGTTGATCACCCAGTTGCCTGTCAACTGGGAAATCGCAACCGAATTCCCCTCCACCCACATTCTCGACTTCGGCCCCGGAGGTGTCAGTGGCTTGGGGGTGTTGACCCACAAGAACAAAGACGGTACCGGCTCAAGAATCATCTTGGCTGGTGCTTTGGACTATCACATAAACAAGGAAAACGACGAATACGGGTTCAAGCAGGAATTGTTCAACTACAACAAGAACACCCCAGTCAAGTTCCAAGCCAACTGGGATAAAGACTTCAAGCCAACTTTGGTTAAAGACAAGTCCGGTAAAGTATTTGTTTCCACCAAATTCTCGAGATTGTTGTCGAGAGCTCCGCTCATGGTCCCAGGTATGACCCCTACCACCATCAACCCGCAGTTTGTCATTGACACCTTGAACTCGGGCTACCACATCGAGTTGGGTGGAGGTGGCTACTTCGACCCTCGCATGTTCCAAAGTGTGTTGGATGAAATCAAGAACAGTATCGTCCCTGGTTACGGTATCACCATCAACTTGATCTACGTCAACCCTAGACTTTTGCAGTGGGCTATTCCTTTGATCAAGGAATTGAGAGAAAAGGGTTACCCCATTCAAGGTATCACCATCGGTGCTGGTGTTCCGTCGTTGGAAGTCGCCAACGAGTACATATCCGACTTGAAGTTGACCCATCTCGGTCTCAAACCTGGCTCGATCGACGCTATCAACCAGGTCGTCAACATCGCCAAACACAACCCCCACTTCCCAATTGTCTTACAATGGACTGGTGGTAGAGGTGGTGGTCACCACTCTTTTGAAGATTTCCACCAGCCAATATTGCAGATGTACTCCAAGATCAGAAAGCACCCAAACATCATTTTGGTTGCTGGTTCTGGTTTTGGTTCCGACGAAGACACTTACCCATATTTGACCGGTACGTGGTCCAACGCTTACAAGTACCCATCTATGCCTTTTGACGGTGTTCTCTTCGGTTCCAGAGTTATGGTCGCCAAGGAAGCATTCACCTCTTTGGCTGCCAAGAAGGCCATCGCTGCCACTACCGGTGTCAAAGATGGTGCCTGGGAGGACACTTACAACAAGCCTACCGGTGGTATTTTGACGGTCACTTCTGAAATGGGTGAGCCTATTCACAAGATCGCTACCAGAGGTGTTAAGTTGTGGAAAGAGTTTGACGATACTATCTTCAACTTGCCAAAGGCCAAGTTGGTCGAGGCTTTGAAGTCCAAGAAGGATTACATCATCTCCAAGTTGAACAGCGATTTCCAAAAAGTCTGGTTCGGTAAGAACGCTCAAGGTGTTTGTGATTTGGAAGAAATGACCTACCAGGAGGTTTCCAATAGGTTGATTGAACTCTTGTACGTTGCTAAGTCTGACAGATGGATCGACGTTACTTTGAGAAACCTTTTCGGTGATTACCTCAAGAGAGTTGAAGAGAGATTTGTCTCCACTACTTCTGAATCTTTGGTTCAAAACTACAACCAATTGACGCTCAACCCTCAACAATTTTCTGACAAGTTCTTTGAACACTACAAGGACGGCAAAGATCAGTTGATCAACGAAGAAGACTGCGATCACTTCCTCATTTTGTGTACCAGACCTATCCAGAAGCCTTGTCCATTCGTTCCCGTATTGGACGAGAACTTTGCTTTCTACTTCAAGAAGGATAGTTTGTGGCAGAGTGAAGATTTAGAAGCTGTTGTGGACGAGGATGTCGAGAGAACTTGTATTTTGCATGGCCCTGTTGCTGCCCAGTTCACCAACAAGGTCAATGAACCAATCAAAGAGATCTTGGACAACATTCACGAAGGTCACATCAAGAGATTGTTGAAGGACTACTACAGCAACGACGAAAGTTTGATTCCAACCGTTGAGTACTTCAGCGAGGACCTTACTACCGTTGAGCACACCGCTACCTTGCCATCTTCTGTCAAGGTTCAAGTTGACGCTGCCGCCGACAAAAAGACCATCACTATTGGCTCTGACGGTGCTTTGCCAGAATTACGTGCTTGGATCGACTTATTGGCCGGTAACAAGTTGACCTGGCTTCACGCTTTCCTTAGGAGTAAGAGAATCGTACAAGGAACCAGCTACATCGATAACACTACCCACAAGGTCTTGTCTCCTGTGCACAACATGGTTATTGAAGTTGGTAACTTTTCATCTGCCGATGCTCAGACCTTGACCAGCTACGAATTGATCAACGGTGACTACAAGCCGGTGGTCAAGATCAGTTTCAACAAGGCCCAGAACATCATTGAGTACAGGTTAGTCGAGCACAGAACTGCTGATGGCATCCCACTTGAGCTTCCATTCTTGTTCAACTACCAACCAAAGGATGGGTTCGCTCCTATTTTGGAGATCACCGGTGACAGAAACATCAGAATCAAGGAGTTCTACTGGAAGTTATGGTACGGTTCTAAGACCCCGGTTGACTTGGACATTGATGTTGCTAAGCTCATCAAGGGCGAAGAAGTTGTCATCAATGCTCAAGACGTTGGTGAATTCACTCATGCTATTGGTAACAAGCTGGAAGCTTTTGTCTCTAGAAAAGATAAGGAAAGTTACGCTCCTATGGATTTTGCTATTGTCATTGGCTGGAAAGCTATTATCAACGCCATTTTCCCAAGAACCGTGGATGGTGATTTGTTGAAGCTTGTCCATTTGACCAACGGCTACAGAATGATCCCTGGTGCTAAGTTGTTGAAGAATGGGGATAAGGTCACTTCCACGGCTGAAATCAAATCTGTTTTGAACCAAGCCAGTGGTAAGATTGTCGAAGTTACTGGTACCATTAGCAGAGACGGCAAGGCGGTCATGGAGGTCAACTCCCAGTTCTTGTATCGTGGAGACTACAAAGATTTCGAAAACACCTTCAGCAAGGTGTCTGAGACTCCATTCGAAATCAAGATCAAGGATTCGAAGGATTTGGCTATTTTGAAGTCCAAGGAGTGGTTTGAGTTGGAACAAGACATTGACTTGTTGAACAAGACTTTGACCTTCAGATTGGAGTCGGTTTACAAGTACAAGACGTCTGATATATACTCCTCCATCAAGACTGTCGGTAAAGTGTACTTTGAATTACCCACCAAGGAAATCATTGAAGTGGCCAGCGTCGACTACGAAGCTGGTAAGTCCTACGGTAACCCGGTCATTGACTACTTATCTAGAAACGGTAACACCATCGAGCAGGCCATTGTGTTTGAGAACCCAATTCCTTTGTCTTCCAACGAAGAGTTGACTTCCAAAGCTCCAACCACCAACGAGCCATATGCCAAGGTGTCTGGTGATTACAACCCCATCCACGTCTCCAGAGTTTTTGCCAACTACGCTAACTTGCCTGGTACTATCACTCACGGTATGTACTCTTCTGGTTCTATCAGATCCTTGGTTGAAGAATGGGCTGCGAATTCCGTTGCCGAGAGAGTCAGAGCCTTCAAGTGCTCTTTTGTCGGTATGGTTCTTCCAAACGATGTTTTGCAAACTACTTTGGAACACACTGGTATGATCAACGGTAGAAAGATCATCAAGATCCAGACTAAGAACATTGAATCTGAAGCTGTGGTGTTGGAAGGTGAGGCCGAGATTGAACAGCCTATCACCACCTATGTGTTTACGGGTCAAGGTTCCCAGGAACAAGGTATGGGTATGGACTTGTACGGTAAGTCCGACGTTGCCAAGGAAGTCTGGGACAGAGCCGACGTGCATTTCATCAACAACTATGGTTTCTCTATCTTGGATATTGTTAAGAACAATCCTAATGAGTTGACCATCCACTTCAGCGGTACAAAGGGTAGAAAGATCAGAGAAAACTATATTGCTATGATGTTCGAGACTATTGCTGAAAGCGGTGAAGTCAAATCTGAAAAGATTTTCAAGGATATTGACACTACTACTACCAAGTACTCTTTTGTTTCGCCTACTGGTTTGCTTTCGGCCACTCAGTTTACTCAACCAGCCTTGACCTTGATGGAAAAGGCTAGTTACGAAGACATCAAGGCCAAGGGTTTGGTTCCTTCCGATGCCATGTTTGCTGGTCACTCATTGGGTGAATACTCCGCTTTGTCATCTTTGGCCAATGTGATGCCTGTTGAATCGTTGGTTGACGTTGTTTTCTACAGAGGTATGACTATGCAAGTGGCTGTTCCAAGAGATGCTACAGGTAGATCCAACTACGGTATGTGTGCTGTTAACCCCACTAGAGTAGGCCCAACCTTCAACGATGCTGCTTTGAGGTTTGTTGTCGAGGAGGTTGCCTCGAAGACCGGTTGGTTATTGGAGATTGTCAACTATAATGTTGAAAACACCCAATATGTTACTGCTGGTGATTTGAGAGCCTTGGACACCTTGACCAACGTTTTGAACGTGATCAAGTTGAACAAGATTGACATTGTTAAGTTGCAAGAACAATTGTCTCTCGAAAAGGTCAAGGAGCACTTGAACGAAATCATCAAAGAGGTTAGTGCTAAGTCTGTGGCTAAGCCACAACCTATTGACTTGGAAAGAGGTTTTGCTGTTATCCCATTGAAGGGTATTTCGGTTCCATTCCACTCTTCTTATTTGATGTCTGGAGTCAAGCCATTCCAGAGATTCTTAAATAAGAAGATTCCAAAGTCATCTGTCAAGCCAAAGGATTTAATTGGGAAATATATCCCTAACTTGACTGCCAAGCCATTCGAAATCTCCAAGGAGTATTTCGAAGAGGTTTACAAATTGACTAAATCTGAAAAGTTGAAGTCGATTATTGAGAACTGGGATTCTTACGAGTCTGCCTAGTGTAATTAGTTAATTTATTGTTTGATTTATAGATGGTTAATATATCTTGTTTGAGAATAGGAAACAACTGCTGAAGAGCAAAGCACAATAAATAACGTATATTATAAACCCGTAGTTAAAGGACTAGAAATATTGACAGGAGTAAACTTCTTTGGTAAAGAAACTCTGGTGAATCTTGACTTCAATCTGTGGGTGACAAAGTCCATATCCAAGTGCCTCGTCAAATTGATCACCGGAATACATCCGATATAGTGGTCATCATCGAGTTGCACATCAAGAGGATCTTGGGTGTGACACCCGGGCGATAACGATAATCGGATAGAATGCTTCTTGCCACCGGGACTGTTTGGATCGCCGGCCTCAAACAACTCAAATGTGATCTGAGAGAGGTAGTCGAGCTCTGGGATTGCATTTCTAGCAATTTGCATAGGAACTTGCGACTCATACAACACATTCAATAAGGTGTATATATGAGATTCCTTGGTAAAGTACATTGAAACAGCAGGGGCATCGTTCTTTCTGATATCCTGGATATCGTTCAATATTTGTTTGGCCAACGGCAAGGAAGTCAACAAGCCAATATCCAATTTCTCTTCGTCCTTGATTCCATACTCTTGAGGACAAATAAAGTCAAAAAGAACTTTGGATAGCCTGTACAACTCTCTTAGCCTAGCAAAAGTCGGATTATCGAACGGGTTTTCGCTCGAGTTCTTCAGCTTCCTGGTATTTGAGCGATTGTTGTTCGAAGAATCCTCCATCGTTTCAGTTGCATCCTTTAGAACCCAACCCAATGATCCTGCAGAAGCAGGGGTGCTACCGCTGGTGATGTTGATCAAATTGTTCGTAGAGCCGGTCTTGGACTGGCCAGCCGATCCTGGGTTTGATAGTGGCGTCTCATTCGGGATCTTGAAATTGTTCATAGCCAATATATTGATGGGGTATTCGCTAACCAAACCGCTGGAATTGATAGTGTCACCGCAGGTCTCACTCAAGAATTTGATCAACTGTTCATCGTTTGGATCAAAAGAAAACACATTTTGTAAAAAGGACCGGTTGTGCAAAGCATCGTATTTCATAGTATCGTATAGCTCACTGATCTTCGACGGGTGTGTCTTCTCCACTGTGGTGAACTCTTGGAACAATTTGTCCCACCTTTCTTTGAACAACATAGGGTCTTCACCACAGCACCACGACTCCTGGAAACTCTCCACGTCCTTGGTCTTGAAGTTGTGCTCCATGAGTCTTTTGTGGAACGTCATCAACTGACACACCCTTTTGATAACAACAAAAGGCTGTGGCATCTTTGGTGGCCAGGTGAACTGCGGTGGAGCTTCAGCGCCTTGTCTCAACAAGGGTTTCAACTTTTTCTTGACCTTGTCCATCAAGTCTTTGGCAGCGTTCGAATCATCCAAAAGATCCTTTCTGATCGCTAAAAAGTCATCGGGGAGTTCGTCGTGATCTTTGTCGTAGCCCAACAACGCCATGGACGAGAGGTGGGCAGAAGCTATAACTCTTCTTTCGGAGGAGGTGAAAACTTTGACGTCTTTCAAGGCCTCACGGTTCAAAAGCTTGATATTCTGTCTCAACTGCTCACCCACATCGGTGGCCTGATACTTGGCAGAATGGGTGGGTTCTCCACCCCATTTCAAGATCAACTGGACTTTTTCCACCAATTCAGGATCATCTTTGGCCAATGAGGGCTTGATCTGTACTTTTGTACCGGGGAAGGACATCTTCTTTTCCAAGGCGGTTCTCAACTGCTTCAACTTGTTCAAGTCCTCCAATTGCTTTTCCTCAGCGATCTTGACGGTTTCTAAAACAACTTGCAAGTCAGGAACCTCTCTGATGATGACTTCTTCTTTATGTCCTTTCAAAAGGGAAATGAAAAGCGGCGACCGGAATGAGTACTTAAACTTCTGCTTAGGGGTTCTATCCGCGTGTCTGATTACTGACACCATGCCTTTGAAGACCCATTTCTGTTCCTTTTCCTCAAACTGAGACTTGTTGAGCAACTTTTTGGAGGGAGGAATTCTGGTCTTCAAGAGGTCTCTCGACTTCTTGGCTTCGATGAACAAGTTCCTCAAAATAGACGCACAGGAGTCGTAGTAGTCGTTGTTATCTTTGACAAACGAGAAACCGTTGACGTCGATAACATACGACTTGTTGTGCACTCGCAACAAGTCAAACCCGCAAATGGTCTGCTTGAACGTCTTACTGATGTTCTGGGCCATGATGGTCTCGTCCTCGGACAATTCAGTGATGAACCTTATCTCTTTGCCGTGAGTGTTACGCCTAACTATTCCATCCACCACAGGCGACTTACGGGTCTCTGCGTGGCAGAACTCTGTTCCAACGGTGTAGGCCTTCACGTCTTCAAAGTTGTCGGTGTCCATGAACGCTTCGTAGATGTAGGATCCTTCGGTTCTTGGACCTGTCAATTCAGGGTCAAACTCAGAGGACTTGTTGCCGATTTTACGGAACAACCTACGGCCTCCTCCACCGGTAGAAGAAGGATAGTATATGTACACGTTATGGTCTTCCCCGTCTACGGGTTTTTCGACAAACGGTTTCTTGATGGTCTTGTCACCCACTCTAAGGGTATCCTCGTCGACCATTTCCCACTCTGGCTCTGGCTGGTTGGTCAATTTTTCGATTTTGTCATCTGAAAATCCTGCATCTACCAACTTGGCAGCCAAGGTGTCATCCAACTGGGGCCCTCCGTCCCTGCTAATTTCCAACCGGTACGGGGTGGCCACTTTGACGTGGTCGAGAATACACAACACCAATCTTCTATCCCAGAGAGCTTTTTGGAACTCCAAGTCATTGATCAAGTAGGGTTTACGGTAGTTCACGTAGCTGATGGCCTTATCCAACGGGAATCCGGTCGAGAAGAAGCTGATGAGGAAGTCGCAAGTCGGCCAGTTTTCTATTGCCTCGTCCAAGATGACCTTATCGCCGAATATGACTGTTTCGAACTCTCCGTTCTCGATGAGCCGATTCAAGATTCTTCTGCAAGGTTTCGACATAACTTTTGCGTCTCTGGCACAGACACCGATCTTACCTATGTAGGGGAGTTTAGGCCCGATGACTTCTTTGTGGATCGACACTTTGCGGGATGCAGTTGAAGAGTTTGAGATTGTCTTGTTCAATATCGGGAAGTCGGTGCCGCTCGAGGTAGAGTTTGATCTCGACTTCAACGGGTTCAGGTTGGTCGAGTTCGATCTGGTGTTGCTGGCTGAGGCAGGAGCGGCCGGAGCTGAGCCAAGAGAGATGGAGTTTCTATGTCCATCCTGGAGGGCCAGGAGCTGATCGTCTGTCGGTGGGGTGAGAGACAGCTGAGGCGATTCGTCAGGCTTGGGGAGCGACGCGGGCTCAGTCTTGATCCCGAGCCCGTCCTCGGAGCTTGTCTTGGGGGCGAACCCTTCTAGCATGGGGGCGATCGAGGCCATAGCATGCTCGGTCTTTGACAGAGCAAAGGTATCACTTTTGGCCTTTTGGTGGAGTGCGGTGTACTTGTGATCGGGCGAGAGGTTTAGCGGCGACATGGGCTGGGTGAGCTTGGTGTGGACCTCGCTCTCCAAGCCGCTGTCGCCTATCTGCACTGGTAGGAACTCGTCAGACATATTTGTACCCCAGTGAGAACCCTCTTGAAAAATTCGCATCGCAGATACGAGTCAGATAAAGATTTGCGAATCGAACCACTTCGCGACTTTTCACTATGTTCAGCGTCTCCCGTACCGGGGTAGCAGGTGCTGCCAGTGCGTTCACACCCTGTGCACGCAGACAATACTTTATGACGGCTCTTGCTGTGGCTGCTGGTGTTTTTCACTCGGAAGAAAACCGCTTGGCGGATGCAATGGCTGCCGGCAAGCTCCACTACAACGACCCGAATAAGCAGCTCAACCGGAGCCCCAAACAGCAGTTTGCTCGGCCGGCTCCCAATTACCCAGGCCACGTGCCTCTCTACGCGTACGAGCGGCTATTGATGTTCCTTGGCTCGTCGCTCGGGTCGTACGTCCACCCTGAGAGGAACGAATTCATTGTGGGGCTAGGCGAGTCCACTGCGTTGCCCACGGTGCTCAGAAGCATTCAAAAGACAATGCTCTCCGACCCAGTAGGCAGGCAGATCCTCCAGGAAAAGCCTCGCATCACCTCTACGTCGCTCAACCTCGACTACCTCAGGTCCTTGCCGGAGAACACCATAGGCCACACCTACATCAAGTGGCTCGACCGCGAGGGCGTCAGCCCCGACACCAGAGTGGCCGTGCGGTTCATCAGCGACCCGGAGTTGGCGTACATCTTCCAGAGGTACAGAGAGTGCCACGACTTCTACCACGCCGTGACGGGCTTGCCGATTATCATAGAGGGGGAGATCAGCGTCAAGGTGTTTGAGTTTACGAACATTGGCATTCCCATGAGTGGGTTGGGGGCTCTTTTCGCCCCGTTCAGGTTGAAGCCCAGCCAGAAGGAGCGTCTCAAAAACATCTACTACCCGTGGGCTGTCCGCACGGGGCTCAACGCGAAGCCGTTGATGAATGTGTACTGGGAGCGTATGCTTGAGAAGGATATGGATGAGTTCCGGCGCGAGATGAACATCGAGCAGCCTCCAGACTTGCGAAGCCTTCGCAGAGGCTATTACGATGAGCTCAAGAAGAAGAAGTTGATTATGTAGGCTGCCGACCGGCTCGCTAGACTGACCAGTGTGTTGGCCGACCACATTGCGTCGCCAGCACTACACCATGACCAGGATAATATAAATAGATCTACATAAATTGATGTACATAAATGGATCTACGGGATTCTCGAGTAAATTTCATGCGGCTTGCTGCGCAATCAAACTATGTCTTCCTTGATTTACCAATTCTTCTTAAAGAAGGTATGTGATTTGCAGCTCTCGCCAGCTCCGTACTAAC
Organism: Yamadazyma sp. yHMH685; assembly: GCA_030571055.1. Classification (NCBI taxonomy): domain Eukaryota; kingdom Fungi; phylum Ascomycota; class Pichiomycetes; order Serinales; family Debaryomycetaceae; genus Yamadazyma; species Yamadazyma sp. yHMH685. Next base: position 258,852 of record JAJLXC010000006.1, read on the forward strand.
CCGCAGACGAACCTCGACTCGCTTGTCACGGTGGGAGACAAGTCGGACAACGACCCGTACTTTGAAGAGATTCCCGAGAACGAGTTGCACTTTTACCAGCGCAAGGGTGCAAGGAGAAAGCGGAAACTACCAGGATTCATCCCCCAGGACGACTTGAAAGTGTTGAACTCCGTCAAGCGGAAGGCGTACCGGTTGGACTTGCAGATGAGCCTCTGCGGGTTCCGCCTCGGGTGGGCTGGTATCATCGGCTTGATTCCATGGTTGGGAGACATCATTGCCTGCTTCTTTGCCATGCAATTGATCAAGAAGGCCGAGCACGTCGAGGGCGGGCTCCCCACGGGGGTCCGGCTGAAAATGATGAGCAACGTGATCTTTGATTTCGGGATTGGGTTGATCCCGATCGTGGGGGACTTTATAAACATCTTGTACAAGTGCAACAGCCGCAACTTCATTCTCTTGGAGAAGTATCTCGTGGAGAAGCACTCGGGGCGGCTGCGGATGGCGCACATGGACATGTTGCAGCTCCAGGGGGTGGAGGACGACCAGATCAAGGCCGGCCACGCCCCACGCAAGGGAGAGGAGCTTGTGTAAACTGTAGAACGACTGTGTAGAACTGTGTACTAGCAATAAATTCTGAACTCGAGCTTGCTGACGGACGGTGGCTAAGGAAACTGCTCTTGGTAGCCGGGCGACGACTCACGGAAACTGCTGCTCGAGGTACAAAACTCTCAGCTTAAAGTCGTCTATGAACCCCCGTAGCTGGTCGAGCTTCATAAACTGAAGCTCTATCTCGTTGCACCGGTCGAGCAAGCGGTCGATCTCTCGCATCTGCGACTCGACCCGGAGCTGCTCCTGCAAGTAGGTACGCTTTACGAGGGTCTCCTTCTGGCACACCGACTCGTAGGTCTGCTCAGACAAGTTTTTGATGTGGCTGTTGATCTTGAACACAAGGTAGTCGTAGCAGACGGCGAGCTCCTTCAACCCCAACGGATCCTCCGACTCCCCCAGGGTGGGTGTGTGGGGGTCTTCTGGCGGGTCTGGTTCCATTATGACGATTTCGCACCGTCAGCAAGTTCTCAACTTCTCCTGACTATGTCGTCGTCGGGATCGTACTCGCTCTCCAAGATCAACCCGAGATTGCTCAGAAGAATATGTATGTAACTGCCCCGCGCCCGTACTGGCTCTATACTAACCCAGCAGACAGGGCTTGCCGGCCAACGCTCGACGAGCCCAACCTTGCGTTGAACCTCGAGATCTGCGACTACGTCAACGCCAAACAGGGCTCGATCCCCCGTGACGCCGCCATTACGGTGGCCAAGTTGATCAGCCAGAAGGACCCGCAGACCAGCGAGTTGGCCTTGGCGTTGTTGGACAACCTCGTGAAGAATTGCGGCTACCCGTTCCAGCTCCAGATTTCCAGAAAGGAGTTCTTGAACGAGTTGGTCAAGCGGTTCCCGGAGCGGCCCCCCATGCGGTACACGCGTGTCCAGCGGTTGATATTGGCCCAGATCGAGGAGTGGTACCAGACCATTTGCAAGACGTCAAAGCACAAGGAGGACTTTGCCTACATCAAAGACATGCACCGGTTGTTGAGCAGAAAGGGCTATGTGTTCCCGGAGATCAAGTTGGAGGACGCGGCCGTGTTGAACCCGGGCGACACGTTGAAGTCGTTCGAGGAGTTGCAGAAGGAGGAAGAGGTGGTCAACAGTGCCAAGCTCCAGGAGTTGATCAGGCGCGGCCGGCCCCAGGACCTCCAGGAGGCCAACGGGTTGATGAAGATCATGGCTGGCTTCAAGGAGAGCAGCAAGGTCGAGGCCAACAAGCAACAGATCCACGACGACGTCGCTCGGTTGAAGCGCAAGGCGGAGATATTGGACGATATGTTGTCCAGCGTGCAGCAGAACGGCGGCCGCATCAACGACGACGCCGAAGCGGTGCACGAGTTGTACGGCTCCGTCAAGAGCAACCAGCCGATTATAAACAAAATCATCGAGGAGGAGCAGGACGAGGCCCGGGTGGGCGAGTTGTTGTCGTTGAATGACAACATCAACTCGTTGATCGCCAAGTTTCAGTTGCTCAAGGGCGGGAACGTCGACGAGGCGGCAAAGATAAAGGCCAGCCTCAACCAGGACTTGAACTTGATCGACTTTGACGACGATGAGCCCATCAGCAGCGACCAGACCGGCAAGGACTCGCAGGGGTACAACGACTTGTTGAGCGACTTGAGCAACTTGTCGTTCACGCCCGGCCCCGCCACCAAGAGCAACGGGGACATAATGAACTTGTTTGGCTCGGGCGGCTCGATCGCCTTGGGGGGCGGCACGCCCCAGCCGGAGTCGAATACTGGCATAGACCTCTTGGGGTTCAGCTCGCCGTCTCCCCAGTTGCAGTCCAACACCCAGCCGCAGCCCAGCGCCCAGCCGCAGCCCGGCCAGTCCAATTTGGACCCGTTCGGCTTCAATTTCCCCTCCAGCACCCCCAACGCGGTGCAGAGCCTGAGAAAGCTCATCAACCGCTCGGCTGTGCTCAAGTCTGAGGTCGAGTTGTACTCGACGGGCGCTGCTGCTCGGGGCAAGTTCTGGTTCAGCAACTTGTCTCCGTCCGCTGTGAGCGGGTTCAAGTTCCTTGTGGCGGCCCCGAAGAGCTGCAAGTTGGATTTGAAGCCGCAGAGTGGCGACTCCATCTATGGTTTTTCGAACAACGGGATCAGTCAGGAGTTCAGTATTCAAAACGAGGCCGGCAAGCCATTGAAGGTCAAGTGGAAGGCTGAGTACAAGCTCAACGGACAGGCGCATGAAGAGACGGGGGTGAGTGAGTTGTAGACAGTGTTGGATAATATACATACACACTAAGCATTAGGCATTACTAGACTCAGGCTTTATTCGGCTTACTCGAAGACTGTCGAAGACCTTCTGGACGACTTTCTGGACGACGAGTACTCTTACACTACTCTTACACTCTCTTACACTAGTACTCTACTGGTACTCTACCGGTACTCTTACACTAATACCCAATAACTAATCTCATTTACTACATATCACTACCTCACCTATGGCTTGACTAAGGTATCATCGATGACGAAAATGTACCCGTTGTCGACCTGCCGAGCCACGTCCACCCGAATCGTATTTCCCCCCGAGACGATGTGGATATCGCCATTCACTTCGGTAATCTCCACCTCGAGGCCGCTCAACAACGGCGCCCGAACAGACTGCTCGCTGATGTGCAAATCGGTAAAGCGCAACACCACATGGTTGGCGATGAAGAAGTTCAAGTTCGACTCCACCACCTCGTCCTCGTTGCCCTCGCTCAAGCTCTTGGGGAATTCCCACGGCTTCAAGCCGCCTAGCTTGGTGGTGATGGCATTGTCGGTGGGGGAGATGATCAAGAGCGACTCGCCAGGGGCCTCCATCTTCGCATCGATCTCCTTGTTGTCTCTCAAATACCCAGCAAAGATGGAGATATCCCGGAGCTGGGGCACAATAGACTGCAACAACGTAGGCTCTTCCATCACCACTTGTCTTTTGTGGTTCTGCTCGTCTTCGAGCGAGGCTCTGAACGACGCCAACGAAACAACGTTCTTGGCGTCCCGCTTGCGTGCCTGTTTGAATCCCTTGACAGGTACACCGATCTTGTGGTCGCCAATGTAGGCTACGTTCTTTGCGTCTCTCTTTTGAGCAACGCTTTTCAAGTGCTCGAATTTGGCGACGTTCTTGCCGTCTCTCTTCTCGTTTTTCTCGCTGTCCAATCCGTCCCGCAACTTCTGGAGGTCGAAGACGTTTTTAGCATACACCGCAAGGAGCAAATACAAAAATACTACTGAGGCTTTCATGCTACCGCTTTCTTTGTTTAAAAAATTTATGACCCGCGATACTTAGGCCGTCCACGCATCCACATTTAATTCCGGCTTGTGGCTGCGAACCATATACGAACTGCAAGTACGAGAACGGAATTAAGCCTGAAACTAGGTCTGGCAACTGCAGAACCTATTGCAAATCCCTCTGTCTACAAATCTCTAGCTCACGTTTTATATTAATTATCCACAACTATCTTTATTACGGGATCAGAAAGATAAAACCAATAATACAAATATCCCTATAAAGTTATTTTTGGGTCGAAACACGGAGGTCCAGGTACCCCTGGGCCTTAGTTCCACGGTCTCTAATACAAGGTCAAACCGAGGGCAGCGGCACCAGCGACAATGGCCATGAGGCCGGCAGAAGCGGAGTTGGCAGCGTCTTTGGCAGAAGTGGAGGAGGCAGACGAAGAGTCGTTGCTGTCATCGTCATCAGATCCAGAAGTGGCAACACCGTTGGAGTTACCAGACTTGGAAGAAGAAGAAGAAGACTCCTTGTCGGCACCAGAACAGTAGTACTTGTCACCCCTGATGTCACCGTCCTTGTTCAAGTCATTGAACTCTTCACAGGTCAAGTCACCGGTAGATCTCAAGTTGAAACCACCAGAAACAGACTTCAAGGCTTCGAAAGTACCGTTGTCAAAAGAACCGTTAATGCTAACAGAACCACCAATTCTTTCCAAGTCTGGGAAACCGTCGAAGGAGGTCAAGTCATCGTTGTCACCAATGTTCAAAGCACCACCAATATTGGTCAACTTAGGGAAATCGATTTCTTCCAAGTCGCTGTTCTTGCTGATGGTCAACGAGTTGCTGATGGATTCCAAAGACTTGATTTTGATCGAGTCAATGGAGTTGGAAGTGAAGGCCAAAGAACCGGTGATTTTGGTCAAGTTGGCAGCGGAGAAAGAGGAAATAGATTGCAAGATAACGTTCTTGGCTTGGGTCAATTCGTCCAACTTGACATCAACAGAGTCGGCGTTGTAGGAAATAGACAAAGTGTCAGTGACGTTTTGCAAACCGGAGTCGATAGTTTGGATGTCATTGTTGTTGTTAACGTTGAAAACCTTCAATTGAACAACATTGATACCTTCCAAACTACTCAAACCAGTATCAGAAACAATAACACTGTCAGCAGAAGTTATACCACTAGTCAAACCAGTGCTTTCCAAAGCTGGCAAAGCGTTTAACGACAAGGTACCAACGGTGGTCAACTGAGCGAGGTTTAAAGTGGCCAACACGGTGTTAGCGTCAAAAGTAAGATCACCAGATACCAACTGCAAAGTAGCAGCGTTAAAGGTGGTGGCCTCGGTGGCGTTCTTAACATGCAAGTTACCGTAAATTTGTTCGACACCGTTAAGTTCGATAGTGCCAAAAGCTTCACCTTCAATAGTGATATCACCGATGGCAGTAGGACAAGCAGCGACGGAAGCGACATCAGCAGAAGCGGTAGCGGTAAAGTCATCGAAACTACAGGCGCTAGTGACCTTTGGAGTAGCAGTGGTTAAGGTGGAGTCTAAATGTTAGTAATGAAAAGTGGGTGAAATTTTGAACAATTTTGAAAACATTCCGGATCAACTTCGATTTGATCCCAGTAAATGATACATACTGTTAGCAGCCAAAGCGACGGCTGCCAAAGCAGACACAGTGATGAAAGACTTGAGTTGCATTGATAACCAGAAAAAAGCAAAAAGCGATAGGAAAAAATTTTTATTTAGGGGGATCAAATGGCATTTAAATGGTTTCGAGGGCGGCGTGCTGAAGTACGCCTTTCTACTACAATAGTGAGACATAACCATTTGTTCCGAGGGCGCAGCCGAGGGTGGTACACGCGGCACTGGTGCTGCCGCCTCTAGTAGTATCTTCCCCACTGGGGGGACAATGGGGGGTCCTGCCGGTGCCGGCTGCGTCTAACCCGCGCCACTATGAAATGCACCACACTTTCCTCACTTCCGGGGGTTCTTCCGGGCATGCCGCTGCGTAACCAGCCATCTGTTTTTCGAGGTCTCGTTTGCGTGCTTGGCTGGGCTCCTGCCTGATCTGGGCTCTTCTCTGATCTCTGATTCGTACTCAACACAGATAAGCCATACACCCTTAATGATGCTCTACAATACAGTACACTGCGCTACATACAACTAGCTTTATGCTATGGCACCCGCTACATTTTCTCTATTCTTATCTGTTCACTTTTATGCTCGTCTATTTCCGTATTTTCAAAATGTTTACCGCCAAGCGGCTTCCTAATCCAAATTTCCCCAGTTCTGATTTGAGGGTCGTACGGTTGTCATCATGTTGGGGCCCGATCTTAGGTCGCCTCTACCTAAACTCGCCTCACCTCACTCCCGTCGGGTCGGGTGGCATAGATACCGGGCGTTCATAACTCATACTATTTATAAATGGCGCATTTAGTTTTTCAAATAAATATTCCTATTTAGGAAATGTCAAAATATGTAACCTGGATTCGGGCTTAGACTCTCTTCCTATTCCTGCCTCCGATTCATAATTCTTGTGTAGTAAACACTCAAAATCACATTGCATTACAACACCGCCTTGGCTGCGGTTATTGGCGATGTATTCTGGGGTAGAGAGCACCCTAGTCATGTGTCTCATTAATTTGCCCAGTTAGGTGTGTCGTACATCATACACTGAGGATCGAACCTGAAACGTGGAATTCCATCTTTTGAACCTCAAGAGATAGATGCACGGGTTACAGAGTGTGCATGGATTGGAATCATAATTATCTATGCTGTTCTGTTGCTGTCTTGTCACTAGGTACAGTTGACACCGAATATAATACACACCTCTACCTGGATGTTGCAAACTCACAACCCAAGGCTCGCCTGAGGTACATACAAATTCGCTATCCAGAAGAAGAAAAGTGCCCACTTTAATCTCAGCAATCCGTAGGCGACACACTATAAATACAGAGAATTATTGAAGCAGATTTATAAAATTGTATATACACTATATAGAATGTACGTTAAGAAATTTATGGTTATATAATTTCGACAGTCTAGACTTTTTTTTGAGCTTATGACATTTTTTGCTATTATCTACGTCAAAGTTCCATGTTATAGTTCCACCACATTCAGTACCTGTATGTACTGTTAGTCCAAAGTCAGAACTGCGCTTGGCTAAAGAGTACACAATTGTATCTCTTGCTGACTTAACATTATCGAATAATGCTAAGTATTCAGCAGTCTCTGAGAATTCTTCTTGGATAGCTTCACTGGCATCGTTTAAGTTGTAAACTGCCTAACTCCAATCAATGTAATATTTAGTACAGTTCCATAAAGTACTGTCAGCATAGTCAATTGATGCTGAGGCATATCTTTCGATATGTAACATGCCTACTCCAGCTTCAGCACTTATGTTGTAATTAGACACCTCACCATCTAAACATTTAGACAATATTTCTATTTGTTCGTCTACCGTTGTGGCAGTAGTTAGTGATAGTAAGATGAAGAAAAATGTTGATAAAACATAATGGTAATCATTAGTGATCCGCAAAGAAAATGGATAGCTTAGTTGCAATAGTTTTTCGGGGAACTACTTCGGTTTCAAGGTATTCAAATTGGTATAGAAAGTTTTACTTCTTTATAAACTGTATTTCTCTAATTTTGCTACTGATACCAGCAGTTTGTGATTCAAGCATATGAATATTTGGACTATGAGGTGGCAAACGGCTTCAACATTGATTGTCTGCCCCACCGTTTCCTTTCCCCTCTTGTCTTTTTCGTTTTTTTCTGAGCTCCATCCTTCCGCATCACTCTTACACCTCGCTCTAGCCTCTCTTGTCCCGCATACTGCTTCTATTAATATATTGCAGATCGTTACATTCGTACTATGAGCACCAACCATTATCGTTTTATTTCATTTTACTTTTTATTTCATTTTACTTATTTTATTTCATCTTATTCAATAAATACAATAAATATCTTGAGCTACAACCTAGTCCATTCTAGCGCTAACCCAACTCGCTAGGTATAGCCAATCAATCAAATCAAATTTTCTCTGCAAACTCCTCTAATAACTTGTAGTTACGTTGTTCAATAGAACCATTACCTGGTAATCTGGAGTTGCCCATAAGATAGGTATCAACCTGTCTAGCACATTGTCTTCCTTCTTGAATACCCCAAACAACTAAAGATTGTCCTCTTCTACAGTCACCAGCAGTAAACAAATTGTCATCGCCCACTACCTTGTAACCATTAGGATCAACAACGTCAATAGTACCTCTCTTGGTCTTATCAACCCCCAAGTTGTCAGCTTCTGGGCCAATGAAACCCATAGATAACAAAACCAAGTCAGCAGGGAAGAATTCCTCGCTACCAGGAGCCTCAGCCATCTGCCAGGCTCCATTGTCGCTTCTCTTCCACTCAACTCTGACGGTCTTGATACCCTTAACATTACCTTCACCATCATCGACGAATTCCTTAGACAAGATACTGTACTCTCTTGGGTCCTTACCGTAATGAGTTGAGACTTCAGTGTGACCATAGTCGACTCTGAAGATTCTAGGCCACTGTGGCCATGGATTGTCTTTTGGTCTAACGTTAGGAGGCGTAGGTAATAACTCAAAGTTTGTCACAGACTTTGCTCCGTGTCTGGTGGATGTACCCAAACAATCGTTACCAGTATCACCACCACCGATAACAACAACATGCTTGCCTTTGATCTCTTCCTTTATATCCTCCAAAGTACCATCCAACAAAGCCTTGGTGTTCTTGGACAACAACTGCATGGCAAAGTTAATGTTGTTCAAGTCTCTACCTGGAATTCTCAAGTCTCTTGGAATGGTGGAACCAACAGCTAAAATAACTGCGTCGTGTTGCTGCTTCAACTCCTCAACAGTGACATCTTCACCAATAGTGGTGGAACACCTAAACTCAACCCCTTCAGCAGCCATCAAGTCAGTTCTTCTCTTAACAATACCCTTGTCCAACTTCATGTTAGGGATTCCGTACATCATCAAACCACCAGGTCTGTCGCTTCTTTCGTAGACAGTTACCAAGTGTCCAGCCTTGTTCAATTGGTCGGCAGCAGCCAAACCAGAAGGCCCAGAACCAACAATAGCAACAGTCTTGCCGGTTCTGACCTTTGGAGGCTGAGGTTTGATCCAACCCTGTTCAAAACCATGATCAATGATAGCACACTCAACAGACTTAATGTTGACAGGCTCGTCGATGATTCCCAATACACAGGCACCGTTACATGGAGCAGGACAAATTCTACCGGTGAATTCTGGGAAGTTGTTGGTCATCAACAACCTTTGCAAAGCATCGTACCACTTGTCCTTGAAAACCAATTCATTCCACTTTGGAATAACGTTGGAAATAGGACAACCGGTATCAGAAGTACAGAATGGAACACCACAGTCCATACATCTGGCAGTCTCGTGCTTTAACTCATCCTTGGTTAATCTTTCAGTCATTTCGTTCCAATCATCAGTTCTTTCCTTAGAAGCTCTGTATTTTTCATTTCTTCTCTTGTACTTCATGAAACCCTTGATCTTGTCAAGCTTAGCCACAGACTTTTTGGCAACGTCTGCATCAGTGATAGTGTCCTCGAGATCCAAAACCTTTGGCTCTTCCTTATCCTTGCTTGGTCTGTGGACATGGCCTTGCTTGATCTTAGCAGCCTCGCCATTGGTGACATCAGCTTCAGGGTCCTCCTTGATGGAATTCAAGAACTTGTTCATTTCATTCTTTTTAGCTTCCAACTTCTTCAACTTCTCCTTCTCCAAGACTTTCTTGTAGTCAGTAGGCAAAACCTTCACGAATCTTGGTAAGAATCTGTTGAAGTCATTCAAAATGGCCTCAGCTAATTCAGAGCCTGTGTAGTGTCTGTGATCTTCAATCAACCCTCTTACGAAAGCAATTTCGCTTGGATCGTCGATGGAGCTCAACTCAAGGGTCTTTGTATTACATTTTTCAACAAAGTCTTGAGCCATATCCAACACATAAGCAATACCACCACACATACCAGCGGCAAAATTCCTACCGGTAGTACCCAAAATAACAACTCTACCTCCAGACATGTATTCACAACCGTGATCACCAGTACCTTCAACCACAATGTTGGCACCGGAGTTTCTAACAGCAAATCTTTCTGCAGCAATACCTCTGATGAAAGCAGTACCAGATGTGGCACCAAAGAAGGCAGTATTACCGGCAATGATTTGATCTTCAGCCTTGAATCTGGATTCCTTCGGTGGGTAGACCACAATCCTACCACCAGACAAACCCTTTCCAATGTAATCGTTGGCGTCACCCTCTAACTCCAAGGTGATACCTGGAGCCAAGAAAGCACCAAAAGATTGACCGGCAGAACCTTTGATGTTCACGTGAATCGTATCGTGAGGCAAACCAGCTTCACCAAAAAGTTTGGACACTCTGTAGGACAAAGTAGTTCCCAACGATCTATCAGTGTTGACTACATCGCAGTCGATGGTAACAGGCAAACCCTTGGCCAAAGTGAGCTCAGATTCGTCAATCAACTTGTTATCGATTCTTACGTGCAATCTGTGATCTTGCTTTCTCACACAATAAGTAGGAACCCCTGGTCTAATTGAGTGGGCTGGAGTCAAGATTGGCGACAAGTCAATGTTGGCATTCTTGGTGTTTCTCAAATCGTCTCTAACAATCAATCTTTCAGTACGACCAATCATTTCATTGACGGTACGGTAACCCAACTTGGCCATAATTTCACGAAGCTCATTAGCAACGTAGTAGAAGAAGTTTATAACGTGTTCTGGAGTACCCTTAAATTTCTTTCTCAATTCTGGGTCCTGGGTAGCAATTCCCACCGGACAAGCACCAGTTTCACAACGTCTCATCATGATACATCCAATAGAGATTAATGGAGCAGTGGCAAGAATAAACTCTTGTGCACCTAACAAAGTAGCAATAGCAATATCTCTACCAGTCTTGAGCTGGCCATCAGTTTGTAAGACAACTCTGCCTCTCAAGTCGTTCAAGACTAAGGTTTGATGAGCTTCAGCCAAACCCAACTCCCATGGCAAACCAGCATGCTTGATCGAAGTCCATTTAGCAGCTCCAGTTCCACCATCGTGGCCACTAACCAAAATGTTTTCTGCCCCAGCCTTAGCCACACCAGCGGCAATGGTACCGATACCTACTTCAGAAACCAATTTGACGGAGGTTCTAGCTCTTGGGTTGGCACACTTCAAGTCATACAACAATTGCTTCAAATCTTCAATGGAGTAGATATCGTGATGAGGTGGAGGAGAAATTAAACCAACACCAGCAGTGGAATGTCTGGTCTTTGCAATTTCTTCAGACACCTTGATACCAGGTAATTCACCACCCTCACCAGGCTTAGCACCTTGAGCCATCTTGATTTGCAACTCATCTGCATCAGATAAGTAGTAAGAAGTAACACCAAATCTACCAGAAGCAATCTGTTTGATTGCAGATCTCATGGTGTCACCATTTTCACTGACAGCAGATCTAGCAGAATCTTCACCACCTTCACCAGAGTTCGACTTACCACCCAATCTGTTCATAGCAACAGCGATAGTGGAATGGGCTTCCATAGAAATAGAACCATACGACATGGCACCAGTAGCAAATCTTCTGACAATCTCAGTCCAAGGCTCTACCTGATCGACAGGAATAGCATTGGAAGTGTCCAACTCAAAGTCTAACAAGCCTCTTAAAGTACAGTTTCTCATGGCTTCCTGTTCCTTCTTGGAGTATGCGTAGTAAGCTTGTTCGTTCTTGTTCCTAACAGCATCTTGTATAGAGGCAATTGCAGCAGGCTCGTTTATGTGACTTTCACCACCGTCTCTCCAGTTGTATTCACCAGTCTCTGGCAATCCAATTGGCTTAACGGTTTCTCTAGATGGGAAACCTCTTTCGTGCATTGTGAAAGCATCCTGAGCAATGTACTCAAAAGTAACACCCTTGATTCTGGAAGCTGTACCGGCAAAACATCTGTCAACAACCGAGTTGTCGATACCTAATGCTTCAAAAATTTGAGCACCCTTGTAAGAACTCAAAGTAGAGATACCCATCTTAGCCATGACCTTCAAGATACCAGAGTTGACCGCATACTTGTAGTTCTTGGGGATTGTTTCCTTGTTCAAAGACTCATTAGACAACAATCCTTCGCCTCTCATTCTAATCAAAGTTTCGATAGCCAAATATGGATTGATAGCATCAGCACCATAACCGACCAATAAACAAGCGTGGTGAACCTCTCTAGCCTCAGCGGTTTCAATGATCAAAGCCACCTTGGAACGCTGCTTTTGCCTAACCAAATGATGGTGAATAGTACCAACAGCGATCAAAGCAGAGATTGGCACGTGTTCAGCGTCTGTAGCTTTATCGGTCAAAATCAACACCTTGTTAGCGTGTGAAATGGCATTAGAGGCTTCCTGACAGATTCTGTCTAAAGTGTTGATATAGCCTTGAATACCTTCCACTTTAGGGAAAGTGATGTCTATGGTGGAAGAAGACCAGTTAGGGTAGACAACAGTCATGTTTTTGATGGCGTTCAACTCTTCGGTGGAAATGACTGGGGACTTCAACAATAATCTATTGGTTTGGTCTGGCTTCATTTCTAACAAATTTCCTTGAGGACCGATGTAACAGTCCAAGGACATAACGATCTCTTCTCTTATAGGATCAATTGGAGGGTTGGTGACTTGAGCAAACAATTGCTTGAAGTAGTCGTACAATAATCTGGGTTGGTCACTGACACAAGCCAAAGCATTATCGTTACCCATGGAACCCAAAGCCTCTTTACCCTCGGCCATTGGAGCCAAAACCAAAGACATTTGTTCGTGAGAGTAGCCAAATGCAATCAATCTAGGGTCCCTTTGAACAGTTTCAGTGTAACTGTCGAGCGACTTGTCAGAAATATCAATATTTTTGTTGTTCAACCTTTCAACTAAATCATTCATGGTGATCAAATTGGCCAAGATCCAAGACTTGAAGTCGAACTTAGAGGCGATTTTGGACTTCAATTCCTTATCGTCAACAATTCTTCCTTCCTTGGTGTCAACCAACAACATCTTACCAGGTTGTAATCTACCCTTTTGCAAAACCTTTTCAGGCTCGACATCGATCACACCAACCTCAGAGGCAACAATGATTCTGTCGTCGTCAATAACATAGTAACGACAAGGCCTCAACCCATTTCTGTCCAAGTTAGCACCACAGTATCTAGAGTCGGCAAAAGTGAACAAAGCAGGACCATCCCAAGGTTCCATGAGACATGCAGCCCACTCGTAGAAAGCTTTCTTCTTTGGGTCGATAAGCTTATCGTTTTGCCATGCCTCGGGAATCAACATCATGACTGCTTCTGGAAGAGTCAATTTTCCATTGATAACCAACAACTCTAACACGTTATCAAACGCGGCAGAGTCAGATCCACCTTCTTCAATAATAGGGTACAACTTATCCAATTCGTCACCGAATAATTCAGACTTCATCACCCCCTCCTTGGCTCTCATCCAGTTCTTGTTACCTCTCAAGGTGTTGATTTCACCATTGTGAGCAGCCAATCTCAAAGGCTGGGCCCTGTCCCAACTTGGGAAAGTATTGGTGGAGAATCTAGAGTGTACCAACGAAAAGTGAGCCTCGTATTCACTATTGGCCAAGTCATGGTAGTATGCAAACACCTGGTTTGGAGCTAACTGGCCCTTGTAGACAATGGTTTGGTTGGACAACGAACAGATGTAGAACCAGTTGTGCAAACCAATTGTGTGGGTAGACTGCTTTCTCAATATGAATAAACGTTTTTGGAACTCTTTGTTGTACGATTTTTCAAATTCGTCATCGTCCACGTCCTGACCCACCAATTCATTAAGGACAATGGCTGGCTGCAAAATCAAAGGCTCTCGTGACAACGAGGCAGGCCCCAAGATAGTCGAGTCGTGAGGCACTTTTCTCCAGGCCAAAATTTTCAACCCTAAGGACGAGGCAATATCCTCGAATGTCTTTTTTGATTTTTCAAAGATGGTGTCGCCCTTTTTGAAAAAGAGGTTTCCTACACCGTATTGCCCACGGCGAGGTAAATCAATGTTGCTGCCGTACTTGAACTCCTTTTTCAAGAAATTGTGGGGCAAAGAAGTCAAAACTCCGGCACCATCACCATCCTTGGGGTTCAATTCACCACCCCTGTGGGTCATATTACATAACAAATTCCGGGAGTCGCTGACGATCTTGTGGGATGGAACACCTTTCAAGTGACAAGTGAATCCAACCCCACATGCATCTTTCTCATACTCTGGATTATATAAACCTTTGGCTACTGGCAAGGTCGAGGCCCAGGACTTGTTTTCTGGCACTTCGTCATAGTCGTAGATATTTGTTTCAAAATCTTCTTGTTGCACGTAAGAAGCCATGGATAAATCGAATAATGAGTTAGCGAGGAGATTCAATAGTATCCAGTATTGGGCCAAAAAGAAGTGAAGAGAAAATTTTTATGATTCGAGTATCTGTAAAAAAGTGAAAATTTGTTTTACTGCATGTAACCAAATTGAGTACCCCATTTTTTATTTTTCATGTTATCTCTGTCAAATCCGGTAACGGGGAAAAAAAATCAATCAGCGTAGATCTTCGGCCAATGAGCGGATGTCAATTAATAAGGGAGAGCGTTAAGTCTAGCATCGCTACCTACAGGGAAGTAAGGGTAGGGGTATGGACGTGACTATCATATGTATTGCTATATATCTGTCTCTACTTTTTTTGGGGAAATTTGGTGTGGTGAATTTAGGACACAACTCTGGATTATTTTGCAGGTTACGCTGGCAGAAAAGATTAATCCCGACGTTTGGTGACTCAAAATCATTCTAAAACTCCGGAACGATACAGTAGTGGTTATGTCTATGCTCTCTACGCATATACTCCAGCCTTTTTCAATGCAGTCGATACTGCTTGCTCAATTCGTTGTCGTGTTTCCTTCCCACGGTTTACCCACTATGTCCCTTATCATTATCATCCTCATCCTCTACGTGCTATCGACTCTCACCTCGGACGAATCCGTACACATTATCGAGAATCTGCTCTTTTGATTATATTTACAGGTTAAGATTAAACCACTCCCGGGAAAAAGCTTGGTTCCGCTCTTGTCCAGGATTCCGGTGGCAGAGCGGGCCTTGCACGTTTTATCTGCGGCCAATAGAAATACAGTTTAGGTAAGTGAGTGCGGGTGATCTAGCTTGTATAGAGGCAACCTAGCGCGGAGATAATGTGTTGGCTGTCTATTAGGTATGACGATTCTAGTCTGCAGTACTTAAAACTATGCTGACGTAATCAATTTGTCACGTGCAAACGGCTCTCCCGTACGATCGATTTAGGTCCTATCCAATTAATATTGACACTAGTCACATCACTGTGCCATCCCATTCACAACTCACTATGATCCCTGATTGTCACTCGATCTTTTCATCTTCTCCTATTCGCTTCTGATTCATTTTCTCTTTTCCTCGCGCTTTCGCGATGCTCTTCCCCTACCAAGTCTTTAATGCAACTGATAGCGTTTAAACCAGAAATCCTCGAAAGGATCATCCCCGATGTCTCCTTAGAAAGACATCTTAAGATCGGCATAAGGTCGAACCAACGGGAGTTCGATGAGTTCAAACATATTGAGGTCCTCTCTCAGTCATCCACACCATTACTCACCAATACCTACGTGAAGAATGGAAACACCCTTGCAATCTGCAATATAAGCTTCGGCATAAACGAGCTTGCTGGCCAACAGACGCACGATCAATACACAACAGTTCACCCCTCTGTATCCATATCCAGAGGCAGATCAGGTGCCCCAACCGATGAGGAGATGAACTTGGCACAAAAGCTATACGAGTCTGTTCTACACAGCAAGATCTTGCCGTTGAACCTGCTCGTCTTCAAGCCCAAAGTCCTCGTGGATGGCCAGCTAGAGGATCTAGAAACTAACAAGCTCTTTAAGTTCAATCTATTCGTACACCTCAAAGTATTCGATCGCTCCGGCCCTCTTTACGACGTCTGTCATTTTACACTAATGAACTGCTTAAACAGTGTAAAGCTTCCAGTGATATACTTGAACGATACTTTTAATAAATTGTCGGTGGAGAACTTGGTAGTGCACCCCGGTGCCGAGTTAGAACCGTTGAAATTGAATTTGCCTGGCTCTTACCCTGTGTCCTCAAACTTTGGGATATATAATATTGATGGCAAGAACATCACTGTATGTGATCTTGAAAACGAGAGCGAAGAGTCTAATATAGTGTCTAAGGCCAATGTTGTATCAAACGGTAACACGTTCCACGAGTTTACTTTCATCAACGGGAGCCTTCTCAACATCTCAAAGGAAGATATAAAGACTTTATTGAAGGTATCCAAGCAAAGAGCCCAGAGCGTTAATTAAGTATATATATATATGGCTAATCACTTTCACTAGATGAAACCTTATCTTTAGTCAACAATCTCTTTTTTTTATCAAACGTAGCTTCGTCTTCCATTAACGGAGACCGGGATTTTTTGGTGCTGCTAGAGCTTTCGATCTCCATATCTCCCGTTTCAACCACCTCTTTCTCCCCCTCCCCTTCGCCGTCTCCGTCCCCATCTTCCTCTGACTCTTTTCTCTCCTGATCGTGGTACATCTCCACCTGCTCCCTAATCGCGATGAAGTTCTTCTTCTGGGCCTTCAAGCTCAACTCGTACTCCTTTCTACCCTTCTCGATCAACTCATTCAAACGAGGTCCTCCAAGAGGGTTCTTGGTCCTCTTTCTATAGAACAACAAGTATGCAGCTCCAGTGATAGCCTTCTTTGGATCAGCTATACTCGTTACTCTGCTATCGTCGAAATAATACCACTGGTTATCTCTAAAGTTACGAGCAAACGCGGTATAGTGACCTCCACCCAAACCACCATAGTGGTTGTCCACACCAATCAAGTCGTACAAAAGCTCCTCGCCGGGAATGTTCACATACTGACTCATATCCAAGCCTTCAATAGGAAAGTCAACAGTCACATCAATCTTGTCGCTGAAGCTTCGGGCCACCTGGAATCTCTTCAAGTGTATAGTCAATATATCACCGGTGCTCCAGATTTTGATTGTCTTGGTGGCCTGCTTATGGTCCTTGCATCCAGGACAATACCATAGGTCTTGGTCTCCAAGAACTTCAGGCTGGTAGAATCTATCAAGACAGTCGTATAAGGATATGGTTGATTTTTGTCTGGCGAGTAACTTGGCTCTGTTGGCCTCAAGCTCCGGGTTAGGAATCTCCCGAGGGTTGTCCCACGTCTTTTTGGTGTTGAACAAGTAATCGTGAATCCCCTGGTCCCATTCACAGACCAACATATTGCTGGGCTTGAGGAACGTCGGGTGGTTCTGTTTTTCCAGGCTCTCAGAATCCATATTCGTATCTTGTTTGTTCAAGGTGTTGACAGAATCAAGAAGTGTACCAAAGTTCTCAGACGTTTCCAGGTCGCTTCCAAGCGATGATTTGTCGTCATCACTCGGAGTATCGCGTATAAGGGTACTGACGTTTCCAGTATCTTGAAGGACAGGAGTATCATTAATACCTCTTTCGGGAAGATCGTGGTGTTCAATATTTGGGTGCACAGGGATACTTGAAGAGCAATGCTGATGCTCATTTATCTCGGGCCTCTCTTCTTGTCTGTCTTCATCAACCAGCACTTTATCTTCATCGATATCCTCTACTTTGTCTTCCTCCTCTGAAGTCACCATAACATACTCCTTGTCCTTCTTGTAAGCAGGATAATGATAGTAGTTATATTTCAATTCGGGAAGCTTGTCGGCCAACTTCGGTAACCCATTGAAGCTAGGTTTCATGTGTGGGAAGTGGATTTTCTTTCTTGGATCGGGTCTGAACCTGGCATCTTCAATGTATTTGATAGTGAACCCATAATCGGCGCTGATCTCGGGGTCGGCCAAAGAAACGTCAGAATCGTACCCTTCATCTTCGATACCCAGAGCATCGCTTTCAATTTCGAAGTCTTTCTTAGGGTAGTACTTCTTGTTCATGCTCTTCAACTGCTTGTAGTGAGAGTTGATATCAACGGTAGTCAAGATCTGGATTACCTGCTCCAACTTACCTCTGATCTTCCCAAGCGAGTTAACGTCACTTGAGGACACGGTTATGAACAAGGGCAAGGCAAACATGCTAATGATGTTGTACGACTTGTCTTTATCGGGAAGCGAATTGAAAACCGGGACGACCATATCCTTTTCTGAATGAGGAATGATATAGATAACGATATTGTCATTGGCGCTGATCAATTCGCTGATAGGGATGAACTTATACTTCTTGTTGTTCGACTGGAAGTCCTGGTAGATATAGTCGTTGAAGAGCTCATATATGAATAAAAACTCTTTAGGCACCTTTAGGAAGTTTGTCAAGTAGCCCAAGAGCTCGTCAAAGTTCGAGGTCTTATTCAACTCTACTTGCAACTTCATGACCCTGTCGCTGATGTCTTGCGAAAAGTCCAAGTTAACGACGGTGAAAGTGTGGTACCATTTTTTATCGATTGGTAGCGGCAAAGTCAAGTTATTGAAAGGATCATACGTGATGGAAGTCTTCCCACAGTCTGGACACACCAATACACTTTGGTACAATCCCGAAAACAAATCCACAATCACCGAGTCATTACGTTTCTTGTACTGGTCCCAGCTCATATCTGCCAATCTCTTTACTGCGCTTGGGTCATCGATTTCCCCGTCCTTTAATTCTGGTTTCTCCGCGTACGGTTTGTCGTAGATCCGGTTCAAATCTTCGTGCAAGGCATCCAAAAGCCAACTCACAAACTCCTGACTATCCTGTTGTTGGAAACCGTGAAACATCGATGAATGGTGGCCCACCGCATACTTGAACTCTCTGGGGGATAGAGAGCTCATTCGCGTCCCCCCAAACGACTGATCATCGAAGAGCTTATGCAACAACGAGCCGAAAGACTCGGCCATATCTCCGTTGTACCCCAACGGATTCTGCTTGTTGAGTTCCTTTAGAAACACGTTGAACAAAAAGTAGTAGTTGATCTCAGGCACATGCACCAAACACTGTAAGGCGCTGTTCATGTAGCAAGTATTACCCAAGTTGATTAACCCTAGGTTCCCACCATCGACGGGGGAGCCCTGAGAACGCTGTTCTTCGTGGCTACGGATATACTGAGTCACGGGGAAATTGGAGGAGCTATCCTGTGATTCCACCAATAAGTGGTACTTGACTAGGTTCACTTGGTGGTGGGCCAAAGTATCGCCCAAAATGCCCTTGGAGACCAAGCTCTTGTACTGAATATCATTCACAAACTCTTGTAGGGTTATTGTGGTGGGGTAGTCGTCGAGGTTTTCTCCGTTTAGGAACCACACTCTAAAGTGGCTTTTATTCTTTAAGAAATGCTCTTTAATCGTGTCCAATAGATCCTGAAACAGCGAAAGCTTTGATAGAACAACTCCTTGAGGCTTTGAGCTGTGCAACGTGTGGTGCTTTACACTTTTGCCTAGGGTGTGAATGATAAAGTACGGAGGATACCTTTCGATGGTCTTATTGCCGTCGGCATCAGTGATCAACGCCCTCGAGATGGCGGTGCCCTCGAGCCCGAACCACTCCACAAAATACTGGAAGACGGCCGGGTGCACGCACACGCTCTGGTTGGCTTCAGTTTCGTTTACATACAACAATCCCCGGGCATCCGTCAAGACGCTCGTGTTAAGAGGTCCGAGCAGCTGCTTGAGATGCGCAAAAGACGTGACGTCTGTGTTGAAAAAAGCTGTCAAGTATTTATTGGGGATCAAGTTCCAGTAGTCGCCTTCCTGTCCCTGGCTAGTTGTGAGGAGGTGGGTGATAAGCTGTCTTTTCTCTATGATCTCGCCTGAATCCCCATCGTCTTCGGGAGATGAGGCAGGCCCAGTCTCGGGCTCGGAAATGTGTTCAGCCTCAGGGCTGGGACTCTGCGCTTGGGGGCTTTGAGAGTCAGAAGGTTCGGGGCTTTCCGCATCCGTCATAGGTTCAGATCTGAGGGCGGGTTCGTTGTCCATGGCGATTAGATCAGATTTATTCACTTTTTCTGCGAATTGCATGCATAATGTGGAGCACGCAATCAGCGATGCCATTACTGGTGGGGGAGAGGCGAGCGCAGGTGTAAGGTGGATCGGCGGAATCGGGTGTAGGCATTGATTCGTTCTGTCACATTTGACAGTTTTTTACTTATATTTCGTACATTTTTGGATTCGTATCAGCTGTCTATCGCAGCCCAGTCCTGGACAGAGGATTTATACTTTGGATCTACAAGTTGCCTGACAGTGCCAGCTCCCGTTAGCCTATTTCAATCCTTTCGTTAGCGTCAAGATTACCGAGTCGTGCTGGGTTCTACCGGGTATATGTGATAATGGTCTTCGGCGTACTGCATACACTTAGGGCCTATGTGCTGCCATTTTGGGAGCCAAGACGGTAGAAGATCTCAAAGTGGTGCTTTTATTAGTCTACGCTGCACCTTAAATAGGACATTGGTACCCAATCGTGGTCTGATATTGATCCAACTCGGCCCACGTAGTTGCAGAACCTGCCTCCCGTCGGACCACCCGTAGTCACGGTCCTGAGACGAGTACTGTAGTGACCATACGACTCTCGTGCTGCAATCTTTACGGTAATTGTTTTTGTGGCACTTGGGAGTCTAACTTGCAGACCAGTCATTTTAACATGAGCACAAAAGCATTGTGACTAACGCTTCGATTTTGCGAGCTTCAATGTTGTAGCAAGGGCAAGTGCAACAAGCAAGAGCATGCGCTAACCACACCCTTCATTTTAGATCTCATACCTTGGAGCTTTCAGCTATAGCAAACTTTCACTTAACTTTCAGCACGGAAATTGGCAAACTTCGAAAGACATCAAGTTCAAGTTAAGGATCAAATACTGAAAGTACACTTAACAATATCTGAGATGATGTAGTGTGGACTGAATGGGTCTGCAGTCATGGCAAGCTTCTAAGTAAATTTCGCAGCTAATACCTAATGGGTAGAAGACAGTAAATACTTGAACCACTCACTTGAAACCCATGCAATGCAAAACTCTAACGTAGTCGACACTGCTACAAGCAAAAGGCCACCTTACGTATCTGCCTCTTACATTATCTTCATCTGTCCCCTACTTGCCCTTCCCCTGTGTTACTTATCAGGAGTAGTGCACGCCCAAACGCGAGCAGACGATATAGCCGGCTTAGCGTGCATTACAGTTATTCAACAGCCGATTGAACATATCACCCCAAACATTCTGCTATAGGCCCCCCTCCTCCTACTCAAATCCAGTATGAGTTCAACTGGAAAATCAAATCCTGGCGATTTGGATGCCCAGTTAGTTAATTATATCTGCGACGAGCTCTTTCCTACCTACAACTTTAACAAGGATCTACTACTCAATTGGCAGATAGAATTGACCGATAACTTGGACGATGCGTCTTGCCTTACTGCAATCATTGAAGAGGAAGTGGTTGTAGGAAGTTTAAGCCACGATAGGTTGACGTTGACGCTAGACGATGCCAAGAAGTTGTTCCTTAAGCTCCACAGCTTAGATGACCAGGTCTATGCCGACTTCAAGATCATCATCACAGAATTCATCTCGGTGATTTTCACCCTCAGCTATGCTAACAAAATCCACATTATCAGGTCGGGTGCATACAAAGCAGTGATTGACACATTTTTGGTGCAAGCATCTAATGCTTCCCTGTCTGCTTTAAGGGAAGAAAAGCCCCTGGTTTTGAACCAGCTTTTAAAATTGCTCGTAAGTCTATTCCAGCTAGGCTGTGACACCAAAAGCTTCCAGTACTTGATCCATAAATTGCTTCACTCAAACTCTGTGGATGAAAAATTGGTTTTACTAGAACTTCTCAATGAGACGTTCCACAAGTATTCGTCCCACTTCAAATTCCACTTGTTCAGTAACTTGAGACACCCACTCGCAGTACCTTTCGATAACCAGGATACTGCCACCTTCAGAGCGTTTACGATACACACTTGGTTTGAGGTAACTCACGACTTCGTAGAGGGTGAACTGCCGGTATTGACTTTGTTTGAGATAACCAATTCCTCGAACCCAGAATCATTGACTTTGAAAGTGCAGTTGGTGAATTATAATCAGGTTCTCCTAGAGATATTGAACGAGCCTACTGAATCCAAAATGCAGTTTTCTTTTAATCAAATCCTCAACCTTGAATCTACGAAGAACCAGGGATTCACCCACTTTGTCTTGACTTTCGATAAGTACGGCAACTTCAATTTATACATAGATGGCGAATACTCTGAATCTATTCCCTGCCCTGACATTGTTCAAAGTTTAGGTTCTTGGGATAAGCTATACATAGGTGAGACTAGCCAGTTTTCTGCTACATCATCTAAGAGAGAGTTGATTATCAGGAACTTGACTGTTTTAAGCCACACGCTATCCCCGCAATGGATCAACTTGTTTTATAACTTGGGTCTCGGGTACGACTGGAATTTCAAAGAGTTTTCAAACGATAGTATACTCAACTTGTTGAACCATCTCAGCTTTAAAGGGTTGTCCAATGTTTCGTTGAAGCTCAAGGAGATGACCGGAAGCAGGAAAAGAAGAAATAGTCTAAGAGAGTCGTTGACCCACTTGAATATTCTGAAACCAAGACCATCTTCACCAACCAGAGGGAACAATAAACATCTTGCCAATGGACTAGCCATAAAAAATCTCATAGACAAAAATTCGATTGTCAACAGTTTGGCGTCCTCAAAATTTAAAGATTCAGACATCGTGTTCAATAGCAACGACAGTTACTTTTTAGACCATCTTGAAGACCCAAGTTCTCCAATATCCAGCATATACAAGCATCAATCGGAATCGATGCATGGTGCATTCTATCTTATAGGGGGATCTCCTATACTTTTGAGGCTAATAGAGTCCATCATAAAAGAGCTGTCCTTCAGCAGAGAAGACCGTGACTCACTATTGATCAAGTCTCTAGATTTGCTATTCAATACTTTGACTAACGACTGGCGCTTGAGCAAGGAGTTTGATAACATTAACGGATATGGAACTTTATCAATCCTATTGAACAACTATAAATCTTTCAACAAATCGTTCGTTTTCACGATAGAGGCAGAATTAGCCAGCTCTTGGGATGACAATTTATTGCGTTTGATCTTGACGCATATCGGATACGACTTTTACAGTCCGGCGGATTCCAGAATAATAAACCCAAATGCTTATAGATTCTTGATATTGAACTTTGACTTATTCCATGATTCAGTCTCCTTCTCAGCACTTCTTAAATTATTGAATGCCTTGATGCTTGAGAGTAAATACAGCGACTTCAATATGATGGAATTGAACAGAATGAAACTCTTGAAAAAATTCATACATTTCTTGAAGAACTCTTCCTTAACGCATATCGAGGTGACCAAGGACATCGAAGAACAATTTAACTGGACTTTCTCCGCAATACTCAGATCTGATATATCTGTAGAGAATATCAAGTCGATTTCCCAGTTTATTGTCTACTCCATTTACTCAAATCCTCAAGAATGTAACTGCCATTTCGGAGTTCTAGCTTTAAAGGCATTGACCGAAACTCTTTGCGAGACAGATTCAAGTATGAAGATTTTGAAAAAGTTCTCTAGATCCATTACGATTCATTGGATACTTTTGCTTTTGGATATCAACTCAGCAAAGAACTTGCCCATTAATGGAAAAGATATTGTAATTTATGGAATAAGGTTATTATCCAAGCTCCTAAGTATTCTAGGGCCGAATGTGGTACGGAAATTCTTTGAGGTGAACCGGGGTTTAGATATCTTGACACACTTTTTGAAAGACTGGTGGTCTAGTGACGAAGTATTGTGTGAAATATACTTAGCCGCATTCGGGTTGTGCCTCAAAGACTTAGACGAGCATGCTTTTCAATCTTTAAACCAACTAACACCCACAGCTGAACATCCATTGAACCAAAAATTCAGCAAACTTGTCATTCCCGATTTCTTGAATTTATTGAACAATTTGGTATTGAATTCAGTATATAAGTTGAGTGAAAAGAAAGGAAGGGTGTTAAGCGCTCCAAACAGCCCTAGAGCAAATGATACAACTCTTGATATTTCCTTGGATACAATCCACCTTATAAGTCTGTATGCCCAATCAATTGAGAAGGGATATGATAACTTAAAGCCTCTTTCAAAGTTTTACCTCGAGAAAAATTGGCTAGATGGAATTTTCGAACTAATCGGCTACCTTAAGCTTCTCCTTACGTGGGAAGAATCTGATTTGTTGCAGAATTTCAGGAACTGCTATGATCGATTGGCAAAAATCATATCTAACATTTTCATCTCCAAGCTTTTCAATTCTACAGACTTCTTTGATATTTTCAACAGATCTAACGATTTCACCAAAAAATTGATTCTTGAGGTTGTCTTCCCAAGGGTTTTCACTCATATCAATGAATTTATCAACGTTTCCAAGTTCATATTCAACGAAAAGGAATTCGTACAGCACTCTGTCCAGTTGTTACTTTTCTATAACTCTGAGTACATCGAACAAAACTATTACATTAGTGAAAGCGACTTAACAGGATACATTTTCTGCATTATGTCCATTCTAGAGACTAAACAGGAGAACATCGGCTCTCTTACGAAACGATTAAAAAACTGCTTGGGAAACTTGGTTATATTGAGATTGAGAAAGCTTACTGCCAACACGGGGAGAGAAGGAAGCACAAGTGTTCCCATGAGTCCTAGTAGTTCAGATACACCTTCTGGTCTCAAGGTCACTGAATTCAATGAGGTAACAAAGTTGATTTTGGAAAGGCAAGTAACTATTTTCCACCCTGACGTTTTGAATTCTGAACAAGTAGCGACCGTTATTGTGCTATTGATGGGGGTATTTTTCAAGATGTTCACCTTACCGGAAACCGTTCATGTGGATTATTTGTTCAACTTGTTAAGAACTGTTCGTATGATGAGACAAGATGATTTTCCCCGGATCTTGGATTTTATCACCAAAGATGTGGATTATAGTTCTTGTGTCCAAGTGGCCAATGAATTCTTCGCAGCTCTAATGGTAAAGAACGACGAAGAGACCTCAAAATTATTGATTAGATACCCAACTTACAGGCATATTTTCAATCAAAGATACTATGCGATGTTATCCAAGATAAATGGGTTGTCTGAGATGGACATCCTGAAAATGATTAGCGTTACTTTGAGTAATGGGGGGAAGTTGGGACAGTTGGATAACATTTATATAAAGAGTTTCGAAAGAGACTGCTTGCAATTGAAAACTCGGCTTGTTACCAATGAAATGATCAGATTTAATAGAGCCAATCAGGACCACAAAGAAAACATATTATATTTTGCTGCCAACTATAACTATTTGAAGATCGAAACACAGAGATTGTTGTATCGGGATAACTCTATTTCCTTCAACTACGCCCTTGATTTCATTGAGAATTCCGACAGAATGAGAAATAGATTGATAATTGAGGACCAATTGCCTGATTCCGAGAAGTTGTCCTATAAGATTGATGTACCTGTGAAAAGTATACAAAATATACCCCATAGCAACAGTGAAAGGTCATTTGATGCATACAATTTCGCTATTGAAAACAGCGGTATCGACACATTGAGCCTTTCGAAAGACGATGTTCTTTTAGATATCGGTGACGATTCATTTGAAGTTGTTGATGACTCCGACCTTCCACAAAATGATAATGGAGAGCCCGATTCTGCTTATGAAGATAAAAATAGGAAAGTATTGAGAAGTTTATATTTGGGAGATCATATTGTTTCTCTTTGGAACATAAGTCAAATCAATGGGTTAGCACCAATTGAAAGTTTGATGATTTTGGGGTCTACCCACTTGTACATCATTGAAAACTATTTCCATCAACAGGATGGTAATGTTGTGGATGTACAGGATGCACCATTGGAGTTGCATGATCCATATTTGCAACTAGTGAACTCCCAATCTCTGTACTTCAATAACAGCGCTTCTAGGTCCCACAAGACCAAAAGTTGGAGTCTTGATACGTTAAGCTCCATTTCTAAGAGACAGTTTCTTTTAAGAGACATCGCTTTGGAAATGTTCTTTACTGAAGGGGCTAGCATTTTGGTGACATGCCTTTCAGTAAGAGAGAGGGATTCCATATATAACAGATTGTACCATTTCTGTGTCGGTAAGGGATTAGACCAGGACTTAAGCCAGACTTTGCAATTGTCTTCTTCGTTGTCGTTATCTAACAATAACCAAGCAAACTCCACCTCTTCTTCCTTCACTTCCAAGTTGGTTTCGGCTTTCTCTCCCGGAACCCCCGATACTTTATTGGTGGCTACAAAAAAATGGAAGAACGGTGAAATGTCCAACTTCTATTACTTGATGATAATCAATACGCTTGCCGGTAGAACCTTCAATGATCTCACTCAGTACCCTGTTTTTCCCTGGGTTATTGCAGATTATACCAGTGAGACTTTGGATTTGTCTAATGCAAAGACTTATAGAGACTTGTCAAAACCTATGGGTGCTCAAACAGAGCCGCGGGCATCCAGGTTCCAAGAGAGATACGAAGCTTTGAGTAGTTTGGAAGATGAAAGCTCGCCAGCGTTCCATTATGGAACCCATTATTCGTCAGCAATGATTGTGACATCGTTCCTTATCAGACTAAAACCGTATGTGCAATCGTACTTGTTGCTTCAAGGCGGAAAGTTTGATCATGCCGACAGACTCTTTCATTCTATTGAGAAAGCGTGGCTATCAGCATCAAAAGAGAACACGACGGATGTGAGAGAATTAATACCTGAATTCTTCTTCCTCCCTGAGTTCTTGAGTAATGAGAACAATTTTGAATTTGGAGTTCTACAGAGCGGTGAGGTCCCCAACAATGTTGTTTTACCTAAGTGGGCCAATAATGACCCAAAGATTTTCATTCAAAAAAATAGAGAGGCTTTGGAAAGTCCCTATGTTTCAGCACACTTACACTTGTGGATTGATTTAATTTTTGGCTATAAGCAAAGCGGTTTGGAAGCAGAGGAATCATTGAATGTCTTCCACCACATTTCATATAACGGTGCCATCAACTTGGATAACATAAATGATGAAATGGAACGAAAAGCGGTTATTGGAATGATAAATAACTTTGGGCAGACTCCAAGCAGGATTTTTAGCAAACCTCACCCAAAGAAAGATGTATTGAATCTACCAAACTACTACTTTAACTCAATTGATCATAATGTACCACCGAAGGCAGTTTTCGAGTCTAAATTGAGATGTGCAATTAAGAAGATTGAGGTTAGTTCGAAAAGTGGAAAATGGGTCGGTAGACCTGCGTGTGTTTGTACCGAAGACGACTTATTGATTAGAAAGTTGGGTAATATCGAAGACGAAACAGGTTCGATTATGGTCAACAATACTTCATTCCTAGACCTTCACAACTCACCCATAACATGCATCTTACAAATTGGATACAAAAAATTTCTTACCGCTTCAAGAGATGGATTGATCAGTATTTGGAGGTGTAACACTGAGCCTCATTTGAATCTTCAGTTCCAAGGTATATTAAGGGGCCACACGTCGCTGGTCAAAGAGCTTAAGTTCAGTAAGAGCAATAAGGTTGGTCTATCGTCTGATGAGGAGGGTAACATCATATTGTGGGACTTTGCAAGGTTGAAGTTCATCAGAACAATTGCAAAGTGCGGTGAAACTGATGTATTAGTTGATATTTCCAATGATACAGGTAACATTGCTGTGCTCTCAAGGCCAAGCAATGCCCTCAAGCTCTACAGTTTGAATGGGTCGTTCATTCTCGAAACACATATGCCCAGAGGCAATATCAGTAGTATCAGATTCGGAAGCGTCGACAATTCTCGGGTCGAAACCAGTAAACAGCTGATTATAAACCAGCACGTTTATTGGAGCGAAGAGATCATCTCACTTGCGTACGGAGGAGAGGACAGATGTCTAGACATCTACTCATTGAAAGCTCCTGCTGGAAAATGGGAGCTTCTGAGGATATCTAAATTGATTATAAACTACAGTAGTATCGGGGATATTACAGTTCACGAAGTAATGAAGAAAATGGTTGTTGATGCCGATGATAAACTTACTCGGGGATATTTGTCTATAATTATGGGTGACTCTAATGGGAGAGTTTTCCAGTGGTAGTTTGAGTAGATCATGGCAGCATAAATAGAATAGCATTTATAATTTTTCACAAGCAACCGTAATCAGGTAGTCATTTCCGTAGACCAGAAGAAGCAGACTCATTGGCTAGTGCTTCTGCAGGTCTGCCCAACGGTCTTGACACCCTCCACAGCCCCATACTTATACTAGTGCGAACAGAATATTAAAAGCTAACAGACATGAGACTCTCCCAGTGGCTCCCCCCTATCCTGGCGAAAACGGTGGGGACATGTATAGTGTGGTACATTGTGTCCTCCCTCACATCACAATTGGCCAAGAGAATATTGGTGGAATATAGCTATCCGTTGTTTTTAAGTCAGTTCCAGTTTTTGATATCCTCAATCCTCTCGTTTTCTTTCATTCTAACGGTCAGATCATTTCCTAATATCCGTCGGTATTTTCCCCGTGGAAGCGTACCTGCCGAGACCGATGACCCAATCATCAACCTAGGGGCGTTTTTGAAGATCTTGCCCTTGGGGTTATTTCAATTCTTCGGCAAGTACTTTGCATTGAGTGCAACATCCTTGATCTCCTTGGCAGCGGTATCGAGTATCAGAGCTTTATCTCCAATGATTTTAGTTTCAAGCTACCGGATATTGTATAACATCAGATTCCCGCTATTGACCTATGTATCATTGATTCCTTTACTCGGAGGGGTTATGTTGATAATATCATCTGAAGCGCCTTCAAATGGTGGTAAGTTCTTGACCAACGAACAGGGAACATTAGACGTTGGCCAGTTGAAAGGGTTTATATTTTGTTTTATCAACTTGATAATTTTTGCAGCTCAAAACATCTACGCCAAACAGTTGATTACTTGGGACACTGATGATGCAAAGAGCCTTGCCATAAGCACAAGAAGATCAGAGTCGCCCTTTGAAGCCCAAAGAGATACCAAGTACGTGAGGCAAAGAAACAACTCTATAAAATTACCCTATTCCACATCTGACTTGAAGCTAGATGAACAGAAAGACGAGGATTTCAGTAAAAATAAGAATCACCTTCCAAACGAATACAGCCCTCCAAACGAATACAGCCCTCCAAACGAATACAAGCCTCCAAATTCTCCCTACCAAAGCCAATACACGCGAGAGGTGAGAACCAACCGGTTCAATTTGGGTAACCCGTTTGCATCATTCGTGAAAGAATCGGATAAGATTACCAAGCCTGATCAGATGACCACGATTTTCTACTGCTCCATGATAGGCTTCTCGATATCGGTGACGGGATTCATCCTTAACGAGCTCCCTCATGTTGTTGATATAATCCAGGGAAGACTCGATGAATCCACCCCAGACACTAAGTCAGGTATATTTGTGGTATTCTACCTCATACTATTGACGTCCTTCTTTCACTTTTTCCAGACCCTTCTAGCATTTCATCTTCTCGGACTGATTCCTGCTGTCTCCTACTCTATTGCCTCGCTAATGAAGAGAATCTGGTTGATCACCATCAGTATCGTCATGGCCTCTGGAGAGCACGCCCCGTCCAAATATTTTGGGAAGCTTACGGGAGGACAACTACTGGGGCTTACACTTACAGGGCTCGGACTATACTGCTACGACAAATGGGGGTCCAAGGCCGTGAAGACTAGAAAGTAGATATTGGCCTAGAAGTAGATATTGACCTAGAAGTAGAATTTACCTAGAAGTAGAAATTGACCTAGAAGTAGAAATTGTAATATACAAAGTTGAATTAGATAAAATGTGTGGACCTTCTGGAATGCATAGCTTCAATAGTGCTGAAACTACGCCTGCTAGGTCCCTTATGCGAGTCTACTCTAGAATAGGTTGTAGAGAGTGACGACCGTGAGACAAAGGTCACCACCCTACAATAATACCTATCCGTGTACAATAGAGAGAAGCTGTAGCGGAAAAATTTTTTGTAGCGCAGACCGGAGCGAGGGAGTCGCGATCGGTTGTATGCCGGGTAAGAAAGACTAGTACTACTATGAAGCTCAGTCTGGTTTTTTCAGCAATTGCTGCCATATCTGCTGCCGGTGCTTTGCTGCTACAGGGAAAGATCGCAGGTGTGTCTGATATCAAACTACAAAGCAGTACGGAAATCGTCAATGGTAATAACCTACCCATAAGGTGTACAGTTCAATTAACTCCAGTTGATTCCAGTGCACCAAAGCAAAAGGCATTGGTGACTTCGAACTTCGAGTTCCAGTTTAACAGCGTTGAAAATGGTCTTTACGATCTTTCTCTCCTGTCTCATGACTTCATATTCGATAAAGATAGATTCAGGGTAGAGGTAAACGATACCACTGTATTGGCCACAGACTACTACTTGAACACGGAAAAGGTTGGATCTCCCGTGAATGTGACGGAAACACCCTTGGTGGTGAGTGTGCTTGACACCAGACAGTACTATGAGGTCCGTCTGGGATCGTTGTGGGACATGCTTTTAGAGAGTCCTTTGGGTTTCGTTTTCAAGAACACTACTTATACCATCATATTTTTGGCCATGGTCGTGATGATGGTTGGCCCGTACTTGCTCAACGTGATCAACCCAGAAATGGCCCAACGTTTGGACGAAATTCGCCAGGAGCAGGCTAGGGTCGCCGTTGAGGGTGCTGAACCAGAGGCTATTGAGGAAAAACAGGCCCCACAGAAGGCAAGAAAAAGGTAGTCTATTAAATATCAAATACATACTCGAACTGTACAACACTAACATAGCCGATGGTCTAAATCTTTACATTCAACCGAAATCCCACAGCCTTGTACCTGCTTAGCATCCATAGGAAAGACGACGCGGTAGTAACTATTCCACAGAATAAGGCAAACATATCGTAGTTGAACTTACTCAGATTACCAATGATAGCACTTCCGATTGGAACCCCTACTAAATTGCCGAAACTGACAAAGAAATACATCAACCCGTATCTTGCACCAAATTCTCGTACTGGAGTGATTTGACGCAAGCACGCTGGTGTTAGTGATAAGATCAGGGCCGAAAAGAAACCAAATAAGGCAATGAAAGCATAGAGAACACCAGTGTTGGAGCCAAATGGAAGCCAGAGGAGAAAAATCGACAAGAAACCTCCAATAAGCATGGTAATCATCACATTGAAATGGCCCAACCTATCACTAGCGTACCCGGGGAAAAGCCTTCCTAATATCCCAGTACCGTTGAATAAAGTGAGCAAAAAGTAAGATTCACTTTCAGACATTCCTTGCGCAATAGCATAGGTTCCATAGTAAGTGGAAACAGACAACAAGCACACTTCCCCAAGTAAAACTCCAGCAACGAGCAATGTGAATTTTGAATCCTTCACGGCACTAAACTTGAAAAAGCCCTTGGTTGCAATGACTATTCTCTTTCTTCTGCTGAGGTGTGTGTTCTGGCTGATTTCCCTGAACCTCTCCTTGATTAGAGCCGTAGAGATAGAGTTAAGCCCTAAAAGCATGAACCCCAAGATTCTAATGGCCCAGGGGAATCCTACTTTACCATAAAGACTTCTAAGCAATATAGGAATGACCATTCCTCCAACAGACCCTCCAATCGTGCTTACTCCGATAGCAAATCCTATATTTTCGCAGAACCAATGACTCAACACCCCAATCAAGGGGCTCACGCAAAGAGAGTTACCAATTCCCACACAGAGTGATAACGACAATATGAACTGCCAAACAGTGGTGCTATTCGCGCAACCCATGAGTCCCGCAAACACCAAGAGATTACCCACAACCATGGGCTTCAAGGTGCCCTCAGCGTCAAAGTAAGGCCCGACGAAAAGGGTCAATGCAAAAGAAATTGAAAGATAAATGGAAAATACCCATGAAATAGTGGATGTCGGAACATCAGACAACTGATGGGTTGCCATATAAGTCTGGAGAGCACCGACAGAGTTGAGGAGTCCAAAATTGGCAGTCAAGCCTAAGAATGACCCCAATACGACTATATACGCTCTGCGTCCTCCTTCTGGGTAATCATGAGAATCTCTCTGGCGTAGATCGAGGGAAGAGGCCAGATTAACAGCCTGGAGCTCGTTCTCTCGGGAAGCCAGCAAGCTTGTAGACACACAGTTGATAGCATCTCTCGTGGGAGTCTGATAGGCTGCCTTGGGCCTCCTAAGCTCTTGCAATTCTATATCTCCCGACATGAGCAAGATGAGAATCCGCAAAAGATTTGAATATTAGCTTTATCGCATTTCGTGCATTAACCTAAACTATACTACTAAGCCTCTAATCAGTTTTACTCGATTCAGCAAATTCTTGCGTATAATCTGTTTTCGTACTAGGATTATTGAAACCGCCGTTTATGAAGTCGTAATCTGCTTTCACCCAGTGGGCAAACGGATAAGTTGGCAAAGTCTTTAACGGAGTGTCTTTCGTGATGAGACCCATGTCGATTTGACGTTGGATCAACTCATCCAAGTAGCCTGCAATATGGTCCCTGTACAATTCGAAAAACTTGTACTTGATAATTTTCTCTGGAGCTTCGTAGATGATCTTACGGAGCAAAGAGGGAACTAATGGCTCGTCCTTCATCTCTTCAACTGAGTAGTAAATCGGATGGTTGGTGAAAATGATTGCCTGAGTCTTGGGCAACTTTCTCAAAGTCTGTCTTTCTACTCTTACCCGAAAGTCTTTAGGGTCCATCGATGATGCCTCCTCTTTAATCTTTTCCGTAAGCGTAGGCTCTTTGTACACGTTACAGCATCTCAACTTGTGGTCCCATGTCATGAACCACGATGCCCTTTCCACTGGCGCACTAGGAGTCAATCTACCAAACCATCTCTCCATGGACTTCTTCAACTTCTCGTGATAGTAAGGTACTTCTTCGTGAATCACGTCCAAGTGCTTACCAATCTTGTTGGAAATCCCAAAAGAGCCTCCGGGGAACGGAACAGCAGCAGCCACCAAGTAGTGCATCCCGTCTTCTGGATTCTTCTGAACTACATAAAAGTCCTCTTTGGCCATCTTGGAGGTATAGAGGAGAGGGTGCTCTTTCAAAGGTAATGACATATCGATTACTTCCTCGGTCAACTCATTCTTGATGATTTTCCCATCTTTTCCCTTATCCTCCACTAGGGTGAACAATAGTGGGTACCGTTTCAACATGTGGCCGGTGACTATCTCCATTAACTCTAGACTAGCATCGTATCCTTCGGGCAACCAGTCGATGTTTTCCTTTCCGTATTGAAACCAAATTCTCTCCTTTTCCTTGATAAAATGCCAGTAGTACTTGTCCATATCCAACCAGTGGTTGATGTCCAACTTGAATATCGACATGGTCTGGTGATAAGGCCATCTAAAGGGTCTCCATGGCCTATCATCGTAAGTTTTGACTTGTTCTGGTGTAATCATCAAAGGGGTTGGTTCCGGTGGAATCTGGTCGTTTTCACCCTTTGCATAAGATGATTTTCTAGACAGGCTGGGGGAAGATGGATTGGAACTCGAGAGATACTGCTTATAGTACTGCGCATATCGAACGTAGAGACTTCTCAACTGCTTTTGAGATAACAAGAGCGAAGCGACGATGGCACCTGTGATCAACACCAATGCCGGTGTCTCTATCATATTTACGCTGTAGTCATCTGATCCAAAGGAACTCCCTTTTATTTATACTAACCCCATGCTGCAGCAAAGCTGCGGAAGGTACTATCTATGCGATAAGGAAAATAATGCCTTATCGGGAAATCCTAGGAGATTAAAGATGCGTATTGTTACAGAAAAAGGTCTATATATCCATATCTGCATAAAATTGGTCGGTAGCGGTCTGTATAGCTTGTACAATACGGGATGCATCTAACGAGTCCTCAATATCCGTCGAACCTTCATCCAAAAGATCAGGCCATAAACTAGATGGAGTTTTGGAAAATGTACCCACGCTCTTACTAAGCCAGTTTCTGACTTGATTCGGGCGTACCATTGATAAAAATCCAATCATTTGGTTGAAACCAGACGAACCAATCTTGAGCTTTAAAAACTTGTTGCTACCTCTTCTCTCGAGCATCTGTCTATATTCTTCGTCATTGGGTGAGAGACGATCGAGCTTCGAATAGCATAGACTTTTGAATGACCTCAGAAGTAGCCTACTGCTCACATCATCGATATCACCTTGTGCAAAAGTAGTGTTTTTAATGAGCCAATAAACAGTGTTGTATCTGTAAAAAGAGTATCCCAAAAGATCGAATTTCTGTGTGTGATTGAAGTATTTGTACCTTTTCGTACGGTTCATTTTTTTGACTCTGAAGTAATCCAATGACACATGGGAATTCACTGATAATAATTTAGCTAGCGTAAGACCTGCAGAATCCAAATTGAGTTCTGTTTCAGTGTACGGTAGTTCAATCAATTCATTTAGCGACCCCAATGCTTTTTGTATGTCGAATTTTTCAGGCCGCTTCCCAGCCATTCCGTGAACTAATTGATCGACCAAGTCCAATCCCCGTTCTTCGTCCTCGATGAGTAGTCTGCCGAGCTTCAACAAGATTTCGGGCCGTTGCTCGACGCATTGAAGAATAAGGTACTTCATCTTGTTACAGTCTTCGTACGTGTCTTTAATGAACACCTTGTAAGAAGTAAAACTGATGCAATCAGATGCTAAGCTTTTAAGTGTTCCGTCATTGACCCTTTTTGGAAGTTCCACAGGAGGAACATGGAACGAATTAAGGTAACCATTCATTTGTTTCAACTTGAAGCTGTCAATGGATGAGAACGATAGAAACAAACGAGAAGTTAACTCTTTGTCCAAATGTCGTATCTCAACATCTGTCAAATTGTCGAATATATCAATATAATTCTTCACATGTGACATCGTCCACTGTATGGGGACGCTGATATCGCTGAATGTCAAAATAGCAAAATATTGCCCAAACTGTCTTCGAAGGAAATCCTTCGTGCTGTAGTTACCTATATGTTTGAGTAGTAGGTCATCCTCTACAAGCTCATCCACAACTCTCGCTTTATCGACTAAGAAATGCAAATAATCACCCCCCTTAATCCAGTAAAAGTTGTTTAAATGCTCACCACTGGAAAGCTTCAAGACAGAGTAGTTCACCAAGAGTCTGTAGAAAGCACACCCGAAAGCTGCAAAAACGTCTAGGTAGTCTCTCAATAGTTGGCTCTCCGACAACGGATTTTCAATCGCTGGCCCTGTGATAGACCCATTGAGTAAAAGTGTGCCCACTATAGCCGATTCATCTCGAATAGACGGGAGCGTGAACTCATTGCCCTTGTGGTGCAAATAATGTCTATTCAAGGAAACTTTTGGTCCCACATCCTTTAAATCATCGAGAACGTCTCCCAAAACCCCCGATATTTCCGGATGGTATCCCAAGTTCGTGTCCACAGAGTCCACCAAGTTTCCAAGGCATCGAATGGGGTCTTGAATAAAGTTTACTCCCAAAACATGCTGAGGCTGAGGAAGCTTGATATTTAAAGAGACATACTGCAGTTCCACATCAGCTGGGATTTCCCAGCTCTTGATATCCAGAATCATTTTCTCTTCATCTCGTACTGTTATCTTCGGGTTGTTGAATGCTTTGTAAAAAAGTGGGAAGAATTTTATTAACTGATCTCCTAGCTTGTACACTTCTTTGAGGTATTGTTCATTAGGGGCTCCGTAAAGTACCAACTTTTTCTTCATTTCGTCATTTATCGGGTCCATATGAAGACCTTGCTTGAAGTTCATCCATTTGGGTTTTCCTAAACCAATTACAGGTAAATTATCTAGAGTGTACGAAGGCTTTGGGAAGTTTTTCACCGGCTCGATCGAGGCCAATTTGAAGATTAGTTCGGCCACTTGCTTCCCTGGTCCCGCATCATCCAGCGACAACCACCTGAGGGAATTATACTGAAGTGGTGCGTGCTTTGAAGGCATGCATCGCCGGTGATTTACCCTTGGTCTAAAGCAAGATCTAAGGCATATCATATCCAGACCAAGTTTTCGCAGACCATTTAATTCGCATACCACGACTACGTCTTGTTCTAAACGTAAGTATACATTTGTATAAATGTTGCAAGAATGCAAGAATTATCACTCAGTCCAGAGACAAAGTAAGCTATTAAACAAATTTATATAAAAATATAATGAGCGTGAAGTAGAATCACAATCTTCTACCTCTTCTACCACCCTTTCTTCTGGTGGAGTCGGATGGAACTGGAGTGACGTCTTCGATTCTTCCAATTCTCAATCCACTTCTGGCCAAAGCTCTGACAGCAGCCTGACCACCTGGACCTGGGGTCTTAGTCTTAGTACCACCGGTAGCTCTCAATTTGATGTGGACAGCGTTGATACCAACTTCTTTACACTTTTGGGCAACATCTTGAGCGGCCAACATGGCAGCGTATGGGGTAGATTCATCTCTGTCAGCCTTGACCTTCATACCACCAGTAACTCTGGCGATGGTTTCCTTACCGGAAAGATCAGTAACGTGAACGAAAGTATCGTTGAAGGAAGCAAAGATTCTTGCTACACCGAAAACAAGGGATCCGTCTTTTTGAGCTATAAAAGTTAGTATTTCATGCTTTTGATATAGAAAAGGTTGAATGGATCTTTGTACAAATTTCAAAGTGAGGAGTATCTATTACAGGTCCTTCAGAGCTTCCGATTTTAGAAGATCAAAGGATATGGAGGGACACGGA
Source organism: Yamadazyma sp. yHMH685 (assembly GCA_030571055.1). Lineage (NCBI taxonomy): Eukaryota > Fungi > Ascomycota > Pichiomycetes > Serinales > Debaryomycetaceae > Yamadazyma > Yamadazyma sp. yHMH685. Next base: position 295,463 of record JAJLXC010000006.1, read on the forward strand.
TTCGATTTATGGGTCTATAAGACCATTGATTACTTCATTCACACTCTTTTCTCGTTCATTACGACCACATACCAGTAGACATTCTTGACTATAATAAAATTTTAATTTATTTTTCACTGAGGTTTTTTCATCTCAAAGAAAATCACTGAGTAAATGCACGACCAGCCAGTATATGCGTCCAGGGCGCGAGCCCTATACAATTTGCAGCTGAGCTCAAGTGGCAGTAGCTAAGTAAGACTCGAGTACATAGAAGTGCTGATATGACGGGTACGTCAGTAGCTAGTCAGTACGGGTTCCCGCTGGTCTGAAGTTTTAATTGGTGGTAACTCTATCGAACAGCTTATAGGCATTGTCTATATTTTAGGTATTTCTTTTACATACTGCAGGGGCATGGCAAATACGAAACCCACCAGTCTCTACAACAGTTCTCAATTAATATATATTACATGGAGCATGCTATCTAGTAAACGAATCCTAAGATCTTACCAGAGACGTGCTTTCTTCTGGCTTGTTCGTGGTCCATAATACCAGCAGAGGTGGTCAAGATAACGTAACCAAATTGTCTAGCTGGCAACAAGTTGTCGGTCCATCTTTCAATGTCACCGATCTTGACGTTGAATCTTGGGTTGATGACACCACACTTGTTCAATCTACCGTTCAATTGGACGACGATCTTACCGGATCTGTGGTCGTCAATGTATTCGAATTCACCAATGTAACCGTGTCTTTGCATGACGGTCAAGAACTTGATGATGACCTTGGAGGATGGTCTGATCAACACTTGTCTCTTACCGGTCTTTTCGGCGTTGTTAATGGCGTTTAAAGCATCAGCTAAGACGGAGGTTCTAGTCATTTTGAGATGTAGGTTTGAATTTTTTCAAAATTTTCAGTCTCAAGTGCGTATAGGCTTCGGCGTGCTAATACCGATGGTGCGCTGGGGGAGGGTAAAAGCAGTCACAGTTCCGCGCCGTCTTGGGAGGTGGGTCGTGCAGGGCGAATGTATCTGGTTCTCATAGTGTCGCATTGAAAGAAATTTTCATCATTGAATAGTTTCAGTAAGATGCCAGTATGTATTATCGGACCAGTGAATATGAACATATGATTGCCTGAGGAGAGAGAACACAGATGGCACAGGCCTCAGCACTCCAATACTATAAGTGAAACCATATGCAAACAGATCCTCCCTTGAGTTATGGAACAGTTAAAGAATAGAAAGAAGCATGAAGGATATACCGTATTGCTTGAGAGCCTCCGTCATCTAAACTCCAGTTACAATCCGTCTTTAGTTCCCCCCATTGTTCATACTAACATATCTAGTCTCAAAAGTCTTTCAGAACCAAGCAAAAGTTGGGTAAGGCCCAAAAGCAAAACAGACCATTGCCTCAATGGATCAGATTGAAGACTGACAACACTATCAGATACAACGCCAAGAGAAGACACTGGAGAAGAACTAAGTTGCACATCTAAGCGTGTCTCGAGTATACAACTTTATATAATCTAGTCATGGTTGCATGTTAATATAAACAATCTGATACGAACGTAGGGATGCTGGGTAGACATCTGCAACTTTCTATCCTTAATTATGACATGCTGGTCTATAGCTGATCTACTGTTGGACATCGGCTGTCACTCTACATTTATATACTCTGTAAGTCCATGGTCGTGGGGAATCGTGGTACATATCTCACACTGTCATACGACAGGGTATCAGTTGAGCCACTTATTGAAGTCATCTGTGACAGCAGCGGGCTTCGTCAGCACCGACTGCCAAAGCTCTGTGGTTGCCCACGTGACCTTCAGACCGGAGCCGTCACCTATGGAACGTCACGGTAGAGGAATCCGAATCAGCTAGACTACATAATGCGAGTCTTACAGTCCAGTTCAAGCCTATATTGTCTGTGTCCTTGTATATTGATACTCCTCTATACTACTTCAATCTCTCACAGCCCAATTATGGCCACTAGACCTCCTCCTCGAAGACAGTCTCAATGGGCTTCTCCATGAACGAGGCATGGCCGAACACTGTCACGCCGCTGGAGCCAATCAACCACATCATGGTGGAGATGGGAGAGGCCAAGAACCCTAATGGAATGGCCACAACCAATAAGCCCGTGTACAACTGAGAAGTAGTCAATCTCGTGAACGGCAACACCAAATCTTCGCCTCCGAGTCTGCTGATCCCGAAGAGACCACCACCGATCAAAAGGATCACGAACAATAGCAACAAGTTCGTGATCAAGGCGTAGATACTCAAGATGGATACGACTGCCAAGTAGTTGGCTGAAAAGTAGCCCAAGTTGTAGGAAACTCTGCTTTGCACTTCGCCAAAGTTTGCCGGTTTCGACACTCTTCTAAAGTCAAAGAACTCCTGGGGAGGACGGAGCTTGGCGACGGAGGACTGCAACGAGCCCACATCACTACGAAGCCTCTCGTAGCTTAATCTCTCTGAAAATTGCGATAACTAGATGTTAGTATAAAGTCGCGAGGTGCTCTGGAAGAACATGTCTTCTGTGTCAGGGCCGGGGGTGATGACTAGGAGATACATACTGGAAACGACGTGATAAAAGACATTGATCTGTGTTTACGTGTAAAAATTTGGACGTCGCGAACACAAGATGAGGCGTGGGGCTATGGCGAGAGGAACTCTGGGGAAGGAAGTAGTGACCACAGAGGGAGCAGTGAGCCTGGAACAGTTGCCCTCGCCGCAGCAGTCCTGTCTATAGTTCCGTATGTCGGTGCTGCTGTCTGGTCTGCTACAGCACTGTATCGACCACACTGGCTAACCGTACTAAATCTCTACTTCTATCCTCGTAACAGCCCTTGGGCCTCACTACCGTTATCGTTTATTACTTATCCATACTAACTCAACCCCAAATCCTTCTTCACAAGCATCTGGCAAATCGGGTGGTACCTCGACTCAAACTGCCTGAAAAACTTCACAGCCAACTCGTGGTCTACCTCGTTCAACGTGACGTACCCTGGCCGCACAAACTTCATACGCCCAATAGCTCCAAGCCACTCTCCCAACTGGCTGTAGAATTTTGCGTTCCTGCCACTCACTTGAAGCATGTACCAGCGGGACAAGACCTCGGCGTTGGTCTCGTTGGAGTACACGGGCCCATAAATCCTATCCATGGCTTCGAGTGCCTTGGTGTTGGCTGACCACGAAAACCCATCGTTCTTGTCGAACGCCACGAGCGTTTCTAAAAATACCACCGACTGGTTGCCGTTGAAAACCTCAATATCCTCGAGCGAGAAAAGCTGCGAAAAGTCGGCTTTTTTTGCAACCGCAGCCTGCCAGCGATCTGCCAAGCTGTAGCACTGGTCGGCTAGAGTTGTATCGAATTTTGGCTTGATGGGGGGCATTCCCGGCTTGAAAAGCCACGTAGCCCAATCAATCGAGTCCAATACCGCGTGGTCATTGGGGAAGAACTCGTATAATGCGTCAACAAACTGGTAGGTGTCCAAAGATTTATACTTGAACTTGCTGAAGTAGTATGGGATGAAAGGGGTGAATTTTTTCTGGGTCAATAGGGTTTCAATGTGGTACAACAAGGTGCTGCCCTTCTCGTACGGAACAACGGAAAAGTAGTCGTCTGGATCACTCCCATCTTTCAAGTCGTGGCACAACAGACTGGACTGGTTGTCTACGCCCATCGCCTTGATGCTATTTTCCAAGGCACACCAGCCAATAATGGCGAGAAAGTGCCTCGTAGGCTCGCCGTGAACCTCGGCCAAGATCCGCCTTTCCAAGTACACACACCATCCTTCGTTAAGCCAGAAATGCTCCCACGAGCAGTTGGTGACCAAGTTCCCAGCCCACGAGTGAGCCAATTCGTGCGCAACCACGTCGATGTTCGACTTGTCACCCGTGACAATCGTCGGCGTGGCAAATGTGATATTCGGTACTTCCATTCCACCGTATGGGAAAGAGTTGGGCAAGATCAATACATCGTATTCCTTCCACTCGTAGTCAAACACGATCTTCTCTGCGGCAACGATGAACTTTTCCACGTCTCCGTCGAACTCTTCCTGGCACTTCTTCAAGTTTGGAGGCTCGCAGTATACGTGTGATCTAGGACCGACTGGTAGTTTGTGGATATCGCCAGACGCGAGGGCAACCAAGTACGACGGAATCGGCACCGGCTGGTGGAACTTGTAGACATCGTCTTCCACTGCCCCCTGTAGTCCAGACATCACTGCCGGTAACGGTGACTTGACAGACATTCTATAGGTAGATTTCAATGCAGGAGTGTCAAAGCATGGGAAGAGGGATCTGGCGTGGATGGCCTCGCTCTGGGAGAACATGTAGGGCGAAGTCTTCCCGTCGGTGACTTCCTTATCAAGAAACTGGAGAGCAGTGCACCTATTTGTTGTGCTGAAGGAAACGGTGATGGAGAACGTCTCGTTTGCAGCATATTCGTGTGAGACGCGGAGAGCAGAGCCTAAAGCCCCTTTTCTAGGGTCAATTGTGAACTCCTGGGCAGTACTATCGAGGACCACCGAGTGGATATCTAAGTAGGACGTATCGAGGACAATGTGGGTGTCCTTCAGCACCGTCTTGAGGTGGAAAGTTACGTCCCCGTGCACGAGCTTTGTCACAAAGTTGATATCAAAGTTCAAATCGGTGGACTCGACGGTGAAGTTGTTATAGTTTGAGAGAGTTGACGGGTCGGACTCGGGCGAGTTGACGGGGCGGTTTATGCCCTTTAACTGTTTGCAAGTCATAGTAAATGACAGGATTTGTGCAGACTCCATTGGTTTTATACCGAGCCGCGCGGCCGATGGATGCAAACAGGGCATTAGTTGCCGTGAATTGATTTATAAATCTCAACGAGCAGGTACCACATTAAGGCCACCGCAATGGGTGGTTGCTCCGGTCTGCTCGATATGCTTTAGAGCCTCTTGTCCCTCTCGTGACTCTTGTGCCTCTAGTATGTAGAGCAGTATCCTCCGACCTACTACTCTCTGCGGTCTCCGGTGCCCTTCTGACCTCTCAATACCTGCCCTCTATGAACGGCGTCCTATACAATGGCCTTATGGCCGCCCCTGAACCGCCGTTATTCCCGCATGCCTGGTGCCGCTTAGTGCCGCCTCCTACTAAACGCCGTTTGCATTCAACTGGAAACCTGCCAATCAACGGACTGCATATGAGCTCGCAGTAGAAGCCGTATGAGTAGGCGGGCGACTAGTGCGATGCAGACAGCAGATCCACCTGGTGGCCGTCCTGCGTATAGCATCCTCCATGTACATGGACGGTCTCCGGTGTAAGGCGCTATCTGTGCTGCGAAATGAGTGCAACGTTGTAGTGTACTACGAGCGAGAAGTATCTGACACTCTTATGTGCTAGCATCTCATGCTCGAGCATATTGTTTCTATTTTGATGGTGTGCATCTAAGTCATCCTAAATCTTCTCTGCAGTAGTGAGCTTACTCACCGCTGAAGTAGATCTTCTGATCTATTCAGGTATATGAATGCTGCGATCAATTGCGAGAGGTGCTACCGGACTAGAACCAAGCCCGATCCGGTCTCATTTTTAAGCTTTTGAGCTCTTGAGCACTGTCAAATGGTGGCCCATAAATGCCCATCAGTTGTCACTCGAACAAGACGTCGCCTCGATTCTATGTTAACCTTTTTCACCCTTACGTGAGACTACGTATATACTGAAGCAGGAACTGATAGCTAAAATTTACATCTTAGTACCTGGACTCTGCATGGTGAACTTCCCTAATCGGATATACGCTCTGAACGCTCAATTGCGTTGACAAAATCGTTCCACTGAACATAGTTTTTTGACTCCAAACTAGCAAGTCGTTTAGGAATTTTTCACTTTCCTCGACATTCAGTAGGAGCAGCCGGAGGTGTCAGTCTATGCCACCTCTATTCCCCCTCCCACCGGTCCTCTACCCCTTTTGTAGCCTTACGACCCTCACACTACTCGAATCACGTGACTCAGTTTTGGTTTTCCCGCGGTACATAACGACACTCGTGCTGTCTGTGCCGGCATTTGTTTTTCTGGTGATGCGAATACAGCTAAAAATACTGTTTCATTTCCCCATTGATCGCCCTGTATTTCATTTCTTCCCTACTACATAAACCGTAAAATTTCTGTCTCATGTTATCATGGACCTTTCAATGGACCTCAAAGAAAATGAACTCTTGAAGTCCCCCCTCCAGCAGCTCGAACTCCAGACTGCAAAGGCTCGGAGCTCTCAGAGCCCCTCTGGCAGCCCTACGCCCAAGAAAAACTCAGCGAATCCTTCTTCTCTGACTCTTGGCAGATCAGACTCAGGCTCCGGCTCGGGATCAGGCTCGGTCTCCGGCTCGAACTCCAAATCAACCCCTGAGCCGGCCTCGCCCTCTCCGTTAGGGAGAGACAGAGACAGCATCTACTCGTTTGAATCTGTGAGTACAAATGGGAGGCTACTAGACCGATTAGGACTCGAAAATGACGACTTGTTTGACCCGGAGGAATTGGCTGTACAGAGATTTGAAAGATTTAGTATCAGCGAAATCAGAAATCTGGCTCCGGTCTCGAGGAACAATAGCATCCAGCTCCAAAATCCTTTCCGGCAAAACTCTGTGAAGCAATTCCAACTGCAGCAGCTTCCACAACAGAGCCAGCCACTACTCCAGCAAAACCAAGCAGGCGTAAACCGGTTCCCTCTGTATAGAGCCCACCCGATCTATGGTCTCCACAACAGCGTGAACTTATCTAGGAATAGTTCCACCACTCAAGACAACCACCAGTTTGCCGTGAAAAGCGTCCCCAGTAACATCGTGCACCCCAGCAGAAACAAGAGTGTGGATTCTCTCCAGGCGTCTTTCCAGCCAGAGACAGCGTCTATAACATCCACCGTGCTGAGAACACCCCCAGTACAACAAGTATCTCGCCCTGGTGTGGACTACAACGAGTACGATGAATTCGATTTCAGCTCGTCCTCTGAGTCCATTGAAACAGTCGGTATAGCAAAACAGTTGTCGGCTCCAAGCAGTCGAAATAGATCCGTTTCTGCAGCTGCCAGTCCTTCTGCAGCTACTCCTACGAGGACCCAAAGTGCCAGGAGGAGTGTCTCAGACTATACTGCTTCCTCTTCCCCCAAGTCAGCCGAGCTTCAGCCAGAAGCTCGCACAAAGCTATCGAGTCAATTGAGAAGTATGGGGAAACATAGAGAAGCGTCTTATCAGCTCCAGATTGCTGCAACGCCGCCGTACAACTACCCCAGAGCCATGTACTTATACTCCGTCGCCCTTCGGTTTGGCCAGGGGGTGAGGCAAAGCGACCAGAGCTCGTTAAAATGGCTCTGTAAATGTATTCTTGCCAGCACCAACCAGAGCACTGACTTTGTAAACAAACTAGGTGAGTTAAATGCAAACGAATTGCTCCGGTTGATGATAAATCAGACAAAAACAGACCAAACTGTTGTGGATCCAATCATATTGAACGAATATTACTCCAAGCTACAAGCCAACCAAATCACCAAACTTGTCAACTCTGTTAAATCTCAATCTGACCATCTACCTTTAGCATATCAAGAGTTGGGTAACTTCTTTCTCAACGGTTGGGGAATAGATAAGGACGAAATGTTGGGGATCAGGTGCTTGGAGATTGGCTCTTCCATGGGCAATTTCAATGCTATGGTGCAATTGGGAGAACTTTGGAGCACGAAGACCAAACTGCATAAAAAGGACAATTATAAGTCATCTGCATGGTTCAGATTGGGAGAGATTTTTGGCGTGAAAGCCATCGGTAACAGCTGGATATATAAAGAAAAATATCTTGAGAAACGCTAGCTATGTATTTACGAACATTATTGCATTATTACAGTAATCATTGTAGAAGTGAGAGAGGTAATAATAAAATCTTTATATGCACTATGACTCTCCCATTTCCTATGGGCCCTTTAATCCCGATTTTAAACTATAAATCAAGTCTTCGTTATGGACTTTGTTGTAAATGTGAATAAGCTCGTTTGATAAGTGGAAGAAAAATTTGACGAACTCTCCTAATTGCGTGTAGCTATTCAAAGGTAAATAGTAGTTATGATTCATGGGACCTATCGTGTCTACAATGTCCGACAAGCTCTTACACCTTCTATTCCAAATATCTGGAAAATTGACCTTTATGAAAAAGTCAATGTTTGCACACGCAGTTTCAGATTTCTTGATGTCAGCATCGATATTTTTATAGTTGTGAATAACCATAGCCTGCAACCCATGTTTCTTCAGAATGTCGGACTCAAGGTCTATCAATTGCTCATAAATAGAGTTGATCCGTCTCAACACCATGGCATTGAACTTGTGCAAAACACCTACCAAACATTTCAAATACACCTTCATCTCTTCGTATCGTTTATCCTTTAAGTACAAGTTCCTGACCTTGCTTATAGTGCTGTCAATATCCTCCACTAGGGCCTTCCAGTATCTATCCAGTGGAGGGATGTTCATTTTCTGTTTCAGCTTGTCATCGTAATAATAGGAAAAGGTATACAAAATCAATGAATCAAGCTCTATGATTAAAGACAAGATTCCTTCGGTTTTACTGGACATGAATTTTGTTTCTTTCGCTGATTTGATCCAGTGTGTTTTCATTTTGATAAAGTCTTCGTCTTTCGAGTCTCTCTTTTCGAGTAACGCTCTAGGCGTAGACGGCCTTGATACTGCTCTTGAAATGGGGGTATCTGGTTTGGAGCTTGGGGTTACCACTTTAGGAGTAGGTGTCAAGCCCCGTTCCCTTTCTCTTTCGGTTTTCTTCTTTTCTAGAGAGATGCCTAATCCCGTGATCTCTTTTTTGCGTTCGTCTTTTTTACGTTCCTCTTTGCGTTCGTCTTTACGTTCGTCTTTACGTTCCTCTTTACGCTCCTCTTTACGTTCCTCTCTTTTATGCTCCTCCTTTTTATGCTCCTCTTTTTTATGCTCCTCTCTAATATGCTCTTCCTTCTTCTGTCCGCTATTCTCCTCCTTCTGTCCTCTATGCTCCTTCTGCCCTCTGTGCTTCCTTCTTTCCCCTACCTTGTACATCTCTACATTATACTGGAATTGTAGCAAGAATCTCGGTTTAGGCTCGGCAACTTTGTTGACCCAACGAATCCGGGTTTTCTTCTTGGAAGCTGAAGCTTTAGCCTCCGAGACAGCAGAAGGAGGTAGTGCAGGGAGCTGGCTCAACGGAGTGTCGCTAAAGTCCTCCTTATTGTCAAAGAAACTAGGTAAAGTAGGCGAAAGCAATGGGGGAAGCGTTCTGGAGTCTTGGTAAGCAGCCAACATCTCCTCCAAGTTCCAGCTCTCGATCCTTAATTTCGTACCCGACAATGGTCTCGTCTTAGGCTTCCTGGGAATTCCTGGGGACGCCTGTCTAGATCTGGAAGGGCCCTTCGCAGCGGACCGGTTACTGTCGAAGATTGCAGACCGCATAGTGTGTGGAACTAGCCTTACGAATCGGACTCACGTATCCACCAAAAGCTATACCTATTGCAGAGGTAGCTAACCGATGTGATCTAGTAAATCGCGGCCGGATTGGAAATTAGATAGTAATGAGCGGTACCTCGCACAGTAACTATAATGAGGTCCAGCCTAAATCCGGGAGAAGTTCGAAGCAGAAACAAGCCAAAACAAAGAAGCCTGCTGATTCTCTGGAGAATGTCACGAGATGGCCCGAGAGTCTAGAGAGGTTTGTATCGGACAATTTCGTGCGGTCTAATTCTTTAAGTGCTGAAGACAAGGTTGTGTTTCAATTGCAGATCCGAACGCTCCTAGACGAAGCACAGCAGCAGGGCACGGTTTTCACCACAGACTGGTCCAAGAAAGTGCTACCCATTTTTCAGAAGACCAAAAAGCGCAGACATGGGGGTGATATTCACGAGACCGAGGCTGATGAGGTCCTTGGGGTGCCTGCTGGTGATACTACTAAAAGGGAAAGCACGCCAAAGAAGAGTGGCAATGAGAAACAAACCAAGAAGCAGACAACCAAGAAACAACTGGATCAGACCAAAAAAGACCGAAAAGAATTGGGAGGTAAATACGACTCTGCAGAGAAGAGACAGCAAAGATTGGAGCGATTCAACACTTCTGGCTCACCTTCCCAGGGCTCTGTCGGACCCAGCACAACGGAGAATGGTACTGTGATAGGAAGATGTACAGTCTTGGAGAAGAGATACTACCGTCTTACATCAGCACCAGATCCGAACTTGGTGAGACCGAGAAATATCTTGCAGAAAGCCGTGAAACGGTTGGTTTCGCTAATAGAGGAGAAGCCGTACTCTTACATCAAGGACCAGTTCAAGGCAATCCGCCAAGATTTGACGGTTCAGCACATAAAGGGTGATTTCGCCTTGCACGTTTACCAGACCAATGCGAGGATAAGTATCCGAAATAACGATTTGGGGGAGATGAACCAGTGCCTTACCCAAATCGAGTATCTTTTCGACCAGGAAGTGTGGAATGACCCCCACTTTGAGGTGATACAGTTGGAGTTCATGTGCTACAGAATCTTGTACATGCTCATGGTGGGCAATCACTCGGAGATTTTCAAAATCAAATACAAGCTCTCCAAGCGCACATACACCCTTGAAAAACAGGTGGAGGCATTGGGGTATATACAGTTAGCATTTGCGCTCCATGATCTGATGATCACGTCTAACTACTACATGTTTTTCCAATTGGTGGATAAATTTAAATCGTTAGAGTTGGCATACATTCTAGTGCAAAACTATTTGGTGGAGAAGGAAAGAATCAAGACGCTCAATATCCTCTCCAAAAGCTATCGGAAACTCTCGAGAGAGTATCTTGCGGAGGTCTTCCGGACGGATGCTGGCAAAATGTTCGAATTCTTCCAACACTTCAAATTGGAGGGCTTGAGCGAGCTGGAGCTCGATTGCACGGTTCTCCGGCCGCAAATCCAAGCACTAATGGCCAAAACGAACTTCAATAAAATAGACATCAAGGGACAAGTGTAACACTCAGTCAAAAGTAGGGCCCAAGGCAATCAAAGCGAAATTGTGCTTGTGCTCTTCGCTGGCGTTGCTGATATAGAACTGGACTTTTTCACTCAAGTGAGGGTCATCCAAGATATGGCTCCCTTCAACACTCGGTCCCAAGTCCACGGGCCCGTTCCTACGCCCGTCTAGCTCGTACAAGTGTCCGTCCCTTCCCTTGACGAATGAGATAAAGTGAAGCTCCACTGTTTGCTCTGCTGGAACAGCCTCAGTTTGGCCCTTGACGCCATAGTTATCGTCCAACTGGATCTCGCCCTCCAAGAGCTCCACGAGCCTACTGACATCATCAACTGAGCTTTCGGGCTTTAATTTACTGAGTAGAAACTTGTTTAGTAGCAGGTTGTCGATAATTAAATCAGACGGTAAATTTGCAAGTAAGTGCAATAAAGCGTACAATCCGCAACCATTCCCAATGGTTTGTTTGAACCACGTAGCGTCTGCAGTAGACTCGTTGTTGTAGTTGGGCTTGGTGGCATCGTACTTTGTTCTATACGCCTCGTACTCTTTAGTGATGGGAAACAAGAGGGTTACGCCGTAGATTGGCTGGGGGAGAAACGCAAGAAGTTCGGGCTCGGTGAGAGACAAGACGTCGTGAAACTCCAACACAGGCGAGAGGCCGAGCTTATGGGCCATCTCTGTGAAAATCTCCGGGTTGCTCTCGAGTGGAATCACACGTTTAGAGCCAGCCATAGTTAATAGATTGCGTGACAGTTGCGGAGAATAGTCTGGAGATCACCAAAATGAGAAAAATAATCACACACCAGACTAAACCATTCGGTTATTTATCATCTGCATTGCTAGTACCCTCTGCTACACTCTACGGCTGTATACGACATGAACAGCACCCGGTTTGCATTGACGACGCTTCCCGTAGTCGCCGTGATGAACTTGGCCGTACTAGCCGGGTTGTTTTCCGTGAACTGGAAAAACACATACACCCCCACCACCACAGAGTGTTTGAAGTGCTTGGTGTTTAGTGTGTTCTTGACGGTGCTCCTACTGATCTTCAACAATTTCAGGACCATCTTCAAGATCGCTGATCTGAATGTTTTCAATACCCATCTCCAGCCGGTTTTTAAAGAACTAGTCAAGTACTTGATCATCGCATTCATATCCCTCCACCAAGACCCCGACGGGTCATGGGTGTCCCGCTTGACCATATACCAAGTTTTGATCATGGTGGCAGTGTTTATGACTGTGATTTCGGTGGAGTTCGTCGGGCAGTTTATGCCGTACTACTACTTTAAAAACTTTGGCGTTTTCATAAAACTTTACGATGATTTCCGCTCGATGGAGAACTTCGAAGACGAGGCGAGGAATGGAGTGACAATAAGAATCGTCGAGTCCTTGAAGCGGCCGTCCATCTCAACTGGTGATTCGGACGAGACTTTGGCTGGTATCCTCCCGAAGAAGATTTTTATAGACTTGAAGCTGGCCCCAAATTTTCAGGCTGGTTCTACTCCTGGCTCTAATGGGGGTGATATGAAATTCGACTTTGACGTGTTCGACGAAAATGTCAAGCCGCAGAAGTCCTTGCCGGTGATTAAAAGGAGCCCCACGAGCTCTCCAAAGAAGATCAACAAGTACAAATCATGCTACGACTTGGTGGACAGACTCTACTCTGTCTCCCCGAAAAACACGTTCCACTTGATCACGGCATCGGCGACTGCCATGGCAGCAGACGGTGTTGTGTCTAGCATCACACCAAGTGGTGTATCCGATGACCCCTTCTACGAATCAGAGGTATTTAACGTACAGCCTATTGATATTAACCACTTGGACCGTGTTGCCAACGATCTCGATAATGGTTCCGTTCGCACCTTTGACGGCAGTCCACCAGAGCAGCAGCCTGACTCACCCCGTGGTACTCAGCAACAGCCTGATCCTCTACCTCACCGTCTCCTGATGGTCTCAAGCATGGGAAGCATGTTGACGAAAAGTTCGAAGAGGCTCTGTGAAGACACTAGAGCCAAAAAGAACTGGTTCAGCTGGTTGATCCCCATAAAGCCAAAGGAGACCAGCGTTAAGAATAAGCTATCCAGGTTTAATTTTAAAGAAGACGACGCTGATTGTACTACTAGTTTATTATCTCATGCTCCCTCTGGCTATCAGTCGTTGGCAGACCTCGAGAGGCAATCAGATGAGCCGGAACAACTTGAAATCACAAAAGGAGATTTTGATAACTACGTTCATGTCTCTTTGGGGATTGACAGGTTCAAGATTGAGTACGATCCAATTTTTGAAAAATATGGTAAACAGTTGATTCGTGGCATGTCCAACTTCCAGATGATCCTTTGTTACATGAATCAGCTTGTTTGGGTCGTGGGCACGTTGGTCATGTACTCCAGGGTATTTTTGAATGACTCCTCCAACTATTTGTTTTTTGTCATTGTATTGAAGTTATTCAACATAAACTGGATCAACAACTTGAATCTTAGATTCAAGACTATGATGGCTGCAAAGGTGTTGTTCAATCTATTTATTTTTAGCATTTTATTTGTATTATAGGAATTTATATAATTTATTTGATATTTTATTTTGGGACTGATTCTTGGCATATCTAGTAAATCGTGAAAGTTGCAAAATTAATGGAATCTACTACTTTCGTGTACGCACAATTCTAATAAATATTAATCTATAAGTACACTATTACTACATATAAATATTATTTTATGGTTCCTTCCTCACATAGCCGTTCAAAAATTTATCGTTGGTGAATGTGAAGCCTTGGACATGAAGGAGGTCGTTAATGGACTTGTTGATAGGCGGAGTAAACGCCATTCCTGTGAACTCCTTATCGAAGTTTTCTGCCAATATTGGGTTCGTGATAACCGGTAAAATGGGTGGTAACACGTCCTGGTTATTATTGATGATATCGCTCCAGTTAATGTGTCTGAAGAACCTGTGTTTTTTAATTTTTTCAAATTCGTCGTCTCTGTCCAAGTTGATTCTCTTGTCAACGTTGGCCATTAGTAGTTTCCTCAAGAAGTCTTTGGCATCGAGTGACAAATAGAATGGAAACTTCATGTTCTTCTTGGATGCTAGGATTTTTTCAGTAATCTTTTTGTTATTATTACCTGTGAACGGAGGTGAACCTGTAAGTAAATCAAACGAAATACACCCTAATGACCACCAGTCGACCTCAAAACTATACTCCTCAGCCTTTAAGATCTCGGGGGCCATGTACTGAATGGTCCCGATGAAAGACTTCGTTCTTTCGTTGTCGTTGACTTTGGACAAGCCAAAGTCCGTCAAGACCAAGTTCCCAGAGGAGTTCAACATGCAGTTTTCGGGTTTCAAATCCCTGTAGATGACGTTCAAGTTCAAGTGAAGGTACCTCAACGCAAGAATCAATTGAGCAATGTAATAAGAAGCCTTGGCTTCCGGCAAGAATGCTTCCTGCGATAAGTGGTAGAACAACTCCCCTCCATCGAGATACTCCAAGATTAAGTATACTTTATCATAGTCTTGGAATGCATAGTACAACTTGACGATGTTTGGATGACTCACTTGCTCCAAGATTCTTTTTTCATTCAAGGTTCTTTCCAAATTGACTTCATTTACCTCGTTATCCATCAAAAGACTAATCTTTTTTAGCTGCTTCTGAGCAAATAGCTTCCCGGTAGAAACCTGTCTAACCAAGAAGACCTTACCATAGGTCCCCTTTCCAAGAACCATGAGGGGTTCGAAATCTTCAAGTACCGGCCTGTAATCGGAGGCAGTATCCTTGACAGAACTGGAGACAAACGGTTCGCTCATACGCAAGTCGACCGATTGGCTTCCACGCCTAGTCTTTTTGGGGATATCGAGGTGAGCCAGCATTCCTGAGTATCCAGTGACCAAATAATCTGTTTCATCGGTCTTATCAATTGTGGTATTACTGCCATTTCTATCAGAGTCCAACGGTGGCACCACGTGGAAAGAGTCAGGGTCCAGCAAAAGGGGGTCACCGAGATCGTCCTCATCAACAAGCCGGTAGTTCAAATGGTCCACCTCCTCGGCGATATCATCCATATTGAAAAGGCTCATTGTAGGAACGTTTTTTCATAAATACTGAACGCGATGTCTCAGATTTTATTAGCAGCCAACCTGGCTTCAGAGCAGGCACACGTGACAGGGCCGAAATACGCATAGGCATACATTAAAATTACTGCTGCTAAGGATATTAGAGGCGTTGTGGCAGAGTGTGATTGGCAGCATGTCTACGTGAAAACTGCTCGAAGAGTGGGCGTGCTGCAAACCAGGTCTCTTCCTACCTCCAACTTCGAAGGCCTGTTGTGCTATTGATTCCCTTCACCACCATTCATTTCGTAGCCTATCAATTTATAAGCCCCTCAATTAATGAGCCTAACAATTAATAAGCCTATCAATTTATAAGCCTATCAAGTAATAAGCCTATCAATTTGTAATGAACACCAAGATGAACACAGGGAACGATCATTCATACACAAGCTGTAACAGTCTTGATCATACTTTAGGCGATTGTGTTCAAAATTTGAAGCAGCAGCATGACCGTCGACACTCAAAAGGTATACGACACAAAAGAGGTATTCACACACTGCCCAACATTACCACCCGGTATATCTGATCTCGTTTTAGTCCCTTGACAATCTGCTTCAGCCCAACTGAAAACGGTTACTACTGTTCCAGACTCATTCCAGAGCTTGACAGAGCTGCCAGCAGACTTAGAGTTTTGACACTCTCCATCTGCTACCAAGTCTTCCGCCGAGCTGCCATCACCACTGCATCCAGTGGAATTGTATCCAGCAGCCCTAAACATGGAAGTATATCCAGCAGCCCTAAGCATGGAGTTACCGTCTGCTGAGCCCACGGATACCCTGGAATTTTGCTTGCGGTCGAGTAAGCTGTCATACGTGTTTCCCCTATAATCATAAACAGTTTGACCTCCTGAAATATCTGCCAGTTCCAAACAGTCAACCAATTGCACCCAGAAAGATTTCGGTAACCCATAAGTGTGTTCCATTATGCGGATGTGTGCATGCTGATTTTCGTCAACCTGGTAGGTTGCATACTGGGGAGAGGGTTCCATGCATTGCTGCAACTGCGTGAACAGGACCGAATTGCAGCCATTGGTTGTAGAGCTCAGACAGACGGAGAGCGGGAACAGAGCAAGATAAATTGCAAGAAGCATGTCAGCAAGAAATACTGGGATTAACATGTTTGGTGGTCAAAAGGCACTGGCGAATCTTCTCGGCTCCGGATATTGGTAGATCGACGATGGTGGAGAAAAATAGTGAGTATCACGATTATGTAATCAGTAATAAAGGCGGTTGCAACCTGCTCATCAGGGACAACATGGACACACTCAGCAGGGCAACATCATATCTGAACTTACCCCAAACGGTTATATCAACTTTAGCCTAAAGTGTCTCCATATGCATTGTCGCATGTTGGAAGGGGGATCAGGCGTTGGCAGGGACAACCGACACAAACACACTAACCAATTTCAGGAGACAAAGCAGACAATTGTACTAGGCTATGCTCAGAAGCTCATACCATGTTTGTGCTATGCTGGTAGTCTGGTCCTTTGATCCTTACTACCATGTCACGTATGCTAGACCACCCATTCAGTTAGTGATCACATGATGTACAGGAATTAAAAAAAAAAAGTTTTACAGGTTAGCCTGTTAGGGCTGATGATGAGCAATAAAACTTCACTTCTGAGATAGAATGCATATGGTCTATTCCATTCCAGCAAGTTTAGAAGATCACAGAAATATTTTATTGAATTACGTCCAGATTATGTACCAGCCTATAAAATATTTTCCCTAGATAAGAAGCCCTTACAAAAACGCCCTATGAAAGCCCTTACAAAAAGCGACTCACAAAAATAAATTACACTTTCAGTCCTCACTCATCAGCCCAACCCCCTCAACTAATCCACCCTTATGTAGATACTGTCTTTGGCGAATATGTAGTCCATGATAATGTCTTGTAGGAACATATCCACTATCATGGGCTTGAGCTCACGACTGGCAAAGTGTATGTACAAGTTACTGAATGGATGAAACTTTGTCTCAATTACAGTAACCAAGTCTTGAAGACGAAGGAGCCTATCTTTTCGGAGCCTGAGGGTCATAAGTCGGTGATCCAGTCTGACATATAGTTTAATGGTATTGTGATCGCTGCACTTGATACCTCTGAAGGAAGTTATGCTGGAGTCGCTATTGGCAGACGTCCTTTTGGGGTTTTTGGACATGTCAGGGTCGAAATTCGGAGACTCATCTGGGATATCAAAACGTAGAGAATTGGGTGATGCCCAGGGACTCAGCGTAGTCGAGAACGTAGAACCAGTGTCAGACATCGAACCGAATTATTGAAATGATATGTGGTGGCCAGAATTTTATGTGGTATTGCCAGCCCTTTTATCGGAGGCAGGAGCTTATGTCTAACGGTTTAAAAATTAAATTTCTTTAGACAGCTTGTGCAGGTTTGATTAACATACAGGCGGCAGGTAGACTTTTGCATGTTACTCGTTTTACAGGTTGCAGATTACCTTTTAGCTGCGAATTGCTTTGTGCATTAAAGCCTGTTTAGGCTTCTCAAAGCTTCGTACCGACCAAGGTGACATTCACCTGAAACAGTGGGCGGGAAAGACCGGCTTTGAAATGAAAATCGAAGAAGGTGTTGTTGACTTGACAGGGCGGCAGAAGTGAGTCTGGACTAAGTACTGCACCAACATTAGCCATTGGTAAGTGATGGTTAGCACTTATATACAGGACGCCAATACCAACTCTGAGCTTTAGGCAAACTTTGCCGGTAGAAAAGAAGGAGAGCGCTCGATGCCTTCTTCCTTGCATTTCGCCTGCGTTATTCTCTTGCATGACGCCTTTTGGTCACTGCATAGTTCGTTACCTCCGGTAGTCTAGAACCATGCTTTAACTTTATACAATTTCGTTCTCGTAGACTAATATACATTTATTGGGTATTCGTGAAATCACTTCGATACTAGTATACACACCGGCCAAAGGTCATTACATCGATCCTCTTACTCTCACCAAGTTTAACGTCACCTTGGTGGAAGTCTTTAAAAGTAAAAGGAGATCATTATCGGTCGTAAGCCCTTTGTGCTCTTTGAGTGTGAGTTTATAGTGGCTGATTAACTCTTCGTCTTTATAAATCTTGGAGCTGATTATCCGTTTTAAATCTTTCACGGAATTTATCTCAGCAGTTTTGACTTTGACGACTACGATATCGTTATCCTCGTTGTTGAAAAGGACTTTGACTTTGACAAAGCCATTAGCTTGTGGCTTTGGGAAGCTTGCACCACTGGTATGGATGCTACGATTAGTGATATTGTGACCCATCTTGTAAGATGGAGAAAATATCAGGGTTGTTGGCGAAGTGGGGGTAATAGGAGTGATGGGTGTTGAAATATCAACGTAGCCGTCGTTAGTATTCATAGGAGTTCCAGGGTTGGAGAATAAAGAGTCTCTTTCCTTTCTGTGACTACCATACTTGTAGTTACCACTTTGGGCGCTCAAATGGGCGCTGGTAGAAGAGCCATTCTCGTACGAGTCAATTATTGAGCTGAAGCTGGTCAAACTCGGACTTTCAGTGACAGGTAGTTGCGGTGTGGTGGAGGCGTTATTTCTGTTGGAGATATGGTACGGCTGAACTAAGTCGTTCAAGTTAACGGAGTTAGGGCATAAACTGTCATTTATGTATCCGTTAGAAGCATGTTGGGGGTTACGTACACCGTTTGAGTCTGATTCAGAAACGAAAGAAGTGAATTCAATGGAGCTCTTGTAGTAGTCGAGTTTGACTAACTTGTTCATATAGACATTTAACTCGTTGCAGCGTACAAGGAACTTCTCCAAGTATCTCTTGTCCCTGTTGTCAGTAGTTATAGACTTGAATGGTTGAGGAAGCGAAGGAAGGTTATCAAAATTCAATAAAGATAAACTGTAATGCAAATTGTAGAAGTCCTGATAGGCTTTAAGTAAGTACACATTGTCCCCACCTTTTGTCTTCACATCTACCCTGTACCAGAACTTATCTTGGTTCACTAAAACTTGAGAGACCGTAATACTCTTCACAGATAACTGTTCGTCCTGCTTTTCAAAATCAAACAAATCATTTGTATCAACGGTGGAATCAACCTCAAGGAGAACCACCTCGTTGAGCCAGTCAAGTGTTATTGGGGTAATTAAATCGTTCACCGCTATCTTGACATAGCTGGCTGGAATAAGACCCTCGCTCTTTGTGGTGATATTTCTCACCCGGACCCAACCATCGCCAGGCCTTTCCAAGAGCTTCAAATACTCATTTGGCCTAATAGTTAGCTCTTCATCATTTTCTGCTTCAAATACATATTTTGCAGAAAGAATTACAGTGCCCAGACTCCCCAGTACCATTCCATCAGCTTCACTGCTAAAGGACTCGGTATTCTGGAAAGTCGGACTTACCGAAGCAGCTCTAACAGGAGAGATGTTAGTTGGAGATTTAGCGTCTCCCAAGCTCAGAGCACTCAAAGACCACGAGTTGGAAAAGTAGGAAGATGGGCTGAGCGTTTTTGGGACAGCCGCATTATTGCTTGCCTCAAGAATCGGGGAGGAAATGGACAAGTTCTTCAAGTTTTTTTTGCTTTTGAACTGCTTAGACTTCAACAAAGTATTCGACATTCTAAATAACTTTTTGAAATATAGACAATTAGGGAAGCTAATAAATATTTTTTGGTCAAAAAGCTTCTGCTTAAAATTGAACTTTTAAATGTAAAAACTTAATTCAGGTCAGCAGATGGACTGCACAAAATTTTTTGTCTTTGCAGGTTACAAATAAATTATTCAAAACTTCAACAGCAAAATATTTATCAGACTATCAAAATATGGGATGTTAGAGGTATAAATAGTAAAACAGGGGAAGGGGATTGGCGAGTCAGTAATTTTACCGATTTGGGCCGAACTTTGTAATTAAGAAGACTCGCTCACAGCTAAAGGTTGCCCTAATAGTGGAAATTCTCTGAGACATAATGGCGAACAAACTGCGTTCTTACCTCATTCGTAACCAGCTATTGTGGGAGCTTGCGAATAATGGTTCCCTGAAGTCGCCTATAGTGCGCGCTGCATTGTTTAGACATACAGAATTTGTCCGGTTCGGGGAGAGGCAGCCTAGCCGGAGGCCTTGGAAATATACCCTGTATATTATAGATACTGGCCACACCTGCATATTAAATTGGCTGTGCATGCAGATTCGGTACTCAATGTGGTTAGGTGCATACCATGTTTGGAAATAAGCATTAAGTGATGGCCACTTTTGCCTAAAATTACTATTTTACTAGAGTAGTTAGATTCCCCATGTCGTATCGCTACAACGAATTTCAAGTAGCACAATGTTGATCTATTGTGGAGTGCCCGATAGCGTGTTGTTCTGCATCGCATCTTTCTGCTTATTTCGTAAATGGTTCAGATCCTCAGATTTCCTATGGGTGTCAAAATATTAAACCAGGATCCAAATAATTTTCAACATACAATGATACCAAACACTGATAACGATACCTGTTACTTTGCGACACACAATAAATAGCACTTTCTACAGGATGATTGCGCGATGAAAGCAACGTTTCTTATCTGAACAGTTGTCTCTATGAATTGTATTATATCTTATTCATCCTGCACTGAGGGTAAATTTAAGATGCGGTACATATTTTAACAATCCCCATTATCCTGTGAGATATTACGCTACACATTATGTATTATACACTTTCAAGCACCATCAATGCAACTTTACGTAGATCTCATTCTCCGCTTTTAACGTCTCAATGTTTACATTGTCTACAGTCTCGTATTTGCCATTGCTATGAACCAAGAACTTGGTCGTACCAGTGTATTCGAGGAGCATTGACTTCAATACCTGTACGCTATTGATTTCATATTTGTTTAGATTGGCTGGGCTAATAGCCCCATTTACCACGTTAACCCGAAGGTTCTTATAAAGTAAATTGGTGGAATTGGCAAGAATCTTGTTGTTTATTTCATTGTCATCCATTCTGCAGTTGGCGAGATCTTCGATTATAAGGTACTTTTTGTTGTGTTTGAAGTTTATCCAATCACTGAAACCTGGAAGCCCCAACTTTGCGGTCTGGTTCACGTAATTATTTAGTTCATTACACCTTTTTAGGATAGTATCGACAGAGATGTGATTCTCTTTGTTTAGATGAATGGGGGGAGGGAGTTTGGGAACTCCCTCGTGTGCCGAAATATTTAATTGAAGGTCGTAGAAGTCGTGGTAGAATTTACCAATTGAGACCTTTTGGTTTTGATACTTTAGGTCTATCCTATACCAACACCTGTTGTTTTCATGCAAACAGCAATTGGAAATTGAAATGCTAACAACACCTTTCAATGGTTCGTAGCTTGCCGATAAGAAATCTACCTTCTCGATGAAATTACTCGGGCCCAAGAGCGGACTTCTCAAACTGTGTAGAGAGATAAGCAGGCTATTCACCAGCTTCGAAGGATCGCGGCGGGTATAAGGAGAATGCGGACTCTTCATGTAGGAGAACTTGTGATCTGAGCTTCCGGAAGTTCGTTTGAAATGTTCTACCAGGCTTCCTGGGCTCATTGCTTGTAAACTGCTTGTAGCAGAGTTTTGTATTGGCTTTACTGTTGCCCCTATTCTCAATGTGCTTATGGGGCTGCGAAGACTTCGGTCCCTCGATGGGGATTTGCTGCCACTGGCTGTCTCGAGGTCTTTGGTTTGCAAATATGGGTTTATAAAAGATCTTTTTGGCTTTCCTTCATCAATCGGTTCGCTTTGAGTCCTCGGCTTTGACTTGTGAGGCCTGGACCCTGGATTGGAGCTGTTGGCTTTCGAGTAAGAGTTGTGTATAAATCTGGATCTGATGTCTTCTGGGTCAAATTGCAAAGGCTCTTCATGTCTTATGTTTAAATATGATCTCGTTGATGGAATAATATTGCCTGTTGTCTTACGTACATCTTTAATTTGCTCATATGTGTAGAAAGGCTTAGAATGTGTGTTTTCCATAATAGCACCCGTAGAGTCACGATCAAAGTCATGACCACTACTCTCTCCTTCCGTTAGAAGCCAGTGTAGGGTAATAGGATTCTTCACATCATTGATGACAATATCTAGATAACTAGCGGGTACCAACCCGCAGCTGTCCAATTTGTCCAAGGATTTGACCAAGATCCAGCCGCCTGGTCTTTTATCGACTAGCTTTAGCATGTCGCCCTTTCTGATAGACAATTCAAATGTGTTCTCTGAAGTAAAGGTGTAATTAGCAACGAGGATCACATCCAACCCGAGGGACGAGCCCCCAAAGGACGCAGCGGTGGGAGACAAGGAGGGCCTGGAAATAGGCTTGTCCCTGATACTCAACGCATTCATGCTCTGCAGTGGGCTGA
This sequence comes from Yamadazyma sp. yHMH685, assembly GCA_030571055.1. Taxonomy (NCBI): domain Eukaryota; kingdom Fungi; phylum Ascomycota; class Pichiomycetes; order Serinales; family Debaryomycetaceae; genus Yamadazyma; species Yamadazyma sp. yHMH685. The sequence goes on from JAJLXC010000006.1 coordinate 317,841, forward strand.
GCATGGACCCCAATTTGCAGCTAAAGAAGAAGAATGAATCTACAAAAAACAAGTACAGATCTACGAGCCAAGTTCGAGGGTTAAGGTAAGTTTACTCCTTATTTCAAGAAGCAGTCAGGGATAAACAACCAGATTTACTGTTTTTGGTTACAGCCAGCACAATACAGGATTGGTGTTTGGGTTTCCACAACTTAAATCATGAGGTGAGAATTCGCGAGCCTGATGAGTCCAGACAGCAAGCGATGAGGTGTTATTATTTAGTAATAGTGGGGAGGCGCCCTGAAGTCGAGCGGCCAAGGCGGGTCATCCGAAGTATGGAACAATCGCTTGTGCTCCCCGCATGTTCGTACCATTCATAGTTACACCATTTATAGGCAATTTAAAAGGTCTCTACAGCTGTCTTCATCAAGCGAACCTTTTGACCCACAAGGAGGAGGCGAGAAACGCCGCTGCCGTGCCAAAAGGATTATAAGATGAAATGTATTCTGCTTCCGGCCATTTTTGCCAAACCAAATCTGCCTTCAGGCCTTAGTGCAGCTGGTAATCCGGAAGGTAGCTTTATGTAAAGAAAATTTTTCTAGCAGCCAGAGTTTTATGGCGACAGAGCGCTGCGACGTGGCGCTACCATTGACGCGGCACAGGGCTACGCCTTACGCCGGGACGGGCGTCAGATGGGCATGGAAGGCAGCGACGTACCGCACTGCATGCGCTCGGGGCAATCGTTATACTGTAGCCCGACTAGAGCTGTCGGGTTTAGACTTACTTAGTCGCTCGGATTTACAACTGCGGTACAGTTAAAAAATTGAGAGCTTCTGGTATACTATTTCGAATATATTTTATCGGCCCTTTTTTGACTTTACCGATTTTGGTGCTAGCTATTTGTTACTCGAATGATCATGCCCTGTCATTTAGCTTTTGATTTAGGCACTGAAATATTACTCTTGGTGTGCTGTGCCCAATCTGTCACATTCCTTTGGTTTGAGCTCTCATCGACGTGGTAATAATGGCAATAATAGCATTGATGACTTTAACAATAATGATAATAATGGTGATAAATTTCAATTTGTACACTCTGAAATCGAGCAAGGAGCTCGGGATTGATGATCCATCACTCCCAGAGAATATCACGCATCCCAGGACATCACTAACGGATGACCAAGTCGTAGCTCATCTGTAATGTACATTAACTTTTCGTAAAATGCTTACTCCAGCTCTGGGGACATTGATTTACATAAAATACGGCCCGAAATGAGAGGTTTACAATGCCATTCTCTCGTCTATAAACTTTGCAGTTCGTCAATAAATCTTTTTTTAGCATAGACGATACGATGCTTGCAGTGAAGTACACCATGGACCCGTTACGCCCACTCACGAATACCAGCAGCCAAGAGAAGTGACATAAGAGTGTATCACGCGAGTAGACCAGTGTTACACAACCAAAGTAGCAAAGTGTAACTGCTCATATAAGAAATTACGAAATGGCCTGTTTTCTTGGAAGATCGACAATAGAACGTTTTCTGTCTCTTGGCTAAAATACCGCTGTATAGAAGGTGATTATAGTAGTGAATCTTCACATATAGTCTGCTGCGCTCATTGGCTGATCAGACAATAGTTTTTCGCAGCATACAACATTTACTGCAGCCCGACAGATAAGGAATTACAGTTATGCATGTGTTGAAAGCAGCCATCGGTTGCGACTGAATGTTAGAAAGAAACCGCGTTACATCCCCTCTTCCCCTGTTGCAACTGGGCTTCCCCCCTATTTTTTACCTGACTCGTAAAGGGTCAAAGCTATACTGAAAGAGGATAATAATTATAAATTCTTCAAGACATGCAAAACCGTTTTGAGGCTTGGAATAGTTGATGTATTCCGGTACCTAGCATAGAAGGACAACCTAATTCCTGGTACCTTAGAAGATGCATTCACCGGATCTAAGGATTCTACGGCCTTTCGTGTTTCCGTTGCTGTAATCTGTAGATGTAAGGATTCGTTCTTCACAGGACAATCACCTTGTGGAGACCTCTCGCGGAATGCCCATTTTAGGCAGGCTGGAAAAAAAATAATTATAGGAGACTCACTGCAATTACTGCCATTATAAGGCAGATCGCGACGTTTGTACTTTTCAATTATAAAGTATAAGCGAGATTTTAGCCAAAATTCTACTAATATAAGCAACTCACTTCTATATCACTCAAGTAGGCGGATGTATCAGTCAATAGAATCATACACAAATCAGTGTTACCATCTGTACCTACATTGAGGCCACCAAAGGTAATTGAAGGCGTGAGGGAATGTTTTACTTGGGTATCTAGATGATTGAGAATGTTATACCAAAAAGGTGAATGAAAAAAAAAGCACGGCAAAAGTCTAAATCCAAGATTTTTTTCTTGCTCCTGACAATACAGCAGCAAATGACGTCCAATGGTAATCACGCACTCATGTGATGATGGTGAATGGCCCTTTTCTTTTTTGCCTGTTAGGAAACAATAGGAATCTTGCATAAACACAATGGTAAGACTGTGTTTTTACTCTTTCAACGGCCAATGCAAGTTCTCTACTAAATGTTGCGCGCAGTTTCTTTCCCCGTATTAACAGGATTTGAACAGTGATCGTTATTTTATTCAATGGGTCAGGAGAGCTCAGGGCTATCTAGCATTTGTCTTACATTGAAGTCTTTAAGTGGCTCACCATTGAAGTCTTTAAGTGGCTCACATTCAACAGCAAAAGCGCATCACTTCTACAACATGACATTTCATTTTCCTCTAGAATTGACTGTTTGGGGCAAATGACGTAAAGATAGAGGCTGATGGTACATACTGTTAAATGTCATAGTCTCCAGATATTCTTCCGTGAGAGAGGTCACTCCTAATCCCATAACCACCAAGGCTGTAGCAATGCTATATAAGGGGTAAGGTCATCTGAAGGCAAAGCGGATGCTCCTCAAAGTCTTAATATATGAGCATTGCGTGAATGACATCCCAGTGAAAGGGGTTTTGTGCGCTTATATTACTGGGAATTCGCCTAAGGCGCTGCCTTAGTAACAATAACTAGGTTGGCGCACAATCGGTGTTAAACAATAAGCCTTAAACTTCACATCTGTCTAAACAATCTGACTCTTTGGCGTAATGATCCTGCATCGGGATCCAGTTATGCAAATAAATTATCCCAATGCGATCCGAGCGCTCAGGAACCAGGATTATTGGATTTCATCCAATCTGTTATCTGACCGATACTGAACGACTGTCATAGGTCTCAAATATTTTATCATTATGTATTGAAAGTTCAGGCAAAAGACGTTGGCCAGCTCAATTACCAAGGTATAGGAGCTGCTGATGACTAGCATGGTACTATGTGCTTGTGATGGGATGCTACGTTTAAAGTAATCGGTGGTCTCCCGGAATCTGCTGCTTTTGCCTATTTTCGTAAGGGCTTGCATTCTTGATGCCAGAGTCACCATTAGGGTGTATGAATTCAATATTGGTTAAGAAGCCTTTGTCTAGTATTTTTTTATACATTCTTCCAGCTCATTCTTGAAAATGAACTGAGGCTGAAGGAATTTTTATTTATAGTATACTCCACTTCAACTCGGAACTCACTACATTATATTTCGATCCTGTTAAAAAGGGTATTCATTATCAGTGTTGTGGGCATTGATCCCATCTTTTTTGGGAAAGTGGTTCAATAGCCTCAAACTTTTTTAATTTAATTCCTCAATATTAGTCTTTAAAACGTTTGTCTTCTTACCGTTTTCCGTCGTCCGTAGTATTTTTTACTTTAAGCTTTCTGTCAACAGGAAAGGGTGACCGTAAGAATAGTGAGCCATTTATTTTCGACAGTTCCCATTTCCCATTTCCCATACGCTAGCCGGCACCATCATTCTTTGTCTCAAGAAATAGATTTTTTTTATCATTTAAAAAAAAAAAGTTGAAACAGATTTATCACCACATTTTCAGCCAAATTTTCGAACCTCTGGAGAATTTTTTTCAACCCTTGTTCTTTTTTTTCTTCATCTTACCCACATCTAGTCATTCATTCACCACCCAAGGCATTCACTGCCACCACCAATCCTTCACATCATCAGCACCAGTTCTTTCTTCTCTGGTGATCTTCAATTCAATTCAATTCTTTTTTTCCACACTTTTAGTATCACGGGTTTTTAATACAGGTTTTTAATTAATAATAGTCAGGCTAAAATGGAAGACTCCCCAAGCACTGTAGGAACCATCGATGAAGAGAACTTAGAAATCAAGTTTACCGACAACGTTTATCCTTTGGATAATACTTTCATGGCTCTCCCCCCCCCTCCAGCAGTTTTCAATAATAGGCAGAACTCTATTCATTCCAACAACTCAAAGGATAACGAGATGCACTCCATCTTCTCAAACCCAAACACAAGCTACAATTCTATTAATGACAGTGTTGATTCGTTTGACCAATTCTACAATATCAACGACTACGAATTGACCCAATCTTTAGATTCTATTCCTGATTCTTTGATTGACAACTCAACTGGTAGTGTCTATAGTTCCACGGCTAACACTACTCACCATCCGTTGTCTGTTTCATACTCTTTCACCCCAGTCAATAATAGCAATAACAACTTCGAAACGCATAATCAGAATCATGTCTATAACTTACAAAACATCAACCAAAACCAAGCTTTTTTCAACTCATATGACAATCTTCATGATTCTGCAGATTTTAGCTTTACATCAAACTCAATTGAGTCTCCAGATACTACAAGAGACAAGCACAAATACTTCAAAGGGGGTGTTAGTCCCTTGCATAAGTTCAATTCAGACTTGAATTTGTCGAGAATTAACACTAGTTTCAATGGCTCTAGCTCAAACCCGACTTCTGCATCCACATCCACCCCTGTAAAGATGGAACCATCCCCAGGAATTCAATTGGCCACTTTCCGCCATAACCCTCACCAATTTCATTCGGTATCTCATGCAAGTGCCCACCTCCCTACTCAGGTTTGTTATAATTCACCAAGAAGAAAAACCTTCCCAAGCGAGTTTGATGAATCCAATACTCCAACAACCACCGCCACGACCAGTTCTATGTCAAACCCTAACTCCAATGCCAATTCCGCTTCAAACTCTCCCTTGAATTCTTCAGTTCCATCTTTACATTCTGCAACTTTCAATACGGGGATGAAAAATATCCCTCACATGTCCCCAGTTGATATGTCAAATATTCCTGGTGGTCATGCACTAGCGGATAAATCAGCAAAGAAGCATACTAGAAGAAGGTTACTTCCTAGATCAAAAAATGGGTGCTGGATTTGTAGAATCAAGCATCTCAAATGTGATGAGATGAGGCCACATTGTTCTTCTTGTACTAAGTTTGGCATTCAGTGTGATTACTCCCTCGAAAAGCCCTTGTATGTCCTGAACAGGAACCTCAGAAAGGACAAGTTGATCGAGATTACTCAAATTAGAAAAACTAATCAGAAGTTAAGATCGAAGTCTTCCAAAAGAAAGCTTGTGAAGGATTGAATTAACTCCAATTCTATTTTGCATCATACCCTCCTTGTTTCTAACCATCAATCATTTCATCGTTTGATATTTTTCTTAATCAGTTTTACATCTGCGAGCCCCGACCTTCCATCATACTTTTAATTCTTTATCGCTTGATTAAAGATTGCATAGTTAACTTTAAGCTGCAAAATTCTTTCTCAGAAATTGAAAATTTCAATAACCTCCTAGTTAATTCATTTTTCTTGGATCCGATCATGGAGGAGAACGCAGTGATATTGCGAGACAGACTTGCATAGTTTAATGGTACAGAGTATGTGGAAGGGCGTATGGTCTGTCCTAATTGGGCATGTTTATCGTAAAATGATCTGTTTCCTAATTTTTGTTACATAAATGATAATATTGTTCGTTTATAGGGTGTGTTTAATATAATGAAAAGAAATAAAATTAAATGGTGAACTTCCCCGTGCTTTATACTATGGGGAAAAATCTTACGAATGTACGCCGTCATCGTCAAAAGAATAAGGGATCACGCGTCTGGAGGTCGCTAATAGAAAGCAGTAGTTCCCATCAGCCGCCTAACGTAGTCCCTTCGGCTTTCTTCACAGAGATGTTTTAAGTGGCAATGCTTTTCATCCTATTCGTCAACGGCGGAGCTGCTGTTCTTGCTCGTCAAAGCCTAGCCTTACATCGTCTCTGCATTGTTCTCGCACATAGAAGAGTTGAACTTAACAACGTCCGCATTGTTTACTTCAACCGATATAATTCTTATATTGTAATCTATTATAAGATACAGCCATAGATCATTCCCACTCGGAAACGATCAAATTTTTATTTACCATTATAATTTCGTCATGGTCGTCATTACCGCTATCCGCTTGGCTCTCTAAATCCGGCTCACTCAACTTGAGCAAAGTCACGTTATCGCCTTCGAACTCAATAATCGGGCCATCTAATTCACACGTGAGGTTAGGGTACGTGTAGCTACTGTATTTTTCTCTTTCTTCGTCTACCGTGCTTATCCTTCTTTTGCGTAAACTTTGAGTAGGAGTAGAAGACGAGAGGTACTCAACCGTGTAGTTACCGTTGACCAACATGGAGTCTGTTTCATTGAGGTCCTGAGGCGTTGTATTCTGCTCCACAAACAAGTCATCCTGGGCATCCTCTCCGGCCAGAATTTCATCGTCAAACTCTTTATCGAATTCCAATGGGCTTTGAATAGCACGGAGGGCAATGAAGTTGTTCAATGGGAGGTAGTACTTCTCGTAGTTGTAACTGATGATCAAGGTTACGACAATTAAGGGGAAGCAGCAGAGGGACAACAACACGGCACCTTCCAAGGCCAACGTCCCACACATGAAGAGCTGGAATAGAATTGTCCCCATGATTAGTCTTCTGAAAATCATCGGCCATACCTTACCGGTAGAGTGTGGGGGGTGGACGTAGTTGTAGATCAATTGGTACTTGTACACCAAGTATCCAAGCACAAAATACACTAGCCCACTGGTGACAATCTTCGTAGACACCACAGAGTAGATCAAGATGATGATGAATATCAAGATATGCTGTGGTACCTGGATACCAAAATCAAAGATGGGAGGCGTGAAGTAGTAGAACCGGTAGTCTCTTGGCGTTCGTAAAATGATTTTATTGATGGGGAAAATCTTACCTATCAAGTTCAACAAAACAACATCACCGATTTGTAGCAACCTTATGGGGAACATCCCCAAACCTTGCAACAAGATCAAGTCCACGTAGAACAACGATTTCTTCTTCAAAGAGCTTGCGAGTTGATAAGCAATTTTGGTAGTATCTCTGATAAAGGAAAAGTAGTCCCAGATTGTACCCGTGATGATGAACACCAAGAACAAGTTAAAGAAGATGTAGAAGAAGTTTTTGGACAAGGACGACAACTCAATATCGCTATTGGAAGTGTAGCCCTGGCACCTGGACAAGTACCTATAGAAGTACGGCATCGAAACGTTCAACAACGAGTACAAGAGGGGCGGTAAAATACCGGTGACAAACGTCGTGAGCCACTGGGATTTCTCAATCATCTCTCCTAAAGCCGGCCAGAACTTGGTAATCGATTTCAAGTCCAACAATGTGGCCAAAGACGACACCAAGAATAAAATCGGGAAGTAACTCAACACTATAATAAATGTGACAAAGTAGCCGTATATGAGTTTCTTGTAGTAGTTCAACTTCAAGTTTGACCATTTGATATCAGTAGGGGCCGGGGCCAAGTTCACCATTAGCTTGTAAACCCGTGGGTCCAAGATGGTCTGTGCAGCCATCTGGGCCGACGCTACGCTGTCCATCGTGATAAAAGCAGCGGGGATCTGCTTGAAAATAGGATCTCCCTTTAGGATCAACCCTTTCTCAAAGTGTTTCTTGTAGGTGTGCTGGATGGTAGCGATCTCTTTGTCTATTTCATTCAAATCAGCCAAGTAAGCTTTCAACTTCGAGTCGCTGCTGAACTGGTTCTCGAGCTGCTTGTCCTTGACGCGCACCGTGGGGCAGTTTGGGTTGTAGATGTCTATATCCAATTTATACTTTTGGGCCACGTAGGCTTCGGTCTTTTCGATCCAGCGTTTGCGCTTGCGGACCAACTGGTCCAACGCCTCGCAGTCGTAGATCATTTTGATATCGACCACTTTCCCGATTCCCAAGTCCTCCATGAAATCTTTCAAGATGTCTGTGTTCTCCTGCTGCAACAACCGTTTCGGTATGCCATCTATTTTGATGGTGCGGTCGGTGATGGAGTCCTGCGACGCCAAGTACTTCTGTCTGGTCTTGATGATCCGGTTGGTGTAGTCGTAGAGGTTGACGTACACGAGAATTGAGAACAAGTACGCAAAGATGGGGTAGACCCAGAGGTAGTTGGGGAAGTCATCCATGTCGCCAAAGCCTGGACTGTCGGCGGCGGTGGACGGTGGAGAGCTCTCGGAGACAAACGCCACCAAGCTTATCCAGATGTCATCCTTGTCGTAGTGCCCCGTGTAGTAGAACCTGACCGGGCTGAGGATAAAGATTGCCAACACCAGGAGCTGGAAGAAGATCTTGATACCCATTTTGAAAAACATGATAAACACGTAGGCGTCTAGCCCCGAGTACTCCAAGACCTCGTCGTCTGAGATCTTCAAGATCAAGCCGATCCAGCCAAAGTAGGCTGCTGGAATTGATTTCAAAGTGACGTTAGTCTTGCGAAGGGTTCTTATAGCGTAGATGTGAGGCCACTTGAATCGCAAAAAGCAAAACAAGAGGAACGAAGACACTCCTAGCCACAGACAAAGCACGAGCTGGGTCGTGAACACGCGCTGCTGCCCTCTGAGAGGGTCGTACTCTGGTTCGTCACCCATATCGTATTCGTATTGTTCGCGCCTCTACGAGTGCGAGTCAGTGGCTGCAAAGTAACAGATCGCATTATGTTGGGAAGCGATTCTGCTACGGTTATCGATGAGGTGAGCAACAAGAAGAGCCTCCTGGCGGCGAACATCGGGGCTTTGAGCACCATGGTTTTTTCCACCCGCGAGCGCCTCTGCTTGTACAACAAGCTAGACAAGTTTGAAGAGGTCCCGAACCGAGACTGGCTCCTCGTGTTGTACCTCAGGTTTGCCAGCAGAGATGCGGGCATTTACAGCTTCTGGCAGGATTTGCTCGACCAGTACCGCAAGCTGGACTGGGAGATCTCGGGCAGTGCCCTCGCTTGTCTCCTCGAAGATGCATTCGGCACCTCCATCACCAGCTGGTTTTCGAGCTGCTTGTTGCTTCTGGTGCTTGAAAAGGGGGTAGGGATCGACGCCATCTACAGGCTCACGCGGGAGTTCAAGAGAAGCGGGCTCTGGCAGCGCCACCACGCCAATTTGCAGCAGAACAAGGACTTGACCAGCTTGATCAATGAAGTGAAAGTGATGAAGTACTTGGGGGTCTTCCCTGAGCGAGTAAGCGATAAGAACACCGCCATTGTCGAGTACATTGACCGAAACAATCTGGTGTTCGGCAACGTTTACCAGCTCGATACGATCACTAGTAAGCTATTCCCGGAGCTCGACCGGGAGGGGAAACACGGATTGATCTTGGTGCAGATAGTAGCTAGTGCGTTGATTATTTGGGACAACACGAACTACACTACCATCAACTTGCTCAATCTAACCCTATTCAGCGAGGTGGCGGGCTCTGTTCACCTTGAGTTTAGAAAAATCGGCAGATTCAACACTATCAGCTACAACATGAACAACTTTTCTATGCAGTTAAAGCTCAGAAAGCCCCAAACCACCCAGTCCTTCTTAAGAAGGTTGCAGCGTTCCCGCTCCTGGAAGAGAGCAAACGACTACAAACCCTCGCAGGGCCTGAGTGTGTACGGTCTCGGGTCGAGTGGGTACGATCTCGGGTCCGAGCCAGTAGGGAGAAAGAGGCAGTCTAACCGAGTCTTTGATTCAGACACGGTGAGGCTGGAGAGCCAGATCAACGAAGAGTTTAGCATCGATAGAAAACGGGTCAGACTAAACTCGAGTCAAAATATCGATCACAATATCCACAAGATTAGAAAGACCAAAGAGCGTAGTTTTTGGAACATCTCTGATGATACCGAGTCTATAGAGGATTCACACGAAGACGAGAACTTCAATCTAGTTGAAGTTCCTGCCACCCAATCAGAGCACTTCCACGTGAGCCAGGGTGCTCCTTCGGATGCAGCGACGGTTTACAGCAGTGACGATGGTAGCGGCTGATACAAAACAAAAAAGAGATAACCTGCTACTCACTGTACCATTACGAGCACTATATACAACTACTTATCGAGAAGAAAATTCTGGATACGCTTATTAAAATCATCGGGGCTATCAAGGTACAAATGGTGACCTGCATTCTGCACCACCTCGAATTGGGCCGTGGTGGTGTCTGAAAGCTCGTTGATCTCTTTTACCATTTCTTGTCCGGCCTCCACGTTCATCCAGTCTACGTCACCATAAATCCACAAACTAGGGGTCTTGGTCTTTGCCAAAGCAGCAGGAACTCTGTCCATCAACGGCAACCTTGCCAACGCCCCCACGCCCAAAATTCTCGTGATGGCAAACTCTCCGGATCCTTTAGCATTCATACATCTGTAAAGGTAATCGTGTAAGCTTTGATAGTACTCCTTATCCGACAAGAAGATATTACTGAACCTTCTCGTGGTATAGGAACTGATGATTTTCGACTTCAAGGGACCCAGGTATCTAAGAATGGAAAACGGACTGAAATTCTTCTCCCATAGATGACGGATTATTTTGACCCTCCTAGTGAGAGCTTCATCCAGCTCAGAAAAGTCTATTTCCTTATACTTGGGGTGGAGGCGGGTGATACTGCTTTGTTTAGCCAAAATTTCCATCTCAGCGTGTGGTCCTTCGGATTCTTGATTTTGCTTTGCGATATCTTCGTCTTTGAAGAAAGGGTTAGGGATGTTACTCAAGAGAGAATGCTTATTTCTTTCTACGCCGACGGGGCTCAACAAAACCAATTTACTGATCAAGTTCTTGCCGTCGTCTTGCGGTTTGTTATACTTTAAAGCATAGCTGGAGCTCAAGTACCCACCAAAAGAGTGACCCATCAATACAAAGTTCTTGATACCTCTTTTTTCCCTCCACTCTTCAATAGCGTCTATAAACCAGTCCTCAATTTTTAAAACATCCGCAACGGTGTCGTGCTTGAAATTAGGAAAAGTGGGTCTCGAGCTGAGCCCAAACCCGAGCAAGTCGATCGCGTGCACTCTGACCCCTGGCAACGACGAAAGCGAGTCGTAGTTACTGAAAAAGAGCCCCAAGTTCGCAGCATACCCATGGAGCAAAACTATATCCTTGACTCCGCCTTTCAACGGAGCAGTATCGGACTCGGTGTTCTCGATGTAGAACTCATGGATGCGGTTGCCGTTGCTGATAGTGGTATCGATAACTTGTGATTTGCGCTTCCCGTCTGACTCGGGGAAGAAGGGAAGAATCGATAAAACTTTGGCTTCAGCTTGCTGATCACTTAATGCGAACTGCCGGAACCAATCTTTAAAGGATTCAAGGTAAGTATATTTGATTTCTGGTTTGATTTCGGGCGGTTTGAAATTATTGAGTCCTCTTTTTTGCGCTCCGGGCTCTTCAGCTGGCGCTTGTGTCTGTGTTTCTACAGCACTCATATCAAAATTGTATAGTATACTAAATTCAAAATCGAGCAGGAGTCAGGGCTTATTTATCCTTTTTTTTGCCACCAGTCGCAGCGGGATCTTTTTTTATCTAACGCGCCGTCTTCCGTGACAGAGGTTAGGAAAGGCGTAGAAAATTTTGCGGCGGAACTCGGAAGTTTCTATCTTGGAAATGATCCCAGAATAGATTCGGAGTAGGCTCGGTATATGAGTTAGGGTGGAGGTTACGTCGATATTGTAGGTACTAAGCAGAGCATCATCCTCCGTGAAGACAGAGCCCATATATAGTATTAGATGCGTGTGACTTTATGCAGCTTGTAGTACGCAGGGAAATGTTCGCCACGCTTACCAGAGGAGGTTGTTTTACCACCACGTTCCATATTTTGCAGCTAAACGTGGGCCGGCTGGGGGTGGTTAACGGCGATGACCGAAAGAATGGGGACGCAGCACTGCTATTGGCAGGGGCGACACGTAAGTGATAGTTGGACGATCATCCAACAGCCAGGCAACCTGTCCACAAATACTGCGGTAAGCACCTATCTCCGCGCTTATCTAATACGTCAAGCGCACGACACTCGGTTTCTATCCAAAGGTCCGCGTATAAAAAATGACACAAACCAAAACCTTAACTCTCAGTTTTTAAAGCTCAAGTTTTTCAGTACTTTGTCGTGCACGCACCCAAGGTTTCAATTCTTTTCAAATGCGTGAGATAAAAATTTTTCATTTCTTTATACATTAATATAATTCAAGATGGTATGTGATTAGGCTCTCGATATACGTGGGTAGCAACATGTGTGGAGGTTATAGGTACGGGATGTACTACTATACACCTGAGTCTATGAGACTCGAATGGTGGATTCGGTTTCAGATACACTGGGTAGTTGAAAATCAAAGATTGAAAGATCAGGGCACGATCCATGGAGTATGGACGAAAACCAGTGAAAAATTAAAGAGGTTGAAGAATTTTACGAATTTGCACACGTTCCGTGTCGAAATGCTTCCAATGCCCTCTACTCTCCGCATCACCAACTTCCCCGTATTTGTAATAGACACCTACTAACAGTTTAGGACACTAAAACTCCAGTCACTTTAGCTAAAGTTATCAAGGTCTTGGGCAGAACCGGCTCCAGAGGTGGTGTCACCCAAGTCAGAGTCGAATTCTTGGAAGACACCACTAGAACCATTGTCAGAAACGTCAAGGGCCCAGTCAGAGAAAACGACATTTTGTGCTTGATGGAATCCGAAAGAGAAGCCAGAAGATTGCGTTAAGTCCAAAGTATTTTAGTCATATAATATTAATACACATTGTACTTTAAGGATAGTAGGAGGATACGTATAGTAGGAGGATACATATAGTAGGAGAGATGCGTATACTGGTAGGATAGACTGCTGGCAGAACAATGCCGTCACAGGTCGGGTGAGAATTTAGGGCTTAACCCTAATATATGTAGAAGCACTTCCCCTTCGGTTACTCAAGTTCAGGGGAGTACCAAGCCTGGAGGCAGCAATAGTAGTGTGGCTGGGTGATATAGGGTCACATCCACCAGTAATGCTACTTGCAAATTAACCAACCATCACTGTTTCATCTCGGCCCATACTAGTTCAATCTCAATTCAATATCAATTCGCGGACTGAACTTTGAAGCGGTCTGAACTGATATTAATCACAATACTCAGTAATCTATCAATATGTCGGACATCGATGACGACTTGCTTGCCTTGGCCGGAGTCAGTGACTCTGAAGACGAAGCTATCAGCACCAAGAAACGGAAACTCGATGACTCCTTTGAAGATGACGTCGAAGAAGCGGATGAAAAGTATGAAAATGATGAGCTAGTCAATCCATACCCCCTCGAAAACAAGTACAAGGATGAGGACGACCGTAGCAGGTTACTTGCGATGGACGAAATCACCAGAGAAGAGCTCCTCTTCGAAAGGTCCCAGGAGATGGAACGGTTCAACGAAAAGAGCTTCTTGCAAGATAGAGCTCGTCAACAGAAGGAATTGAAAATGGGGAAAGAGGCTAAAACTAGAAGCAAACGTACGAAAGCAGGTGTAAGCTCTAGAACAAATAAGTTGAGTGAATTGAGGAAGCAGAGAGAGAAAAAGAAGAGAAGAGACGACGAGGAGTTTGAAGATGAAGATGACGATGAGGAAGAAGAGGAGGAAGACCTAGATATGGAGGTGGATGAAGGAGGCTCAGATTACGAGAACGAGGGTGTCACGTGGGGCGGAAGTACCAAGAAGACGAAATCGTATACCAAGGTCACTTTTGAAGATGCCAACAAGATTCTCGTGGGTAGATCGTTTCTTCACAAGTACTACTTCTACCCTGGGTTTGAAGATTTGATCATCGACTGCTATGCCAAAATCAGCCTCGGTGTTGACCGCAGAAGGCAACCCATGTACAGAATGGTGAAAATTATAGACGTGAAACATTTCCCTGAAAAGAAGTATAAAATGCCCAACTTTGAAAGTGATATGTACATAGTTGTAAGCCAGAACCGCAAGCAGACTAAGGAGTTCCCCATTAGTGTTTTCAGCGATCTGAGCTTTTCTGTTGAAGAATTTGACCGTTATGTCAAGGAATTGGAAAAGAACAACGAGGAAATCGATTATCAGGAAGATGTTAACGATAAGGCACAGCAGGTATCGTCTATGGTGAACAAAGCACTTACCGACCACGATGTTAATGCCATGATTGAAAAGAAGCAGAAGATGTTGAAGACCCTCAATGGGTACGATGCGGTGTTCCAGAAGGCTAGTTTGATCGACAAGCTAAAGATGGCTAGGCAACAGAATAATAAGGAAGAGGCAGAAAGGCTTTTACAAAAAATCAAGAGTTTGGAAGACATGATGATTGAAAGTACCAGTAAGCACAATACCTCCAAGTCGCTTGACTCCATGTCGAAAGTGAATGAGAGAAATCGGAAGTTGAACCTTGAGAATATTCGTAAAGCAGAGATCAAGTCATCGATTTTGCGTAAAACTGCCAGCAAGGACCAAGGTGATCCATTCCAGAGATTGAAGACGGTCACTCGTGTGTTTTACCAGGATATAATCAATTCGGAAAATGAAAAGGCAAAAGTGGATGCAGAGTTAAATTACAAGAAGATGTTGGATGAGAAGAAAACAATTGAGCAGAGTATTGCTCACTCGAGTTATCGGGTAATGGGGGTGGTGGATGAGCTTATTGGTGGTGTCGAGTTTGAGTTTGATATACAGTTTTAACTGCACTACCTTGTGTATGACGATGCCCGGTTCATTTCCGTATAGAGTACGGTAAATGTGTGTATCTTACGGTAGTGAATGTACGATAATGGAAGATGTCGCAGTGGTACTAGCAAAGTTAATGATAGTATAGTAACACGTGTAAAGCTAATAATATTCACTAAAAATAGTATATACGGCCAGTGTCAGTGTAGTAACAGGCTGAGCACGGCTGTCTATAACACCTAGTTATAAACTGTTATTGCTACCTGCATCTACCCTTTGCCGTCTTGCCCGACCAGATAACGACGTCTCGAAATTGCGCCAGTTGCACCCAAGACTACGACGAGTATTTGAGATTCCTGTATATGAGCCGGCCAACCTACACACAAACGCGCATACGCCGCTCTCAAATAACTCGCCGCTATCGCCGTCGGACGCGGCCTTCAACTACACCATAATAACGTAGCATCCATTAGCATTCTATTTACAATCTATACGCTCTCATCAGTCATACCAGCAATTCCTTCAAGAACTGCAACCGCAACTCTATTCTCTCCTTTTCCTTGTCGAACGAGTGCTCAACCGCATCGTATTCGAGATCTGAGTAGAAAGTAATGATGGAGTCGGCGGAGTTAATTGACTCCAAATCGTCATCTTCCTGAGCCAACGATGTTCCGGCAAAGTTGCGGAAATTGGTAGGGTTATTGAGTAGGAACTCGTCATCGAAAAGGGATGATGCAGTGCTACTAGAATTACTGGAGTCTACACTCTCCGTCGTATACGTGACACCGGTCGACCCGGAAGATGCATGCGCAAAAGCGTCACTGCTGGTAGTGATGGATAAGGATTCAGTAGATCTCTTCCTCTTGAACGAGAGCCGCCTGAATATGGACTTTTTGGTTTTAACCTCGTCTGGTAAATCGAACAGAGTTATGTTGGTCTTGGTGTTAATGTAGTAGTTTTGCTTTAATGTAGGGTCATACTGGAGTTTCCAGTTGGAAGAAGGGCAGATACTCTTCATGATCTTCAGGGGTTATATCAATTATTGAATTTAATTACAAGGAGCCGCTGGTTTATATATATATTCCGCAAAAGAAACTATTTATCATCATTTTTTGCAGTTACTAAGCCGGCTTTACTAATCGCGGAAACCAATTACCTCCGAAGCCGATTTCCGAGCACCCGCGATCAAACTAGGGCGACGGGTGGCGGCGGACGTCGGAAGTAAAGTTTGACTTCCGCATCCGTTCTCCGGGTTCCGTCTGTAGGCGGGTGTGGTTCCGAGTCCGTAAACCCGACATTTCTCATCGGGGAAAGTTCGAATTTTCTATCATGGAAGTTTTTAAACAATTAACATCGAACGACAAGGGGTCGTTAATTTTGCGAGCGAACTGTAAGAAATGGCTCTTCATTATTTTAGCGCTTATCTAAGCCGCGAACATTATATTTTTGCTTCATTAATCAGCAAGGTTTAAGCAGATCAATTCTGTGATATACAAAAGTCATACAACGGTTATATTGCCGATGAAAACAACCAACCTCCATCAGCCTAGTTGGCGTTAATGGCACATCTTTAACGAAATACTGCTATTCTGAAGAGAAAGCGTTATCCAACAACACATCGCCAGCATTTGGACAAGAAGAATTCTATTGGTGAGTATGGTTAGGTGCGGCTTTGTTTAAATCTTTAGACAACTATCTCAAGTTTGATAGCATTATAGATGACTGCTCTCATGTCACTGGTAGCTGGAAATGGGTTATCATGTATTTGGGATGTGGGAGCTACTTTTATTTCATGGGCAGGCATTGTCAAGAAAGCAGGCAAACGAATATAACAGTATCACGCGTATGCCCATAGCGTTCTTTTGCCAAATATCCATTGACTGAATTACGTAAGAAAGATGATCCGTATGTCAACATGATGCTTGATGACATGGATGAATTCACTAAGAATATAGGTCACATCTTGCATGAAGTTGGTTGAAGCATTACACTTCCACATTGGAACACACACTGTACCAACAACTGAAGATCTCAATAAGAGAGACGACAAGAAATACATTAAGGCTATTAGACTACTTACCGAAGATTCAGCTGGAAGAAAACACCATATCGTTTTAGGTGACAACGAAGGAGCCACTTATCTCCGCTGGTCTCCGATTCCACCTAAAAGTCTCATGCTCGTAATGACGGCAGATACGAGGATGAAAAATTCAATGGAGCCCGGTATGGAAGCAAATATATGCCGGGCCGAAGAAGATGCCGACAATAGTCACAACAATCTAGATGGTGATTATGTACCATGACGTTATGCAACATTCAGGCTTTTATGCACAAGGCTACGACAGGAATAACAAAGGGACAATGTTTTCAGTGTCAGTAGCACCTTATCCAGCTCAAAGAAGGAATATTAGACTAGATGACTAAATGTCCAGCTGGTATAGGTCATGCATGTGGTAGGACTTAATCATGGGAGATTTCCCTGCCCGTCTGTCAATCCCGTAAATGTGGTTATGATTACGTAAGGGATACACACCGTTCTATTACGCAAGGTTCTTTACAGTAGGAGGCCCGCTAAGCCGTGATGTCTGCTATTGACGGTGTGACTATGGACTGGACAGCCTGGACACAAGTGATAGTTGCAGCCTGTAACGCTAGAGTAGCACCCAACTATTCGGCATTATTGACGGTCAGGAGCAGTTGCACTCTGGTGGACCTTCGTCAAATTTTTGTAGTATTATCTCATCTCTTGAATAGACCAACGAATCCACGATGTAGGCTTTATGATTTGAATTTACAAAAAAATTGTTCTACGGATGCCTTCACACAAGGCAATTTTTTGCCTGAGAGTAGTTTAATCCATCTTCGTCGTAAACGCACAGTCGTACGAGCAACTAAAATTTACGCCCCCTGAGATAGAAATACTACGGGAGACGGTCGATGGGAATGCCAGTCTGCAAGGGTAAACGGTGACCTCCATATGGAATCTACCACAGCTCTGCGATTAGCTACTGGATCCAGTAAAACTGTGCAGCCAGCCCACAGACACCCACGAATCAAGTCAGTGGGTCAGTAATCTAAACATTCCCAATTGGTTACCCAAATATTGCTGCAAAACCCTGCCTCACGACATTTGCGACATCACCCATCCCTCGGTGCCCAAGCGCGACCAAATTCGCCCAATTTTTGATCTACACCACCACACCATGGTTTCTGCATTGTTTAACGAAAAAGTATGTACGACTACAGACAACCCATTGAGATCATATACTAACTCAGCAGGCCGACTCTATCAAAAGTTTACCAAAAAAGCCCAATGACGATGAATTGTTGAAGTTGTATGGCTTGTTCAAGCAGGCCACTGTTGGCGACAACAATACCTCTAAGCCAGGCTTCTTGGACTTAAAGGGTAAGTACAAGTGGGAGGCCTGGAATGAATTGAAAGGTACCTCTCAGGATGAGGCTGAAACTCAGTACATCGATCTTGTTGATGAGTTGATTGCTAAGTACTCTAGTTAGTTATGGTATCTGTCGCCTCATCAATTGGCCCGATCACCTCAATATACATCTTGTATACAGAAGTTGGCATGCGAAGCTGTGTTACTTATGTAGAGTAGATCGGTGTAATCACGGGACGGAATCAGACTGTTCTGGTCGGCAGTTTTGTTCGCTGTTCAGTGCAGCTTAAGTCTCAGGCCATTTAACAGCGCACGGTGGCATATAGATTGGGCTCTTCTTGGATCGTTAGATCTGGACTTGTCTTGAATGCCAGTCTAGAACTTTAGTCAAGTATCGTACTAACATATATCTATTCACTATATATCCTGCTCATCTGTCCTGCTCGGTTTTCTTGATAATTCTTGCGTAGTTGATTGCCAATATCACCAATGGAATTATCACATACGGCAGGTAAATTCCTGCGAGCTTCCACACCTCTTGGTCGGACAAACCGTGCTTTTGTCCCTCGCTAAACACGTACAAGATTGACGCAAAGGTCGTCAAAGCCGCATTCACAGCATACATCACACTCAAGACCTGCTTCTGAAGCAGCTCCTGGGCCACGACAGCGTACACGAAAAAAGGCAATTGCAAAATCAACTCTATCCACACAAAACCCTGAAACCACAACGGACGGGTAGTTAAAAGAATGTCATTGTTTGTAGAAACATGGAAATTCACAATCTGCCTCTGCACTTCTAGCACCGGTTTTATCACGACGGTGGAATCGATCAATACAGTGATTGGGATATGGATCAAGTAGTAGTAGTAGCTAAATGTATCAAACATGAGTGAAAAATTTCGCATTCATGGCTAAACAACTTATTAACCAGGTTATTGCCATGAGGCCGGTCAAACTCGTCAAGCCGCGGAAGCCGTTGGTATGGATCGACTGCGAGATGACAGGGTTGGATGTGGTTAAGGATAACATCATAGAAGTCTGTTGTGTAATCACCGATGGTGATTTAAATATGGTGGAAGAGTCCTACGAATCAACCGTTTACTACGACAAAAGTGTGCTTGATAACATGAGCGAATGGTGCATCGAGACGCACAACCGAACGGGTTTGTGTGACCGGATCTTAGCTGCTAAGGAAAAGACCCTCCCGGTGGTGCAAGCAGAACTTTTAGCTTTTATCAAGAAGTATGTAGATCCCCATGTAGGTATAATGGCAGGAAACTCGATTCATATGGATAAGTTTTTCATGACAAGAGAGTTCCCCGAAGTTATCGACTACTTACACTACAGGCTTGTGGATGTCAGCTCTTTCTCCGAGTTTGGATATAGACACAACCCTGCGTTAATGAAGTACCAGCCTCGGAAAGTAGGTACGCACACATCTAGACTGGATATTCTTGAAAGCATCCAGCAGCTAAAATGGATGCGGGAACACTACTTGAAGGATGCAGTGGAATCGAGAAATGACATAGAGCAGTTGCGGTTGGAGAGAAATAATAAAGAAGATTAGTCACATGTGGAAAAGCTGGTGACAATTAATATAACAGAGCCCTTAGTTTACTTAAAATTCTTACATTAGTCGTATCTCGTATGTACCAGCTACATCACTTCTCCGTATCGCTCTCAAATACCTCATCACTTCTATACTTATTGATACACTGGCGAAGTGTGTCGGAGCCAATGGGCTTCTCTAGCACCTCATGGAATTGCTGCGACTGCTGGGCCTCCTTAGCGAAAGAAGTAATCGCCACGATAGGCGTATTACTATTGATACCATTGGTATGTTTAATGAGCTTTACTGCATCAATGGCCTCGATCTTTGGAAGCCGTAACGCCGTGAATATCATATCAAACTTCACTTGGCCGGTAGCCCTCCGAATGAGCTCGTCTCCATCATTCACTGTAACAACAATACATCCAAGCTTCTCAAAAAAGTTCATAATGACGTGTCTCACAATGGGGATTGGCTCGCAGTATAGGATATCAAGCTCATTTACGTCAACCAATTGCCTCCTAGAACTTTCCCGTCTCTTTTGCACTCTCATAAGCGCTTTGTTGTTATCTTCAGTATCGGACGAATTGGGGCTATCTTTGAAGCTTCTCACTAATGAATTCACAGACGATCTGTGTCTAACCAGCAGTGCGTTCGACGCGGGCTCAAGTGGTGAAAGCTTGCCGAAATCAGGTATATCATCACTAGAGTGTCCGGACCCAGCCCGCTCGTGCCTGAAACTCAGAGGACTGCCCATTAACTCGTTCATAGGCGACGGGGCACGATTGAACGCAGTTAGCATTGGCGACACCGGCCTTTTGAAGGGACTTGCATCTTTTAAAGGAGGACCAAAATAGCCTTGGCTTTGGGTAGATGCTGGGGTTGAGTTGGAGCTCGACCCGGCATTGGGCGCCAATCCCAACCCAAACCCAGTGGAACCAGGTCCCTGGTTCCCTATGTTCAAGTTAAAGCTTGGCTTGTCTGCATTACCGAAGGAAACCCCTCTGGATCTAATAGGGGTGGACTCCGAAGACGAGCTCGAAAAACTTCCACGATGCTCAAGATGCTCGTTCTTCAATCTGTTGATCACATCCTTGTTTGCCTTTTCAAGAACATTCAAGTTTCTGAAATGGAACGATCCAAATTCACTTGGATCCGCCAACTTGCTGCCTCTCCTTTCTTTTTTACCGCTTCCCGTGATACTTCCTCTTCTGCTCTCGCTGCTGGAATTGGTCACAGTACTTATAATCGGCGCCGACATGGGTGCAGGTGCCAGATTTATGCTTGCAGAGGTGCTATCGCCACGACTGAGATCTGTAGAAGCGCCGTTGTAAGGGGTGATATTACCAGCAGTGCTGCTGCAGATGTTGTCCTTACTATTATCACTTGGGAAAGATGTCACGCTATTATCACGGAGTTTGAACTTGACATCAATATCAGAGTCTTTATCGTATTTACTCTTTTCTTCATCGCTTGATTCAGAAGATTCATCTCTGGGGAACTGTGAAACATCGGCGCCTCGCTGGTCAAAGTAGTCAGTGGATTCAGGATCATCCTGGTTGGGAATGAATGATGGGGTCTCATCGAACAAGGAGTCCCAGTCGATTGCTTTGAAATACGGATGTCTCTTGATTTCGTCAGATCCTCCTGATCCTAAACGCTCTACAGGATTAACGCACAATAATTTTTCAACCAAATCCTTAGCATCTGGAGGACACAACTTATCGAACTCTGCAGGAGGCAAATCAGGCCATTCGATGGCTCCATTCAATATATTGGTGAAGACTTGCAGAGGTGTATTTGAATGGAATGGAGGGTACCCGAATAAGAATTCAAACATTATACATCCCAAAGACCACCAATCCGAAGCTTCACTCTGGCCCACACCTTTAATCGTTTCAGGAGCCAAATAATCTGGGGTTCCAACAAACTTGATTACCTCGCTATTCTCTTGAGGATCAAAAATCTTATAAGACGTGACATTGCTGTGCTGGGAGGGACTCACGTGGAAATCATCTTCCACAATAGCAAACGATGTTTCTGACGACGTTCTGGGCAATATAGGGTTCAAAATAGGCGATTCATATTTCCCCTGGGGAGGAGTTTGGGTCAACTTTGTAGATCCAGATCTACTCGTATGATCACTCGAGGGCGATAGTCCTGAGCCAATACTCAATCTTGGATGGTCTACTGATGGAGACAACGAAAAGGGAGTCACAGAGCTTGCACGCTTATGACCGTGATTCTGATTATGCTGCTCCAACAAGGGTGATTCAAAACTTAACCGTGGACTGCCACTGCCTGGAACAACATTACCAGAAGCCAAGCCTTTTCTGAAAATCTCAGCCCCATACTCCGATGAGCTACTTTTACGTTGTAATCTACTTTGTCTTCCAACAACACCCATTCTGGATAAGCCGAAGTCAGTAAGCTTCAAATGACCTTCGCTATCGATCAACAAGTTATCAGGCTTCAAATCTCTGTGGATTATTCCACGCTCATGCAAGTCTGTAACGCCTACGATGACTTCAGCCACATATTTAAGCGTCCAGTCGTTCCCTAAAGTTCCCAACATTTTTAGTAAAGTGGCACAGTCTCCACCATTGAGGTACTCCATCACTAAGTAGAGAAAGTTTTGGGTTTGAAACGAACTATACAATTGCGCCACATGTGGTGAATCTGTTTGCTTCATCATAACAGCACGCTCTGACTTGACGTTCAAAATCTGATTTTTTGCAATCATATCTGCCTTCTTTAAACATTTGATGGCAACATAGTCTCCTGTGAGTTTTCTTTTCGCAAGAAACACTGATCCGAAAGCACCTTTGCTGATCGCCTTCAATACTTCATAATCTTTAAGTGAACCTGCGGAGGGTTTATTGATGGGGGTTTGGCTTACAAGCAATGGGGACAATGGTGGCTTGGCAAAATGCTTGGAAGTAGAGTTGGAAAGACTCAAGTGTGGTCTATCTCTGTCCGAGCTATCGCCTGTATGCAATTGACTGTGTGGGATCAAAGGACTAGAACTGGGGGTATTTCTTTGCAAAGATGATAGGTTACCATGATAGTGGTTTGCCAACGTATTAGGATTCGATACCGAGCCGCTCAATGTAATGGGGGATCCTCTTCTTGGAGACGAATGATTCAGTTCAGACCTATTGGAGGAACCCAACACCAATTCATTTAGAGAATCTATCGGAAGAACGTCTCTGTCCAAATTTGACCTTGATGAAGAAACTGATGACGTTGAAGCGGTTGATCTAGCGATATCCATATTGGAGGGTCTGCCTCTTAAAAGAATATCTTTAGGGGTTATAGATGAGTAATTGATAGTACCACCTGTGTTAGGGCCCAAGGAGTCAGAATCTCTGAAATCGGAGGGGGTGCTAATTATAGGCGGTGGCTGTAGGTCTATAGCCGAATTAGATGAGATAGGCTGCGGTGATTGAAGTTTGTTCAAATTGCCCTGGGATAGTTTAGACTGAGGAGTTAATCGTCCTTGATGAAGAGGACTATTCAAATCGATAGGACTATTTAAAGTCGAGTTGCCCATTGAATTTGAATTAGAGTTCGAGTTGTTGTTCACTTGATACTTGATCCTATTGACAGTATCCCTTACGGAAGCCAACACCAGTTCATCCACCTGCTTTTTTATCTTTTCACTAATCTTGAGAACGGAATAAAGCCTCGAAAGAGTATCGATCTTGTCATTGGTTAGTCTCTGGGTATCCTGGATAATCAACTTTATAGACTGATCACTGGTTTCAAAGTGCTTGAAATTCAAGATCTGGTTGATAGCTCTTTCGGTACGTGGAGAGAACTTCGGCTCGCCATTTTCGCCCACCTCGATAGGATTTATCGTCAACGCTTCATCACACAATTCAACTAATCTAGACAAGATACCAAAAGGGAATTTTTTGATTGGGAGGTGGGGTTTCAACTGATTTGTGGCATAAAGTTGGTCGTTGGACATGTTAGGTAATTGAAGCCCCTTGTACTCCGTTATAGCAGATGGAATGCTCTGGGATGAAGAGCCAGAGCTCAAGGAGCTGTTTGAGCTGTTTGGCAGGCTATACGAATAACTGCTGGAATTCTGATTGTATAAGCTGTCTGAGATCTTTAGAATCAACTCCTTTTGATCACTGATCAAATCATGACATAATTGCAAGTCTTCACCAATCCTATGCTCTACAATACAAAGATCGCTATGTTTCTCTAGGAACCACGCGGGGATCTGTTGTTCACAGATTCTGCAAAGCACGGTCTGGGGTTGTGGAACAGATCCTTCGTCTGCCACCTTCAACTCTCTCAATTCTATCAAGTAATTCTCAAAGATTGTGGACCCAAAGCCTAGTAGATCGATCAACTGGTCTGGGATGGTCAAGTCTAAGTCTAAGGGGATATACGGTTTCAAGGTCCAAATCGAGTGAATGGGGAGGCGGGTCTGCGGGTTGTGGATTAAGATCCCTTGTCCTTCCAACTCAATTATTTTGCCGTTATTCGAAAGTTTGGATGAAGTATCTGACGAGGCATTACTGCCCATTTCATCAACGTCGTCGATATCTATTACCTGGCTGGGAGGTCTTTTAGTACTCTCTTTCGAAGGAGAGGCCGTTGCTACAAGCTCCAGTTCATCCTCACTTTCTTCCACCGAATTATTCGGCGTCACGTTGACATCAAATTCAGGAACCGACTGCTCGTTTGTAGCCGTTACAAACCTCACTTTATAACTATCATCATCTTTTACCATTTTCTCTATAGCGTAGTTGAACACCTTCATATCATCGTCATTATTGCCTATAATGAAGTTGGAGATAGGTTTACCCAAGAGCTTTTTAATCTTTGTTCCAACTATGATTTCCCAGTTTTTACTGAGATACTTTATGTTCCCGTCCATGTCTAATTCCATGACAGTGGTGGGGTTGTTTGACGAAGCCAAACTCAAGTCGATTTGGCCCTGGATGATATCGTTGAACCGCACGTTGGATTCAGCTTTTTCTGCAGGGACAATCTCTCGTGGGCTGACCGATCGCTCCAAGTCTCTCAAGTTGGTCTGAGAGAGTTGGAACATTGGCTGATTAAAGAAATCGTGTTTGGACATGGTGAGTTTCAGACGCCAGTCAGAGTGGTGCGAGCGGGTCGCGAGGTATTTGGTACAGCTGACGGGCAAATACCTCTGGAGAGGAGATTCAAGGTAAGCACAGAAACTGGTAGAGTGCGTAGGTAGTGATGAAAAATGAGAATTAATAAAGGGTGTGGGGAGCGCGGGATACCGCGAGGGCAAGGCGGTACGGTACTGGAGATACGCAACATAGACCCTTTCTGCGGCGCACTGAATTCAGTATCACAAAAGCACCTATAGTAGCTAGTGGCGTGGTACCTATGTCGCAGGGTGCATAATGACGAGCTGAACCAACTTGTGGTGTTTAGTCACCACGCTAGCATTATACGACTACAGGAGATTGGTAGGTAGTGACGAAAATGCACACCTCTCTTTCATACTCCGACTTGTATTGGCTACGGAACTATTCACTTGTGTTTTCATCTATAGAGTTATTTGTTGGAAATAATCATGAACGTCATGTTGAAGAATTAGACTGTCGTTATTCATTAAAAACAGCTCGAGTTGGATCGAGCCGTCGGGTTAAAAGTTGGATTTTAACATTTTGGGGGTCCTTAGTTAGCCCTACTTGGTATACTCAAACAAAGGTTCAGAATCGGAGATGCTTCTCTTCTTGATCGACTCCAATAATTTCGTATTCAGCTCTTCGTTTTTCTTTAATATCATGTTTTTCAAACACTTGTTTTCCATTTCCAAGGTCATTAACTTTTTCTCTAACAGCTGTAACTTCTCTTGCAAGTCCTTGCACTGTCTCTCCATCTGCTGTTCCTTCATTTTCTTCTTGATTCTGAATCTAGCGGAGGCCGCTGTGTTTCTCTTTCTTTTGTCATCGTTGGCACCAAAAACAAGCGCCTCCTCTTCGCTGGTTTCTGTCCCCGGTTGTGCAGTGGGGGTTTCATTGAACGCCGCCACAGGGTTCAAGCTAGCGAGCGAGACTGAGCTCATGGCTGCTGCATCTGGCTTAGGCTTGAACTCTTGGAAATCCAAGTTGAAAAATTCGTTCTTCGAGAACAAGTCCAAGTCATTGCTTTGTGTTGGGAGACTGGCGAGAGAGAACTCTTCTCCAAAGTCCAAGTTCAAGTCGGTCAAGTAGTCTGAAGGCTTCAAGTTCATGGTGAATAGGCTGTTCGCTGATAGAGAAATGCTTGAATCGGAATGTGAGTAATGCGAAAAAATTTTCTGGGCGAGGCACACTTGATTAATAATGGGGTACATCGCCGGGCAGGGCAGGAGGTACGTTTTGGGGTATGTTAAGCGGGATCTCGATAGAGTGCCGCCGTACTTGTAGGCACGATGCTGTGGTACTCTCGCCAGGCAGAGCGCTGTGCGGGATCCTCCGCTGACTTCTTTTGGTGCGGTGATTTTCTTGATCCGTTACCGGCGCTTTCCAGCTGCAAATAAATAGCCTTGTGCCGCAATAGGAACAACGGTTTCATAGCATAAGGCTCTAAGAATGTTTTCATGCCTTGTTTATATTCACGCTACTCGCTGACTGTTTGTTCGTCTGCTTCTTGTGTGCCTCTGATTGGGTGATACACAATCGCCATCAGGGAGGTAAGAGCCCTCGATTACTAAATCTAAACACGGAAGAACGGCCCGTTGAGCGCTTAACTGTATACGCTCCATCATCAAAATTAGGAAGTAGCTAACACTCACGCATCTTTACACCTTTTTTCTATTTCCCTTCGTATCTACAGGATGTCCTATTTACTTCTTCCGTCTTCCAATCTAATCTATTCAGTATATCTACCTATTCCCAGATCTAAATTCTAATTCGTAAGTCATCAATGGTTAATCTGGTCCACAAGGGACTTCAACACAAACAGCTCATCCAGAGCCTGTCCAGCCTGTCTAGGATCATAGCCCACATTGTGGCTTCTAGGAGCCGCATAATCGCTAACCCGCCGCTGGAACGGGATATTAAATTGGATTGGAGTCTGCTTCTCTTCGTCTGTATACGGAATGCCTGCCACCGCACACATCCAAATCCGGGTCTTGTATATTCTGAACAACTCTCTGACCAAGTCACGGAAATCGATCCGCTTATTCGTGGAGTAGTAGAAAATAAGCTTGTTCCTGTCAAACTGGTACTCAGCATCAATGAGTTGCATACTGGCGAGGTCTGCAAAATTATTCCCATTGTAATTGGAGCTAGGGCTTCCCTTCGAACCGTTTCCATGAGAACCATTATGAGGTACACCGCTACTGTTCTTCAAACTAGTAATTTTGGCCATACACAAACGACAGGCCTTTTCCTCATCCTGTTTCTTATTCAACACTCTCAAGACCTCACTGGGCTGAGCCAACCCCACCACTGACTTGGGAAAGTGCAATACTGGTGGTTGGTGGTGATCTTCGCCGTTCTCGCCTAGCGCATGCTGCTGCTCCTGAAACTGCAAGTACTTCAAAAGTCTAGCTTCGTCAATCAGAACATCGAGCTTGGCAATTCTACCCAAATCTCTGCCCCTATCGGCCTCCACAATCACCAAGTCACCGGGTCCGATCTGGCCAGATGCAGGCCGAACCCCACTCAAGTCTGACGCTTGAGGTAAGCAGAATACATCTACACGGCCAGCTTTGAAGGCCACCAAAACTAGCTGGTGGTTTCTCAAAGATGACTCCACCGGGAACTTGGGCAATTGCACATCTGTAAGATCATTGCCAAAATACTGCTGTTGCAAGCTCTGCCACGTGACGCGAACTCTCTGGTGAGGATCACTATCAAAGTACTTGTGAACCTGGGCAAGTGTATCCTCATTTTGGCCCACACTGCTCATATTGGCGCTGGCGAGGTTTGAAGCATTAGCAAGAGAAAGGTTTACATTTGAGTTGATGTTGGCAGCGGTACTGGCTGGAACGGCATCGCCATGCGAGTGTCTTCTCCGCACGTTCTCGTCCCACTCACGGCGGTGATTCTCCCACTCCTCCTGGTACAGTGGCGAGAGTCCACTCAGGCGGCGGTGGTCGTACCACTGGACCGGATAAGACCCGCCGGGCGGACCTGGCATAGCACCAGGAGCAGACGAGCGTTGCGGCTGGGAGTCGCGGGGCGGCCACTCGATTGAGCCGGAGGGAGACGCGGGCCATTCCCACACGCCACCACCAGTCACGGTTCCCGCGCTGCTGCCAGCAATTATGGGGTTACCAGCGGAGACACCACCAGCTCCCACACCGGCCCCCACATTAGCTCCAGCTCCCGCACTAGGGCCGCTAGCACTCGACACAGACGAATGAGTAGACCAGATATTTTCAAACGTCAGTGACCTTCTATGCGCCAATGGCGGACTCTGCCATAGCTCATTATAAGGATTGGGGTATTTGGGGTTTAAATTTTGATTCTGATGAGAGGCATTTGGATTTGAAGCATTTGGATTAATATTGGGCCCTGGATAAGACAAAGGGTTGGCGGCCTGTCCACCGGTGGGGCCTGCTGCACCCGAGCCTGAAGAGTACATTATGGTTTATTCAATACTCGTGTGGTAAAATAGGGATATTTATATTAAATGTGTGAGCCTGAAAATGAATGATTAGGATTAAATAATTGTAGTTTCTACCGCGGGGGACACAATTTGGTGCAGCCAAGAATGGGTGGTACAGGGAAGGAATAGTGGGGGTCGCCTTAGTCGGTTCGAGGTAGTGAGGGCTGGTACTGCAGAGGGAGGTTTAGGCAGTGGTGTGGTGCTGGCGTCTCCCCCGCCCACAGCAACTATTATGCGGCCAGGGCTAGAAAGCGGGTGTGATCAAGGTGTGTATGTAGCGTCACGTGTAGGATCGTTCCCTTGAGCCTTGCATGGAATTGCAAGACTGCTGCCTACATCAGATGAAGGCCTGGATGTACGAGGGTTGGGTGCAGGTCATCGAGCAGGACACAGAAACTCGCAGGCTTCCAGTAAGTAACCCTAGGGTTCTCATGTACCTCTCTTGGCTTGCCGTTTGACCTTACACGATTCCCACTAGGAAACTTGGACTTGAACTTGCCTATTTTCAGCTTATAGTTCCTCTAGGCTCGATTATTTGGGATGCGTCTGGTGTATATTAAGGGTTTGGCTGCAACATACGACGCACGGGTGGCTATCATGCGTAGAGTTGCATGGGATAGATCTGGCTGCAATTTCTTTAATTAGTCTATATGTCTATCAACTTTGTCTATATTGACTCGAAAAAATATAATGACGAACACAGGCTTCTATCGACCATAGGTGAAGATGTCAGGTGATTGTGTGTAGGTGCATTTCTGTCTCGAGGGCCTCAATGAACAGCGGCAACGATGTACTGCAGCCAGCAGAATTAGAGCATTAAGACTCGGTATCAGAGTCGGGGAGTCAGCACCTGCATTCAGGGTATGTCAACGCCTGCATTTGGGATATGCGTTAGAAGATCCCGAAGATCCAGTGGCTGAAGATGAATTTTGAGTATCAGTGATACTCCTAGAAGGCCTTCGTTTTCAATTAACTGCCGCTATTGCGTTTCACCCGCTATTGAACTTCACCGCCACCTAGGAGGATCCTGTGCTAATTTTCGGTATGTTAGAATCATATCTCCACAAATATTAAAACCTCAAGACTCAATAGATTTGACTTGGTACACGGAATCCACTCTCCACTTTCCAAGATCCATTGACAACAGGTCAGTAGCGTTGTGTAGCCCCGGTCTTCCACATTTAGCGTTTACTTTCTAATGTAAGCATCGGCCTCGCCAGCTCCATTAGTGGGAGAGTATAAATGATCTGCCTCGAAACTTTGCCAATCACAGATCGGTTCGTCTCTCCAGCTACAGAATAGTCTACATAAGTTGTTGAATGTTCTTCCTAAGCCACTTTTGCTTAATGTTCTTTTCTTTCACTCGTGCTAGCCAAAAAACTTTGCACACAGCAAAAGATGTAGATAATTTCAAGCATGTGGATATTCTTTGACTGAAAAAACGAATTGCTCTTCCTGTAAGTTGTATCACTGACATTGAAAGCTTTAGAACCGTGCAAAGTACCCATCTTGCAAACGTGAAGGATCTGAATATCTCTATTGATATCTGGTAGTACTTGTTTTGATGCACCGCTTATAACCAGCAACTTTACTACTGCTACCTCTACATAATGCTTATGTCGCCATATTTCGGGCGATTGGCATTTCTCGTTATTCAAAAAGTTCTCTTGCCACGGAAAGTAGTACATTCCTTGATGCTGCCGAAATAATCACTCGATTTCACTAATTATTATCTGTATACAGGGAAATAGTTCTCCCTTTGTCTGCCTTGCTCACTTGTCAAGACCTGTATGCACATGTACAATCACCGTTTGAGCTACTTTCATTGTTGTTTCCCTATCGGTAAAGCAGATCTTCAAGTATGCTCACTGACCACTCCTTCCATGAATCTCGAAGCATCAAGCACGAAATTCAGTGACACAAAAAGACTGAACCCGTTGTAAACCTAACTCTTTTTTGCTGGACACTAGGGTTCCAACTGGGTGTTGTAGTTTGTTAGTGTTTAACAATGTTCACACCAGCAATGTTTAGAGATTCATAAGTATTAAGATGCTCTACAGTGGAAGCCCGCAAATATAACTGTACACAATAATTTCAGCACGCCTGCTTCAGGCGCTGTACTATATTCATTTCTTGTCTGCTTCTTTTGATGATCCTCATTTTGTTGTCTCTCTGGTTTTGTTTGAAACTGACTTGTTGAACTAATCGTGCTCAGATAGAATTTTGACGCCCAACAGTTTAGCGGGTACGTTAAGGCAGTTCGTAGATGAAACATTTGAACTTGAAACGAGGAGAAAATATAATCCAGAAACTAAGTCCTGATGCCACCCGCTAAAGGATGTTGGTGAAACTTGTAGTACAACAGTAAAGAGGAGAAAATAGGCAGAAATTATTGAAATGCACAAAGGAAAGCAAAAAGTAGCACATCCTTCCTTCTTCTGGTTATACCCTATTGAATCAAAGATGTGGATGTACCAACATTGTGTAGCCTTTACCCTTTCGACAACTCGAGTTGGTTGGGTACAAGAAAATTCAGCTACATCGGAGAATAGAGAGTAAGTAACATAACGATCAATTGGTTAACAACTGTGGTACTACTGGTTGTGAATGTCACACATTGCAGAGAATTGCCGATCATTTCAGTAATAAGGTGATGACTTCAGTAGTAGGTTGATGATTTCAGTAGTAAGGTGATGATTTCAGTAGTAAGGTGGTGTGATAGGAATATCACCATTTTGCATTCTAGGTGTCTAAGTCAGTGAATTGAAGAGGTCATGTACACTTTGTGCAAGGACGACTGGAGGAACTGTCGGAAACCTTCACCTTCTACTGGTAACGATGGTATCTCCTCATTGCACAAGCCGATTTCTTTCGGATAAAAAGAGGATGACGGCTAGAAATGACTTCCTTCAGTCTGAAACTTTTTTTACGATGCTTAAAAAACAACCGACACCAGCAGCGTGGGTATTGATATAGACCAGTAGGCTGCTGACGGTATACTCTTGAAATTCACCAACCAGCATTGGTGCGTACACGATTTGGTTTTTCTTGGGGTATTTATATTTTTGCAGTTTCCACAAAAAATTATCAATTTCAAGTGGAGAATGAAATTCAACAATAGGAAAGAGGAAGATACTTGGTGCCCCAGGTCGAGCTGAAACACACTCAACCTGTTCTTTCTAAAGCTGTACCACTTCCTAATCTTTGCATAATTGTTCAGTTTGCCATTTTCCAACAACAAAACGCAATGATGAAACCAGTTTAAATACTTATTCTAACTATTATTGTCTTGTTGTAAGATTCTTGAAACATAAACCGGAAGCCATATCATAGTGGAATCCGTTACAAGATGATGGTGCGCTACTAGACTGGGGAACTGCACTTTTGATTTCCTCCGTTAATTAGTATATTACAGATAAACATTTTAAGCAAACTACATAGTTACCGCCCTCGAGGCCTAAACTAAAACAGCCTGTTGTACCCAACTATTGATATTGTTGTTGGTTTGGTAAGTTACCGTTTTGCATGTTGAAGTACTGCTGATACACGTTAGGATCGTTATATCCCTGTGGAGGCATTGGCATCTGAGGATGCGACTGGGGGTAAGGCATACCAGGTGGCAAGTGTGCACCTGGAGGCAATTGGTTCTGCGCAACACCCGGCTGGACGTGCTGGTGGTGGAGAGGGTGGGTTGGGACCTGTTGTGGCTGGGGTGCTGTCTGGTGTTGTGGAGCCGGTTCAGGAGAATCTGCCGAGTTACCGTCACTTTGATTGTCTTGGTCGTCACCCAAACCTTCTTCCGGAGCGTTCAAGCAAGCCTGAATCAAGTTCTTACCTTCACTCTTTGTGACCAAAGGCTGCAACTTTGGAGTGGTAAAAGTGTACACCAAACCAGTCTCAGACACCACCAATAACAACACTTGAGTACCGGTCAAAACAGACAATTCATAAGCTTTTTTCATGATTCCGGCTTTTCTTTTAGAGAATGTGATGTGTCTTCTCGACTTGTCCTGGATGAACTTAATTTCAATTTTTCTCCGTTCCTTTTGCTGTTTTCCTCCTCCGGACTGTTCGTCGTCATCCTCTTCCTCAGGGGGCTGGTTGGAAGTGGCAGTGTTGAAGGTGGTGGAAGGCAACTCGTCTGAGGTCTCCAATTTTGGTTCTGAAGCTTCACTCATGTCTAAAAGTTAGTATTGAACATATGGAAAATGGTCAGCGACAGCACGGAGGCATGGGCAAAGTGGCAGGGAGGTTACAACAGAGGCGAAGGAGTATACTGGTACCGTGATACGGGTATACCGAGCTGCTAGTGTCTGCAATCAGCACATGCTCATGTCGACGTCCAGACACGTGAAAATTTGATATCAACACAAGTCGCCTTCAACCAACAAATAGGGGGCAGCAGGTGGCAACAGCCTCCACATCACGTAGTGGACCACGCCCAGTATCACAGTGTTGAGTGGCCCATATAAGATATATTTGGGGCCGTCAAATAGGTTATGTGCAACCATACTGCTTGTGGCCATATTAGGAAATTGAACAGATAGGTCAACCAAATTAGGTAACCTCGAAATCTTATACGAAGAAGTAGTAGCTGGAGGCTCAATTACCCACGATTGATATGGCACGGGTGGCCATGGTGAGTCACGCTGCTAATTCTTGCACCAATACCATGTGTCGCAGATATCTGCTCTAGTGAAAATTGTACATACCTTTCTTGTTGAGCAATATGAAAAAACAAACAATTAAACCAAAGAGGAATTTGCCAGGTTGAGGTTTTTGAGGTTAGTGGAGGGTGTGCGCGAACCGCACTTTTGTTCCCGCACCCCCCCTCTCCGTTGATCAAGTGGCTTGAATTCGTGACGCGACTCGACCGTGTGTACTCCGACCGAAGGCTGGGGGCTTGTGTATTTGGGTGTTCCAGGGCTTATTCTGTAGCTAGTAGAGTCGTTCTACGCTGTTGGAAATGCTCTTCTATATGTACATTGTAGTGGTAGAGATTATTAGGAGCGCACTACTTACTGTGTTTACGTGATACATGGAGGGACACGCTGTCCGTTCGAGCTTAGGCAGCAGGCGTGGGCGAAGCGTAGTTAGAGTTGGCAGGCACTGGAGAGCCAGTAGGTCCACTAACAGCATCGTAAGTGGAGCCGTTTTCCTTAACACCATTTTCGTGAACGCCATTTCCACCGCCATTTTTGTTGCCATTTCCACCACCCTTTTCGCTACCATTTCCAACACCGTTCTCTTCAAGCTCTTCGTTTACCTCTCCAGACTCGGCTCCATCGCCCTCTTCCGCGACCTCGACCTCCTCGACTTCGGGATTCACCTCAACCCCAAACCCAAGCCATTCACTCAAGGCCTGGTTGATCTTGTCAGACAACCGACTGTAGAACCCCTTTCTATTGGTCAAAATGAGCACCCTCAACAATACCGACTTGACCAAAACCACTTGGGGGAAACTCTGAGCTCTCAACTTCTCTAGCTCCTCAATCACCTCCTCGACCGTCTTCTCGTCTCCCTCTTCTTCAAGACCAATAAGCTTGTCCACGATGTCTTTAGAAGCTGCGTCAAAGTCCTCAGCCGCCTCGGCCAAGTCTCTCACCAACTCTTCAGCCGCGGGGAACTCTTCGTTGAACTTGGTCTGTTCCGTAATGTCCTCATAAATGTAGTTTCCTTGCTTATAGTTTTCTTCGAGGTCCTCTTCAATACCCCACTCCGGGTCTTCGTCGACTTCTTGCTCAATTTTAACCCCTTTGCGCCTGGACGCCGTACTGGCTTTGGGTTTTGTTTCTGTCGTGGCTTTAGAGGTCTTTTTCCGTTTCGGAAAAGGGCGTACTTCGTCTTCTTCTTCACTAAAGTCCTCCTTCATCGGCACGGGCTTTGGAGGCTCCCCGCTAGACCCATACTTTGCAAATAGCTCCATGTCCAAAGGATCACGGGCTAACGTATAAGCACTCGCAAGTAAGCTATCTTTCCGTCTTTTCTGTCTGGCTAAAAACTTTTCAATATCTTCAGCGAGTAGTTCCTTGATGTCACACGATTTGATCCAAATGTACGTATCGTCACTGAAGAAGCGAACCGGTAACACAGTGATAGGGCCCTGGTTTTTCTTCTTGGACGTGAGTTTGACATTTTTGGGCTTCTTAACAATAACGTGCTCCGGGAGAACACTCTCGTCTAGCACCATCGCAGGCCAAGGAGGGTATCCTTTTACCTTGGCTAGAACGATGTCTGTGGGGTGAAATCCCGACGGGTCCGTAGTGGCGTTGGAGTTGGGATCTGGCTTTTTAGCATCATCGTTGATATTATCATTAGTATCAATTTCGTCGTTAATCTGGTCATTAGAATTGCTGAGCTCATCTTTGATCACCCCGGCCTCTGTTGATACATCAGCAGTAGCTGCTGCGTCTTCACTCATGTTGATGAAATTTTACGCGCTTTCAAATCTGTGCAAGAAACCATCGCTGGTAGTGCCTAGTAGAAGTCTATCGCAGAACCTAACGTGGTTGACCACTGCCGGCTGCAGATACATCTCACGGCCTGGACCTACGCTGCGAAGTCCCACGTTTACCTCCCAGCTCTTCATAAACATATTGGTATTTTTATCGTACTTTAACAGAACCATTTGGCCAGTTTCTGACCCACACAAGAGGGTATCGTCTCTCACATCACACCTGATATCGTATCGGAGCTTTCCGCATACAGCGTACCGGTTCGCCACCTTCTTCTGTACTGTATCTATAGCACATGCCTCTCCGTTCTCGAAAAGCCCGAGAATAAGCTCGTTCCCGCTACCATCGACGTGGAAGTCTACAAGGGCCAGCGGGAGCTTGCACTTTATAAGTTGTTCTCTCCGTAAGTCTACCGATGCCAATTCCCCGTTGCGGCAGGCGACCCACGCCTTGTTGAACCACGAGCATACGTCCACGGCCGCCACAGTATCGTTGCCAACTTGCACGTCGTAGATCAGTTTTAGTGTGGGGGCTCGAACATCAAATAGGTTTATGCAGCAATTGTTACCGCCAGTAACTACGAGGTTAGGATTCACAAACGCGACTGTAGTAAGGCTGTCTGCCACGCCCAAGTGCTGAACACGCGTTGACAACACCTGGGTCTGGGTCTTCAAGTCCCAGAGCGTTAAAACGTTGGCATTTGTGGACACTAAGCGATCGAGCTTCAGGGCGAGGGCAGTGGTGGGGGCGTAGTGGTGGGACGGGAACGAGCTCACGTAGCCGTCTATGGAGTTGACTAGCATGACATTGGGACCAGCAGCGATTACGTACGGCGAGAGAGGGATAGTACAGGTGGCAGTGATAGGGCTGCTGCTGATTCTGATAGGATACATTAGCTGCAAATTTTGTTCCGCGAGAATTAAGTACACAGACAGTATAGGACTACCTACACTATATTCATTGATACAAAATTATTATAGAATCAATCAGCTACACTCCAAAACTTTCTGCCTTCTCCTCTACAAGATTCACCTCTTTCTTGCCCCGCTTGGCCTCCTTCAGCAACCGTATACTCTCCTTCACAGGGCTATCAGTACTAAATACATGCTCCACCTCTTCCAACGTCAAACCACTGGTTTCAACAAACAAGAAATAAATCACCAAGAACTGAAACGTATCCCAAAAGACGTAAAACACATAGTACCAGTACGTAATGTTCTGCATCGCCAACGGAGCTGTATACAAGTTCAAGGTGGAGGCAGCATTGGACACAAGCGTGTAAAGGGCCATTCCTCTGGCACGCATATCATTGGAAAGAACCTCAGAAGGATAGGTTGGCTGTAACGGGGTCATTGCAAAAGAGAAGAAGACGGCTTGAAATATATAGATGAAGGCTATCCCTGCTGCCGCGGCCAGTTTATTGTTACTATCATCATTGAACTCCTTGGTAGAGATGGCCAATGCTATAAACGATACCACAAACCCCGCATTGGCGTATAATAAGATTGGCCGTCTACCCAATCTTTCCACCACAAAGGCACCAGTAGATGCAAATATGAAGCATATAATGGAGTTTACAGCCGTTAGCAAAAGACGAGTAGTTGGGTTTTGTATGCCCAAGTTCTCAAACAAGGTGGTCATATAGTAGGTGATGACCTGATTACCACTAAATTGATTAAACCAAGACCAGATGAATACAAGTAATGACCGTTTACGCCTCTGGCGAGTTCTCAAAAACACACTGAAGTCCAAGTAATCCCTTGGCTTAAGGAACCCCGAGATTTCAAACGAAGCAGCAATCTGGTTCAACTCTGCCAAAACAATTGGATGGTTTGGGTCTCCACCAGCGTGGTATTTGATGATGAAATCTCGACATTCATCAATTCTGTTTTTACCGTATAAGTATCTAGGACTCTCTGGGAATGTAAAAACAGACACGAGGCAGATTGCTGGACACAACAACTGTAACCACAAGGGAATTTTAAACTGCTTATTACCATCGTAGTGAATTGAGGTACCATAACTAACCCATGTGCAAATTATAGAACCTACATAGTAAAAGGTGTTATAGAACATACCAATCGACTTACGATTAGCGGGTAAGGTCTCCATCAATATAATAGGGGCCGAAGAATACGATACTGCTGCACCAAAGCTCAACAAGAATCTGGCAAAGATTAACAAGTTCAAAGTCTTGACTGTAGCTGAAACAATTGCCCCCACACAAACGATGGCAAGGCCGATCGAAATGGTTTTTACTCTTCCGATTCCGTCACATAAAAAGGGTAAGAATGGAGTGGCAGCCATTGCAGCTATAGGATAAATAGCAAAGAAAAGGCCTGTCGAAGCAGGACTGTCGTGAAGACTGAAGTAGTCCAAAAACAGCGGGAGAGTGATGATGGACGTAGCTACAGACCCATCGTAGCCATTCATGGTCGAGCACAAGTACAAGCAAACACATAGCACATATAAACGAATTCTGTCCTTCGACCATTCGGCAACTGGATACTTGTTCAAAAGTCGCTTAAGGGAGGCCTCGGGAGAATCTAGGTCTGCGGTTGCAATCGCATCATCTTGCTTCAATTGATTGACGAAAGAGTCGGCATTTTCATCGTGACTCACCTCCTGCTTAATGGAGGAGTGGACAGAGTCTGACATTATAGAATGGCAGAGATGTAACAGAGGATGTATTTATGGGGCAGGCGAGGCTTAAATCCCCCGGAATTTGAAACTTTATTGTGGGGATAAGGTTTTTTCCCCGTTTGGAGATGTCAGGGCATTCAAGATACGGGGAACGTATTTGCATTGTTACATTCGCTAGAGGAGCACAGGTTACATCAATACGGCCCACGTTGCATACCTTTGGGGGGCGTCAGTTTGACCTTAACACAAGCATAACCCCCACGCGGACTTATCTATGTAATTGAATTATTATTTGGCCGACACATCTCGAAAGCAGGAATAGTAAGGCCCAAGCAAAATTTAGCTACGACTTGCGATAATAAGCAATCTGGAAGCCCCACCTCTATGTTTATAGCTCAAAATATTCAACCCCGATATGTAGCTGATGCTATATTGCGCAATATTGCGCTCGGGGAAATTTAATTACGATCTCCCACTCAGTGCCTGGACATCTTAACTTTCGAAGTTTCAAAGCCAAGTGTCGTACGACACAGACTAGCTGATATACTGCCCGCCTCGCTCCCGCCCATTTCAGTGGCATGACTGGTGCGGCTTATTACCTGCTACACGGCTGACCATGCAACCTATAAATAATACCTGACTAATGTCGTGCTGGGCGTACGTGACTCGGGGCTTTCCGAGACGGTGGCGGTGGCCATGCGATGGCGCTGGGCTTCGCGGTAACTGATCCTGCTAAAGAATGACGACGTCGCGAAAGGCTGATCTCATCACGACATTTAATCTCACCACTTCTGTTGGCAGGGTTCACGCGGAGGCCTCGCCACCACCCCAAAAATATATCTCTTCCGAAGTATCCATACGTGCGTCAACCAACAAAAGAAATAATATTTCCTTGCTTATAAATAATGCTTCAGCCGCTAGGGGTGGCCTTCGAACAACTAGAATCAACTACAACAATGGGAATAAACATGTACCTCAAAAAGAGGAGAAGCGACCCTGGTCTCATCCGCAAATACGACTACTCGTCCGTGGCTGCATGTAACACAGCCAGTCTTGACAGCTCCAATTTGAACCGTAAAATCATCGATTTAAGCATCCCGATAAGGCTTGAAGACGATGAAAGGAGCTTTATTACCTGGTTCTACTACATTAAAAGCATCCTTCCTGTATCGAATTATAGAAATATGATAAACCTCAATTCTGTCAATGAAAACGATATGAATTACAGCAAGAAGTTAAAAAGGTATAATCATATGTGTCTGAAATCAATGAAATTGAACCACGAATTGAATTCAATCCTTCTAGATTCCATTAACCCATCTTTGTCAGAGTCCTTACAGCTTTCAACTGAATATGCTAGTTACTGTAACTTTGAACGGGTCAAGTGCCATTTCCAGTCAAAGATCAACATTTTCTACCTCATGAATCTTGAAGATGATTTATCATTCAACTTTCATCAGAAGCTAAATTTCTTGAATGATCTTGACTATTTGTGTAATGTCTACCATTTAATATTTGGACAACTCCCGAGTCTGGAGTTGAAGGTGAATTGGATTCTAAATGCATTAAACAAAGATAGCACCTCTAACGAGAATTTGCTCACGGCCATTCAAGAAAACTGGGAACTGATATCCAAGGATGTATGCGTTTTAAGAAAGATAATCATCTCCAACTAGAGGCTTTAACATAACGAAGAACGAATAGAAACAGAAGGAGCTGGATAGCACGACCAATAACGAATTAAGAACCCATTGTAACCATACATAAATTATAGACTGTACAACACCATGAATTGCATTTATCTAAACTTTAGTCAATGAAGATCGTTTTATTGTATTTTATTGCAACCCTTTTATTGTATATTATTGCCAAATTGAATACCTTACATCATCACCCTATCATATTACAGTAGTCACTAGACATTCACCATGGCATACACTAATTATTACATTGTATCCGTATTGTACATATTATACACCCACTCATATGTTGCTCTTCAACAAGCTTCGTATCTGCTTCAAAAACCTTCCAAAGTTCTGCTCCTTATTAAACTCGCTGAGTATCACAGAGGTCTCGTCATCGCTCAATGCAGGGAAGCTGTTTATAATCTTGAACTCGTCTGCTATACTTAGATCAATCCAGAACTCTTTATCGATATTATTCAGGTCTAAATTAGTAAACTTGAACTTCATTTGATCTTCCCCTAGAACTTCGACTTTTAACCCCAAATACTTTTCAAACTTTGTCAATTCAATCTCATCCTGGCCGACCTGATCGTCGAGGTTCTTCGAGAGTTTCTCCGTTTTGTCATTGAGCTCATTGATCTGGTTATTGATCCGGTTGAGTTCATCATCAAGTTGCAGTTTTCTGGCCTTTAACTGTGCTTCTTCGTGGTTCAATTCGTCGATTTTGCTCTTCCTTTCTTCAAGACTCCTGATCCCTTCTTCCACCTTTTGTTCTGTCTGGCTATTGAGTTCGCTGATTTGAGACACCTGGTTATTGAGACGCACCTCTTCACTTTTGAGGTCGTTTACTTTAATGTTGAAGCTAGTTTTATCGTCTATGATCAGTCTTTTTTTCGTCGATACGACACGGTTAAACCTAGACGTGAACTCATCGAGGTCCTTCAGTAGTTGGAAAAATTCCTCCATCGGATTCATGTTACTCCAAGTTTGTATTTATTTTGTTTAGGTGCGAGTTTTGAAAATATACCATTTTCGTGCTATGGATACACCGATTAAACTATTAACGTTCAATGTTTGGGGCTTGAAGTACGTTTCGAAAAAGAGGGAGGAACGTATTGCTGGAATTGTAAATAAGCTCCTTGACCCTTCCGAAAATTACGATGTGGTGGCATTGCAAGAGCTATGGTGCGAGCAAGACTGGCAGTTGATTGATGCAAAATTAGCCCAACTATACCCTTTTAGAAGATGGTTCAAAAGTGGCATTATTACCGGTCCCGGGTTAGCGATTCTCTCGAAAATTCCGGTAGCCGATACCTGGCTTTACCGATTCCCTATCAATGGATTCCCTTCTGCCATTCACAGAGGCGACTGGTACGTAGGTAAAGGTCTATCAGTTACCACTCTTGTCAATGGCATTGTCATTTTGAACAGTCATATGCATGCCCCATACGGGTATACGGGGGCCAATGCTTATACATGTACGAGATCCTGTCAGGCATGGGACATCACGAAGACTGTAAATCTTTTGGAGAAAAGTGGCTATCACGTTGTTCTTGTAGGAGACTTGAACTCGAAACCCGGCTCTTTGCCGCATAGGTTATTCATGCAGCATACGAAGCTCAAGGATTCCTGGGAGGTCTTGAAGTCGAACGAAGGCCAGCTATTGACTAACGAAGAAGTGTCGGTTCTTTCTCCTAAAGATCAGATTCTTCTCGGGGGTATCACCTGTGATTCTCAAATGAACAGTTGGAGAAAGGATCGAAGACTAGACGAGGCATGCAGGCTTGATTACGCCTTGATTAGCGACTCTCTCGCTGTTACAGATGCCTCTGTTAGATTCATAGATTCATTGCCGGGCCATGGGTGTTCTTACTCGGACCACTTTGCGTATTATGTTGAGTTACGAGTGAAAAACAAGAAGGAAGAAGAGGGGCGTATAAGAGAATTGCAAACCCCCGAGCAAAAGTCGGATATAATGGCATTATACGAAGACGTTTTGGGTGAAATCGAGTGCTACAGACAAATCATATTACCGCAGCATTTCACATGGAGGAAAGTCCATTTCTATGCGTCTATTGTGGCAGTGATTGGTCTTATAGTTTTAAGTTTGTTCCTTGTTTGGCCTTTTTCTATCATAATTCTGATTTTGCTACCGATAATTGCTGTTACGGGAGGCATAAATGGGCTTTTCGCTTTAATCTGGTTACGCTCGGAGTTACGTGCTATCGATGAAGTTGCAAGCGAGGTATCAGACTCGTTGCGTGACTTGACGCAGGCTGCCGTTTGAATACAGTTATATAGTTTATCGTTAATAGAGCTAATGCTCATCGAGTTGCGAAATAATGAACGGCCCAAGCGAAACCTCGCGAACCAGTTTGACGTGTCAATATGCTTCACACTCTTTTTACCATTCTAGCCCTCGCGTTGGCGGTCCAGGCCAGTTTGTTTGACTTCATTCAAAACCAGTTTCAGGCCAACCAGCAGAGACAGACTTCTTCAATCAGTTTCGAGAGGCAAAAACTCGACAGCGACTGTAATGAGTATTTATGCCCTGACACCGGTGTATGCGCAAAAGAGCCAAAGTTTTGCCCATGTCCGTTTCCCTCCAGTCAGTTACGGTGCTTTTTACCCAACGGGAACTATCTTTGCATCTCTAAGCCAGCCGGAGAGATTTCAGAAAAGTACACAGATCCTAAAGAGAACTGGAAAGTTGATGCGAAGGACGATAACATAAGAGACTGCGGGTGGGTGAGCAGGTATTACAAGGGAATATCATAGAGCGAGGGGAGTTTAGTTACATGTAGCATTGTCTTGTGAATAGTGTTCACTGAAGGTGAAGACGCATTTAAGTAGTTTAGGGGTATGGGTGCATTCAGTTCGTATCTGACTTTGGCTACTCTCTTCCGGTAATATATATTCGGGATACTGTATTGGAAAGAGCTTGTAGGCAGTGCTGTGTCACTATCGGCAGCCTTGTAGACAGTCTTTCTCGAGGTCGGGGCTTAGGGTACCCTTCTGTCTGAACAGGCACAACCCGGTGCTCGACAGGCGATGCTCATGGTCAGAGCAAGCACCAGTAAAGCAGCAAAAGAAACCACTGCTTGAGGGGAATTCGGGCTCTGATGCGTTTTCGTGAGTGCATCAACCTGTTTCAATGAGAGCCACCACCCTGGAAGTCCGAGAAGTAAGTACGCTCAGCACTTGCCCCTCCTAATCTTGCCCTGCTCTTCTCCCGCAGCAACTCAGCTGCAACTCTATGCCAAGCTGTGAAAAGCTAAAGTGCAACGCAGGCTTAATAGGGGGCGACCGGTAGTCTTGTGATTGGTAATCTTGGACAGTAATCTTGTGAAAAGCTAGGGCATCGATAGCCTGTTATTATAGAGTAGTTAAATAGAGCAGAGAACAGAGCCATCCAAACTTTATGATATACTCTAATTAATTCCCATCAGCTGTCGATTGCACGCAAACGCCGGCATATGTAACGCTTCAACTGATGTATGAGACACAGATAATGCCCTGTATATCAGTACAAATGTTTCCAGTAAATTAAAAGTGCTGGTTTACCCGCTCTTATCACTTCTCCATTCGCACCCGCAATCACCCCAGATCGGTCATATCATTGCATCCGCACTATTTTTTGTGGAGCTCTCAATCCTAGTTTATTCT
The DNA here is from genome assembly GCA_030571055.1 of Yamadazyma sp. yHMH685. Lineage (NCBI taxonomy): Eukaryota > Fungi > Ascomycota > Pichiomycetes > Serinales > Debaryomycetaceae > Yamadazyma > Yamadazyma sp. yHMH685. The sequence goes on from JAJLXC010000006.1 coordinate 360,705, forward strand.
TACCTTTGCTACCTCACGATGACTATTGAAATAAGTACCAGGCAAACAGCACAGAAACGAAATCTGCTCCACGCCCCCAGCATTCCCCAGGACAACTACCAGCGGTGTTTCCAAAACTACTACCACGGCCACAACTACCTCACACCAAACCCCAGGTATATCACCAATATCAAGGCCAACGTCAACCACTTCCAGCTAAGGGATTTGCTACAAGTAGACCCCCAGAACGGTGACATCTACTTTACAAAATCGTACTCCATATGGAAACTAAGCGGGTTTGACGGTATCAATGAACGGTTGACGTCACGCGAGATTTTGAAGCCCGATTATTCACCCCGTTGCTTCGACGTTACCGACAACGGATACATGGTAGCCGGAGGCTTGATGACATCGGCGTACAAAATTTTTTACTCTAATATAGAAGGCTTGAAAGTGAATAACCAAAACTTTACCAAGTACCAAAAGGGTCTTTTCTCGTTCCATAACCCCAACATAAACATGGAGAAGACCGTCAAGTTGGGAGAGATGATCAATAACTCGGTCCTCATCGACAACCAGGGAAATAGCAACCCCAATCAGTTAAAGTCGTATGTCTGCAACAACGACTCATCGTTGTATGTGTTGGACATTCTGAACGGAGACCGCATAAGTAGTGCTAACAGGATTGTGTGTGAGCACGATGTGTCGTTGAACAACGCTATGCCGTGCCCGACGAACAATAAGTTGTTGACGGTTACCGGTGACTGCCCGTCGGTGTTCTTGGTCGACCCGACCGCTGGTGAAAACCACGTTATCAACAAACTCAAAACCCCCCACGACTCAGGGTTTGGTATAAGCTACCACCCGAATGGGCACCTCTTCTCGGTGGCCTTCCAAAACGGGCACTGTCTCGTGTATGATCTTCGTAATTTGACCCTGCCAATTCACACCATCAAATCAACGAGACCAGGTCACCAGCTGGGAGCATTCAGGTCGTGTAAGTTTTCCAACACCTCCTTCTCAGACATATTGGTTGTGTCTGAGCATGTGGGACGGGTCCATTTGATTGACCTTCGCAACATGGACGAGGAGACCAATAACCACCAGGTTATTGTGTTTCCGTTTGCATTGGACCAGTTTGGCGAATACAAATCAAAATTACGCAAAACCGAGCTGCAGCACGATCACGATCCAGAGCAGGACTCGGACCTTAACGATGAAACGAAAATTAACACCACAGAATCGCATTACAAGCTACCTATTTACGATGATTTATTTAACACAAATGCCAACGTCAAATTCAACGCTCCGTTGGTATACGACTACGACTACTTAACCAACGTCAACCCTCGGTTGTTCCGCCACTATACTTACAGACCCGAGACGAAGATGAGTGATGAAGTGCACCACAGTGATATGCCATCGCCCGGCACATCGCCCACATTCGACGACTTCCGGCAGGACTATAATATGACATCTGCATTTGATAGTGCCTACAACGCCCCATCTGGCACGCTGCCATCTCCCAGTACATACTATAACGCCGATAATCACATCCACGGGGAAATGGAGTTGTCTGGACTCGACTGGTACGACCTGAAGTTATTGGTGGGGTGTGAGAACGGAGGTGTAATCAGTTGGGACGTTAACTACATCGGTCGCAGAAGCTTTGGCTCTTTTTCATTTGTATAAATTATTCTAGCTTTATTCAATTCAGATCATTCATGTCTTTAGCTGTGCAGTATCCACCCTACCTCTGACTGTAGTCCGCTGCTTTGGGTTCCGTTCCATCGCGCTCTCACTTTTCGCACCCATTCATGTGTATACGCGTTTGAAAATTCCATCCACCCACCACACCCACATAGCATGCACGTATACCCTCCGCAGTTCGCTAGGGTGTACCTGGAGATCCGGCGTACCTCGCTATCCCACCTGACGTGTAAGTTGGTCATTTTTGTCTCGTGCTTGGATATCGACTCCCTATGCTCAAGCAAGATTCTCAGCAACATTTTCAAGAAAGAATTGATTCAATATCAGTTGATTCCTGTAGTAGGGTACTCTGATTTGAAAAGCCACTTTGAGAAGCTTGACGACGAAGTCTCTAACGTCATTCTTCTTGGATGCGGGGCGATGCTAGACGTAGAGTCGTTTCTCGAAATCAACCCAGATGAGTACATCGATCCCAGGGATACAATCGACACGAGGGCCCCCGAAATCAGCGATTTGGGCAAGTTGAAACGGAGGGTTTTCATAATAGATGGGCACAGACCGTGGAACTTGGACAATTTGTTTGGGTCTGCTACCGTGGTGTGCTTTGACGATGGTTATATAAATGATAACTTGGTGGAAGAGAAGGATGCGTACATGAAGCTCCTTGAGGCCGATGACGGAGAGGAGGATGAAGAAGATACCAGTGAAGACGAAGATGACGAAGAGGAAGATGATGAGGGAGATGACGACATGGACATCTCAATACACTCGCAAGATGACGAGGCAACGATATCGAGAAAACGAAAGTTGCAGCACCGTAAACTCAGGAAAATAAAAAAACAGAAACGCATAGCTGTCAGCAAATACGAAGACACACTCGAAACGTACTACAACCAAGGTACGAGCATAATGACCTCAACCACAGGAACGATCTATGCCCTTCTCACCAGTATTGGGGAAACGAGCATTGAGGAGTTGTGGTTATCAATAATAGGGACATCTTCTTTGGATAATCATTATCCTGAAGTGTATGATAAATTCCAGCCCCTCTTTAAAGATGAAGTCATCAGATTGAACCCGTCGAATCTAACCTCAGAGAAAACTGCAGACTCCACTTTGTTAAGTATGGAAAAAGACTATCACCTCTTCTTGTTGAGGCACTGGACGCTCTACGACTCTTTTTTCTATTCCAGTCATGTGAACTCCAAGTTGAACTTGTGGACCGAAGATGGGAAGAAGAAATTGCACAAATTGTTTGCTAAAATGGGTGTCTCGCTTGCGATAGCCCAGCAAAAATGGATTTACATGGACACAGATGTCAAGAAGAAACTTCCGTTCATTTTCAATAAATACTTGCCTTTATACGGCTTGGAAGGGATAGTAAGGGACGGGTTCATTCGTACGTTCGGGTTCACAGGCCAATTGTCTGCTATGGAATGTGTCGAGGCGTTGACAGCATTGCTTGAAAGTGACCAAAGACTCCTTTTCAATTCCAGTGCAAATGGTTCTGTCAACCCACTGGACGAAGCTGATGTTGAAGACGATGTTATAAATAATAGAATCAAAGATCGTGAGAAGACATGGGTGAATAATTTCTGGTCCTCATGGGATGCTTTGAACATGGGGCTCGCGAGTACATCATCAAATTCTACCTCTACCATAAACACCGGCGTCCAAAGTTTGAAGAAATCTAAAGGTTTCGATTTGCTCTTGCAAGGCCTTGACAGTGCCAAAAAGATCCAACAAATCATATTCAGAACTGGCACTTCTTTACTAGAGAGGAAATTGGTTAAAAACTTGAAGTTATACCGATTATGCGTTTTGAATGATGGATCTATTCCGGACCTCAAAATCCTTAGTAATCCCTTGATTTTATCCAAGTTGGGAAACTGGATTCTTGAAAATATCACCGAATTGGAGTTTTTGAATAATAACTTAACTTCTCTAAAGCCTTTGGTCGTCGCCAGTTTGGATACAGATACGGATACATACTTAGTAATCGGATTGGCGCCAAAATATCCAAGAGGTTTGAGCAATTCCGAAAAGGCAAAATTGATCCAGAACAAGAACAAAAAGTCCCTCAAGGGTGAAGAAAAGCAAGAGGAAACCAGTGTCACAACGAGACTCAATACGTTCAGTGTAGCATTTCATCAGGTGGCTAATGTATCTGGTGCAAAGGTCAGAGTTGACAGTTTTGACAAATCAGTCATTGAGATTAGAAAAGATGATTTATCTCCGTTTTTGGAAAAATTGACTCTAAGCGGGTTGATATAGTTCGCTAGTTTCATGTACTATATATTTAATTAATTAATTCCCAGATTTATTGTAAACGAGTTTTTGCAGCAGATCACTGTTGTGGAAAGTGAATGTTTTAACGAGCGCCATAACCTAAAAGGCAGTGGTAGGTGTGAATGAAAGAGAAACCTCACCCGAATGACTGTCCGTACGCTACTGGAGGCCAAATATGGTCCAAAATTCAGTTCTGCTCTCGACACAATGTGATAAATCCGAGGAGAGCTGCCGGTTCAACAAGCAAATAAATATACTCAACGGTTGTGCAATTCTTCAATAAGACTAAAGCCCAAAAAAGAAAAGATTTTTGGACGCTATACTAGGTTTAGGAGCATTTGAATGGATACTCTACTCATCTCATAGGGCAAGAGATCAAAAAAGAACGACAACTGCAGGATTCGAACCTGCGCGGGCAAAGCCCAAAAGATTTCTAATCTTTCTCCTTAACCACTCGGACAAGTTGCCATATTGGAGGTAAGAAGTCTACTGCTAAGGGTGATTCTCTATTTTGAAGCATTTTACGGATTAGGAAAGGGAGTACTTGCGTTTGATCAAAAAATAACGGTGGCTACTTCAGCAAATGCTGTTGGTTAAAGCCCTGCACTTAGTTGTAGCCGTTTCGCAGCCTAGAAATTACACTAAAAAGTCCGGGAGAAAGGTAAGGTTGAGAGGAATTTCTGAAGTCGCCAGTTAGAAGGCTTTAAAAATCTTGAAAAAAATGCATTCTATTGTTGGAATATATCTTTATCCATCTACTGCATCGGATGGAAAAAGCCTGTAAGAAAGATAAATTGATGTTAATCTGACTTTCTCATCTTCTCCAGATTTCGAAATTTGCGAATATTGAAAATTTACTACTATGAATATTGAATTCGGAGATATTAAATTTAATCAACAAAATGATATAAACTTTATAACAAAAGAGATTCGAAAGGAACAGTATAGTATCAAAAATCGTCTCCAGTCGATACTTTACGATTACAGGTTTATCAAATCGTTGAACTTAATAAATTACCCATTAATTCCCAATGAGAGATGCGGGCTCTGGTACTTACCACCACAGGAATACTCTTCTACAGCGTACTTTAAATCTACAGATGGGCATACCAGCGAATGGCAGTTTTCTTACAGAAGACTCAATCTTCATCTAATACCTATACTAAAGGAGCACAATGGAATTGTTGTCGTAGACTCCACCAGAAAGGGAAAGATAGTTCCAGATGCTCTACTGAAGACAATCCCAATTTGGTGTGCGGTACTAAACTGTCTTGTATTTGGACTTGACGAATCCAAAGATCATTATGTGAAGATTCCTCTGTTCATACCAGTGACGGAAAAAAACCAAATCATTAAAAGAATTCCAGGATGGGTGGAGGAGGTAAAAAGATTAAATCTTATTGATATCAAGCTCGATAAACCGATTGTACCATATTGGATTTATCCAAGTAAAACACTTGTGAAATTGGATCCAAATGCGTACCATTTAATATGCCTTAGTGCTTCTGACAATCAGCTTCAAAACATGACTAGTAGAATTGGAGGCACGGAGGAAACGGTTCTGTGGAAGTATATCCAAGGATCTGCTGATGACCATGAACTTTGGATAACAAAAGACGTCTGCCATGGGGAGCTCACTCCGCAGATGTTTTGGAACAACGTGGGGCAGTTCAGTGAAGCAGGTTATATTAAAGTGAATGAAGAGGAATTGATCAACAAACTCAACCACATTCCAAGTGAAACCAGCGAAGCAATGAAAATTTGGCCTGTGTCCAACACTGGAATTTGGTTTGGAAAGATACCAAATAATTCCGAGTTTAAAAGTACAGATCCTGTAAAAAACTTGGTAGTCTTGAGCAAGAACAAGGTGCTTAGCGTACCAAAAGGCGTGGCCCACTTTAACTACGATCTTGAGAGCAATAAAAAGGGAAGTAAAAAGCTTAGAGAGATATTACCAGAGCTTGTGCCTAAAATAACACCTAATACGCTAATTTTATGTGACAACGGGAAAGACTTGAGTATTGGCGTCGTACTAATATTGCTTTGCCAGAATTTCAATTTGAACCTTGAGCCCTCGAAACAGGTTCAAAGGGGAAGTAAAGACATGGTGAAACAGTTTTTGAGTGTCCTTAACCAAATAGTCCCAGTTAATCCCAGCAGAAGTACGCTTCAAAGCGTGAACGCTTATTTGATGTCAGACTTATGAATGTAGAATAACGTAATTCCGCTTTTCTCATGGATTTAAGCAATTATTTTTAGTGAAATTTAAAAATAAAAGTAAAAAGGGCATTGCATGCGAAATTAAAATTTCAATTCAATTATAGAATTTGAAATTTGTGAATAAGGCGAAAATAAAATTGTAAAATAAATTTGAAATGGACTATTGAAATTTGGCTTGCTAGTGTCATAGTCTTGTTAAACATGGTCTGCACTAACGCTGTTGTGTATCGAGCAGCATCTGAAACTGGAGGCGAATGACTTTTAGCCTAATCACCGAACATTAAACTGTCTGAGAAGTGCGAACCAAAAATACTGCAACTGATTTAAGACGAACATGAGATTTCTTGTGTTGCCAGGCTATCTACAATCCGGGAAGACACTCGCGGAGAAGTCTTCAGGAATTCGTAAGCTTTTGAAGAAGAGCAATCATGAGTTGGATTATATAGATCCTCCTAAGATTCTTGAACATTATCGATACTTAGAGTTCAAGCTTGGAGATACCCCAGAAGAAAGTGCAGCTAAATGGCAAAGTATTGTTGATGCAAATAACAACAGATGTTGGTGGAGACATTCAGATGATGATCCTTATAATGGATTCTTAGAGTCTTACAACTATATGCTCGGGTATATTAAGGAGAACGGACCGTATGATGGAATCATCGGGTTCAGTCAAGGTGCAGGGATGTCGTTAATTTTACTTCAACATTTCAAGTTCAAGCTTTGTTTGTCATTTTCGGGCTTTTGTTTTACTCTTCCTAGTGACCCTAGTTATGATCGAGTTAACATCCATTATCAAATTGATGATCCAGAGTTGTACAAGCAAAAAAACAAATTGAACGATGATTTCAAGCAGTACTACAGTGGGAGCGACACAAAGATCTTGAACATCTTGGGAACCGACGACATGATTGTTCCAAGGGTTAGAACTAAGTTCATTGAGTCTGTATTCGAGCACGTAGAAACATTTGAGTTCGAGGGGGGCCACATGATGCCCAACAAGAAACCGTTCTTGTTGCCTATAGTAGAGCGTGTGAACCTGATTGCAGAAGAGTAAGTAAACGTTGCATGTTATTTGTTCAAGACAGATGCAGCGTGTTCTGCAGATAGATAATTAGACTACTTAATCGTATTAGAGCATTAACGAGATGATACTGTGAAGTAAATTCGTATTATTACTGAACCCCTCAATGTGCTTCTATCTCAGGCTCTCTTAAAGATAAGGGTTCCAGAGTTATAGTATATGATACAAGCTAACCCCCAAGCATTGGAAACATTATAGATGAAGCTGTTTTCAACTGAGCCAATGTGCTGTGATACGACATCGCCCAAAGCACGTTAATGATTTCTCAAGGGACTCCAGACTGTTGGATGCAAATTTGACAAATTTTCGCGACATCACTGAAGGTAGCTACACCATGTCTAACGTTCCGTCTGTCTATAAAGAGCAAACAGACTTACCAGCATGGATGAAGAAGGGACAGGAGAACAAGTACGACAAGTATGGAGCACGTGCTGCGGTCCCAGAAGCACCGGAGGCTGAGACCGATTACAAGTACTCGAAGTACGGGGCTAATGAGGATGATCGAGTTGAACGTCTTCGGCGCGCTAACCACAAGAAAAGAGAGCCTGATCAAGATCTGAATTCCTACAACAAGTATACCAAATATGGGAGGTACTCCGAGAGAGAGAGAGGAAGGAAACAGGAAGAAGAGAAAAAAGAAGAGGTGGAAGAGATAGAGGTCGAAGAGGCAGAACCTGAGCCAGAAGTGATGGCGTACAAGAATCTTAAGGTAACGAATCCTGCTAACTCTTTTTACCAGACGTTTCAAAGCAGGATTAAGAGAGACCAGAAAGATGTGAATACGATTATCAGAACCCACTATAACCAGAGAACGTATCAGTCAAAGTACCAGGGTAACCGTACCAAGTCTCCCATCATTAAGCTAAGAAACTTCAACAATATCATCAAGTACATTTTGCTAGGTGAGCATTGTAAGCCCGTAGTACGAGACGAGGGACCTTTTCGAGTGTTAGACTTGTGTTGCGGAAAGGGAGGAGATTTGAACAAAATGGAGTTCATAAAGGTGGACGAATACGTTGGTATTGATATCAGTGATGCGTCCATCAGAGAAGCCTTCAATAGGTATGAAAAGAACAAAGTTCATTTTAAGAGTAATTTTGCCAACAAAGCCCACCGAGACAGCCGTAAATACAACTTTCAAAGCTTCTTTGCCACTGGTGATTTATTCAGTTACTCAATTCCTGAAATATTGGAACCTTCGTTCCCAGGGATTGTAGATAATATTTTCCCTGTGGATGCAGTTTCTAATCAATTCTCTCTCCATTATGCTTTTGAGAGCGAGGAAAAGATCAAATGTCTTATCAATAATGTGTCCAAGTCTCTTCGTAGCGGAGGTAAATTTGTGGGAACAATTCCATCATCAGACTATATCAAGTTCAAAATCTCAAAGGAGATGAAAGAGGAGGATGCCAACTTCCAATTTGGGAACGAGCTCTACCAGGTGAAATTCCATAAAAGGCCACCTGCTGATGGCGATTTTAACGAAAGTCCTTTTGGAAATGGCTATAATTACAGTTTAACTGATGCGATTGACGATGTTCCCGAATATGTGGTTCCCTTTGAAACGTTTAGAAGAATTTGTGAAGATAACCAGCTCATTTTAAAGGTGAAAAGAAATTTTATCGAGTTCTTTAACCAGGAAATCCCAAAATATTTTAAACAATTGAATAATAATTTGATTCAAAGTATAAAGAGAAGTGATGGGAAGTATGGAATAGAAGGGTTAGAAAAGGAGGCGATCGAGTTTTACCTTTTATTTGTGTTTGAAAAGATTTAGCTTTGGATCAAATGATTCTCCCCTTTTTGACTTTATATACTATGTTGTTTCAGAGTCTGAGTCTTGCCTAAGTTTAGGTTGAGCGTGGAAGGGAAAATTTTATCGGGGGACTCTTCGTACCTTTCCTGGAATGTAGGTCAATGTAGGGTATAGATACATAAATGCAAAAAAATAAGGCGGCACTACTAATAGTAATCCAGGCTGGAACACAGAAAGAGTCCAGAAAATTAATTTAAGTGAAAGAAAAGAAAATGAATGTCATAAATTCGCGACAGATAATGCACAGATAATTAGCTTATGCACAAGAGCCTAACTCAAAATACGCGGTTAATCAATTAGGCGATTGGTGTTGAGTATATTAAGACTGTATGCAGTTGTACCACTATTATGTAGAACGACACGTAGTAAAAAAAAAGATCCTCTCCGGGGTTCTAGCCTTTACCATGGAGTTAAGAGTCACGTTCAGGAAAATATTGGGGTAGGGGATATAGCTTGGATAAGGTGTAGGACCAGTTAAAGCTTACCTTCAACGACCTGGAAGGGTTGATCTGTCCGGTGCACCATTGAAAGGCAAACATATACGGGCCTATTACTAGATCTGGGTGCTTGCCTGAATATAGAACATATGTATGCATGGTCTGCATGGTCTGCATGCGAACATCGGTTAAACCCTCGATTCCGCATAAACCCCGGTAAAAAAGAAGCCTGGGCAAAGAAAAATAATTATATACAAAAAAGGCTCTATACTAGCAGGTGAAATTTAATGCGAGTTTCATTTAAACAATTTAAAATTTCAGATTTAGTGACTGTATATTTTAACGATGAACACAAATAAGCGAACCCAAATAGCAAAGAATAGAGACGTCTCGAAGTAAACAGAACAACTTTACCGTAGCAGGGAAATTGATCAAAACAAAACCATCTCCTCAGGAGTATTGTGAGCCATACTGACAGTCTTCAAGAAAGTCTAACCGGGCTGTTGACATTGATGTGCCCTGTGTGATATCATATTTTCGCTTGTGAACTTAAAAAATGGTAGAACAATCGCACGAAGTACTAGGAACAAAGAACAATAGCGAATAATTAGATCAATTTAGCGTTCTAGGTAAGCCTCAGCAATAATAAATTAAAGTTACGAATGTCGGAGGAGGCCGCACAAATTGCGAGCCAGGATTGAAAAAAAATCACGTAAAATCGGCCGATACCTGTACACAGGACGTGAGCAAAAACATGAAACTTGGCTAAATAGAATGCTGGGTTTAAACTAAAAATTCCATTACCCAGAGTTGCTTTATTGTTTTCAGGTCATGATCGGCTATTTATACCCTGGAGAGCATTGTACATGCAAATGAAATGTCAACACTGCAATGTGATTTACAACAGAAGGGGTCAGGTGTACTGTAATGTTAAGCGCCGCAACATCGATTGTTCTGGATTTTCTCCAGGATTCTATTTAATTGTCTCATGGGGTTATGCTGTGTGTTGTTTTTCTTTTTACAAATTTTCATTTATGCAAAAGGATTTAGCAGTCGCTTTACATGATTATCCATCCCTTTTTGGGTAAGCGATCTGTACCTACTTTTCCAAAATCACTTAGCCAAGCTGCCTACTACAGGTCGGTGCAGCCCGAGAATTTAAGAATGTAAATTCTTCACTCAATGACCGTGGCATGCTGGACACGATGTAGGATGAAACGTATTCTTTTTTCATGGTATCTCCTACGAATATTGTGGAAGATGAAATGAAGAACAATCACAGGAGTATCCAGACTGGTTTCACCATCGTTCTCCAACCTCGTACCATACTTATCAGTCGTCCCTGCATAATTGTTGTAGACTAGTATCTCAAGGCTGGATACGTCGGTCTTTGTGCAAATTCTGCCAGTGCCTAAAATTGAAGAATGTGCGTCGGTAAAATGGCTAATTCCACAGCAATCGCTGGGTGATAGTTACATGGCCTAGCGAGCCTTCGAAGAGAGGTGGATCTAACTGAGAGGGTTTGTTGAGTGTCTACCACTGCATGTGGAAAGGTATACAGGATTTTAGTTAGCGTATTTTAGACTGATTTAGGGGTACTCCTCTTGCTTGAACAAACTAAATGTTTAACTGAATCTTCAGAAGCTTCAAACCAGGTGTGCCTAATCGTAAGTAGGCAGATGCATCCGAGGATAGGACAAGTTCCTACGTCCTGCTATACTGAAAGTATAAGCTAGCTGTTTGATACACTCCTAGGTTTCTATTTTTTTTTTCCAGTTCACCTTAATTTCATTTTGACGTTTTTTTAATTAATAATGTATTTTCTCTGTTTTTTATTTTTACTGTTGCGTTCGACTTTTTCATTTTATTAGATTTTTAGTACCCTTTCTTCCTTTATATTCACCGCGTTAGCCCGTTCGGTGATTTGTCTTTTACAATCTTCATAGGAGAATACAAGACTGTACTTTGCATTATCTGTTGTCTTATTGTCAACGTGCTTGTACCCCAACTCTCACATCCCACTAACGTCTACATTAAGTGTCCATTTTAAGCGTACACCTCGTGACCCTGTCCGAAAAAGGAGTATATTTTGAGAGTCAGTCTACTTTAAGCGTATACTTTAAGCGTTCGCCATAACTTTTAGCGAGATAACGCTTATCCATCACAATCGAAACTCCAGCGTTTCAACGCTTATACACCAACACACCTCCATTGCTGGGTGTAATATGTACGACTAGTATGATTTTCCGTGACAAACACCCTCATTCCGACGTCCATGGATTGTCGATTCACTCCATCTTGAATGATTCTGCTCAACCGCCCCAGCCAGCACAAATGACAAATCCGAATGCTAATAACAGTAGTTCAGTGCTGGTGACGCCAGAGCCTGCACCCCAAGAGCACAGTCCGCCTCCTGCGACCCTACCTGCTACCTCCACCGCTGCTGTTGCGACTGCAGTACCTACATCTTCCTCTACACCGACGTCTACTTCTGTTACTGGATCAGCTACACCACAACCAGACACCGGTACTGGTGCTGGTAGTGGTATGGGAGCTGATACAAGCGGGGGCCCCGTATTCTACGACAACGCTAAGCCGTCTCGTCGGTTCCGTCGCCGTTACAACCAGATTGTTCGTAAGTACTCATGTTCGTTCCCTGGCTGCAACAAAAGTTATGGCCTGTTGAACCATCTTAACACTCACATTGTGACGAAGAAGCACGGCCAGCGTAAGAGTAAAAGTGATTTCCAGCACGAAGATGTCCTGAGCCCATTAGACTATAATGGTAATTACTGGTACGGTTACGTTCCGAACGTAGGCGTGAGCTTGCGGTACCCTTACATGTACTACCCTTACCAGGTACCACGCCAGCAAATGCAGCAGCAAGGCGGCGGCGTGCCAGTACAGGTCCCAGTCCCACAAGGCCTTGCTCCTCCATGGCCAGGCCCAGTGCCGCCGCAGGCACAAGTATTCCCGGTAGCACCGCCCGGGATGGTCACCGGGGCACCTCCTCGACCGCCAGGTCACGGTCAACCACAATACGGTCAACCACATCCCCAGGCACATCCCCAACCACATCCCCAGGCACATCCCCAACCACATCCCCAGGCACATCCCCAACCACATCCCCAGGCACATCCCCAACCACATCCCCAACCACATCCCCAACAACACCCCCAACCACACCCTCAACTTCACCAGACCTCTCCCTACCAGACCCCGTCCGGAGCCATGCCTGTCCTCACGCCAGTACCGAACCAGACATCGCCGCCTAAGCTCCTGCCAGGTGTCCTGCCGCATCCGGGTCTAGCCCTTCCAGGTGGTGGATTTATGGGTCCAGTAGCCGGCGGGTCGGCGCATGGTCCTGCAGTTTCGTCCACCACCAACTCCCCACCTAGCACGAGTGCCAGTAATCCCAGTACCTCCAGTAATGGCGGCGCCAGTACTTCCAGCAACACTACCACCATAGCTAGTATATCGGGCAAAGCAGGCGCTAACCCATCGCCACTTCCACGTCCCCGTCTCCCCAGCACGAGTTCCAGTTCCACCACTCTCCCACTGATCTCGTACCCGTACCAGAGTACCCCACCAGCCGGTCGCTTCCCCCTTACTGGTCACCCTCAGAGTCGTCAACCTCAACCACTCCCGAGTCCCCACGGAAGCCCACACACGATGCCCCCACACACGATTCCGCCTCCACGGTTCCAGGGCCAGCTTCCATCCATCGTTCCGCCCCATGAGAGGTCTCCCGATAGATCGTCCTAGACGATGATGTATTATACGCTGTATTTATAGACTGTAATATACTACGACACGATAACGAGACAGTAGCATATGTAGACATGAAGAGGTGTATCACTCTATTGTCACAGACAAGAGATGGGTGATTGAATAATTATCACTTGACCAGCTAATTTGACTATTCCTCTTTGCCAGAAACGGACCTCCCGTTCCCGTTGTGAAATATTCCTGGCTGAATGAACTGATTATCAATATCCTGCTCGCAATTCGGCTTGGTTACCCGAACTGTATGTTAATAGGCTGACTCTATAAAGCTCTATGTAATTTTGATTGGCTTACTTAATTTGGCTAGCTTCCAAATTTTTCATCTCAAATTTGTGTGGGATCTTGATTGACTCCTATGAAGCACCAAATTTCATGTAGTAGTATGTAGCGAATTTCTAATCGACTAAGTGATCCTACTCTGGCCGAATATTGCAGTTGAACGACTTGCTTATTTAAGGTAATATTCGACTCGATTAAGTAGATGCTTACCTATTTGGTCTACCTGGCGATCGGCAGTGATAGGCGAGCCAATTCAGTACTCAATATAAGGCGATAGTCTAATTCCCTTCAATTGCTTCTTGTTCTAAACCACTGATGCATGTTCTCTAACGTATTACTATTTCTCTGCTAGCGCGTGTTACTAAAACCTTATCTTGCTGCCTACTCATTACTACGCACTATATCAAATTCACCCATTCACGAATCCTTTTCTCTGCATAATCCTGGGAGTGTTCTTCACATCGAACTGACATATATCTGACACCTCCCGCTTTGGCCACTCGCTCTTTCTTTCTACTACTGCCACCGTCTCACTGATCTCAGTTTTTCGCACTTGACATCTACATCATGGCCGAATCAGCCACACCAGATCCACCCCTGGAGGCTCCTAAGGGGCCTCCAGATAGCAAGTCAACACTCGAAGATGAAAAGTCATCTCAGTCTCCATCCCCTCTGCCATCTACGCTGGACATAGCCCTGCATTCTGGCAAGAAAAAGAAGCGTTTGACTTTACAGGAGAGACTCGCCTTGGCTACGAAGAGTCGCGATGCTTCGAAGAAGAAGGAGAACGAAGATAAGGCAAAGGCTACGGCGACTCAGGAAGCGGAGGAGGGAGAGGAAGAAGAAGTAAAGACCGATGGTCTTCAAACTGAAAAAGGCGACAAGGCTGAAGTTATATACTCTGAAAAATCTGAAAAATCTCCAGTCGAGACTTCTGCAGCAGATGTTGAAATTTCCCCCAGTGACGTCCATTCTCACCCAAGCTTCTCGGACTCCCCTGAGCTGCAGCAGCATATAGACGTTTCAATGCTTAAAGATTACGAAAAAGCAGTTCAGAAGAACCAGATCCTTTCCAAAGAAAACGAGCGGCTTAAAGCTGAAATCAATAAACTCAGCAAGAGCAAAGCTGCCGAAGAATTACGCAAAAAAGATGTCATCATAGAACAACTAAAGCACGAAGGAGAACAGCTTTCAATCAGGGAATTGAAGTTGAATGACACTATAAAAAAACTTAGATTTAACGCACAAGAAAACGAATCTGTTCTTGATGATCTCAATGCTAAGTTAGAAGAAAACTCTTCTAAGATTGGTGAAATTGACGGCATCATGCATCAATCCAGACTCCGTTCCTTAGGTGAATTATCCGCTGCTTTACGCGAGTACCAACAGTTTAAATCGGACGACTTAGGTAGTAAAGTAAAAAATCTTACTCATCAATTGGAACAAGAACAGAAGCTGAACTCAGGAAAATCCAAAGAAATCAACGAGCTAAAGATTCAAGTCGACATGATCAAACAAAGTCACCAGCTCGAGTTGAGTAACAAGGATGAATTGATAAGCAGTTTGAAGTTCAAGCTAAAAAATGTCAACTCTTCCAACTCTCAGGAGATAGTACGGCTTGAAAGCCGTATTGAGAATTTGATTTTGGCTAATGAAAACACTGGAAGCAACAGAGACATGGGTAGCTCTGAAGAATATGAAAAGCTCTTCAAAACGTATTCAAACCTTCAGAACGAGATATTAAACTCCCGCTCAAACTGGGATTTGATTCAAATCGGCTTGAATTCGAAGATTACTGAATTGTCCAACAAAATTGAGAGTCTAAAGCGGGAGAAATTGAGCTTCATCACTGAAACAAGAAACTTCAGGTCTAGGATAGCTGAAAGCGAACAATCAAATTCAGACTTGGCTGAGCAGCTCAAAAGGTGTCAAGATGAATTGGAAAGAATGAAGAAAAAAGTCGGCGAAAGTAATGAAGAAATTGAAGCACTCAATGATAAACTCAACAAATTAAACCAGATATATAATAACGAGAAGACCAAACTATTCTCGAAGATAGACGATTTGGAGTCGAAATTATCTCGGCCCTTGGCAGTGGAACAGCCTTTACAGTTACCCCCACATTCCTTACAAAATTTGCATTCACAGTCGTCGTATGTTAACAACTCCATCCTAGAGCCTCTCGAGTCTTCCCAATTAGACAGCGAGTTGTACCAGTCCAATAATATTTCGTCTCACTCTCTTGAATTATTGGATTTTGATGAAAGCTCTCTTCAACCTAACTCGTCCATGCTTACATCAGATCAACCAAGCTCGTTCCAGTTAATCCACAAAATGTCATCAAGTATTCGAAATTTGAAGGTGGAGCTCAGTAGTCTCCGAGACGAAAACGACCAGTTGAGTAAGGAGAAGGATGAGGTGGAACTGAAAGTATTGAGCTTGGCCAAAGAGCAACAGAAAGCCCTAGAGTGGAGAAAACGTATTGAGGATTTAGATAACCAATTGCATAGTAAAGAGGAAAGGGAAGATGAGCTTCTAGTACTCATTGGAGAGAAGGAAGAGAGGGTGGAAGAGTTAGTTAACGATGTCCAAGACCTCAAGGACTTGTGTCGTTTACAAGTCCAGCAGATGATCGAAATCCAGGAGAAAAATTAGATTCAATAAACACTCAATAAGTATATAAGAATTACCTGAGAATCACTACTGACATAACATTATTTATCTCATAGGTAACATGAAATGTCTAGAACAGTAGCTTATGCACTAGAACCTTTCAGAGTTAAAGAGATGCACTTTGTAAACTAGTAATTACATATTTGAGCAATTTAGGAAAGTTTCTGGAGTCTTCATTCAAATCCGTTCATGCATACTTTTGTGAGGCAACACCTGGCTCAGTAGTATAAACAGAATTATATAATAGACTTTAATACACCTAGACACGTTCTCGTGCCCTATCCACCAACCCACCACTGTACCATTTTTTGCATCTCCCACCATATTTTTTTGCAGCCTCGCGCAAAATTTTCCTGCAAAACCAAACTTTTCAGCTCATCACCATGTCGGAAGACTACTACATAAATATAATAGAGCAAGGAAGAAAAGAAGTACAAATCTTTGAAACCAATGACTTCACATTGATAAACTCCATTAGTTTCCATGATTCAGATCTCATCAAATTCATTTGGGTGAAAAATTCTGACGACCAAGATGAGCTCATCGGGCTTATCAGCAGCCCAGAAGGTCTCGAGCTAGCCTACATATCTCCTATTATTGGCATTACAGAACGTACGAAGATAGAATCATCTGAAATAACAGATATATGCTATTTTAAAGATACCCTATACGGATGTTTGGATGGTGGAATCATGAATATGGGCACCCAAAAGATAACTAAATCTAATAAAAATTACAAGCACATAGTCGCAGGTGATAAAATTTACTTATCTGATGGAAATAAAGTGTATGCATACGATAAGCGTAAGTTCACTGAAGTGAAAGCCGTCGATGACATACAAAGTATCAAGTACGTCGACGGAGTCTTGGTATTCACACCTGAGGGAGCGCACTTTGACGATGAACTTGTTGAAGGAGTTTTGAATGTGAATAAAGCAAATGGAAGATCTTTTCAATTCTACAAAGATCAGGTCATTGTAGACCTTAATACACACATTTATGTTCAAGGAGGAACTGTAATTGATGTCATTCACAGCTCTCAAGGGTATAAGTTCATTTATAAATCGGGCTCTTCAGTAAGTGCCATAGATGTGGAATTGGTGCCACAAACTTTAACTTTAACCAAAGAAAATGGTTCTAAGAAAGCTTCTCTTAACGGTTTAGATATCGAGTGGGACGCGTTGATGCCAAGACTGAACAATCTCTCCCCAGATCAGCTTGTGAAGAAGATCAACAAGTACATCGACTCTGACTCCAAAAAGCCAGTCATAGAGATACTAGAAACAAACGATAACGGAACGAACATTGAATCTGCCATAGGTAAGCTTTCCCATGAGACACAGACGACGCTTTTATCGCTCGTGGTGTCCAGAATCTCAAAACACCCTTTGCAATCCATGAACTTGTCTCTCTGGTTCAAGAATCTCGTTCTCCACGACAGCCGTTTGCTTGCCTCCGTGAATGCTAAAAAAGTCACCAGCATGGTCCGTAGCTTGGACCATACCTTAGAGGCTCTCGATGTGTTGTTGTCGATTAAAGGGAAGTTGAACTTGATCAGCACTCAGCAACAGTTTAAAAATATGCATTTCGAGACTGAAGAGGTCAGTAATGAGTTGGAGGACGAGAGCTTGCTAATAGTGAATGGTGAGAATGATGATGATTCGATTGTGGAAGCATTGCCCGAAGAAGAAGAAGAAGAAGAAGAAGAGTAGGTATTTACAGTACAAATCATAGAACAATCAGTATATCAAGTACCTCGCACAAATCCCAATTTACAGTGTCGTCTCCTATGTATCTTGCATTTTCCCAGATCTTGCACTTCAAACTTTAGGACCTCAAATTATGTAGAATCATCCGTGCGGCCTTCCATAATATGTACTACAAGATCACTCTTCAATTTTCTCACTCTACCCTCTCAGACCCTATTGCCTTATGCTTCGTCGCGCAACGATAATTTTTCACCATGTCGTCCCCAGCTCCAGTAGACAAGCAGTATATCTCTTACGAGATTATCCACAAGTTGTGCCAGAAGGCTGCAGTTGAGATAAAATCCCAGGGCCGGCCAATTGACCTTATAATTGCCATCGGTGGAGGAGGGTTTATCCCAGCCCGGATCTTGAGATCTTTTATCAAGGAACCTACTGGCAAGAATATTCCTATCCAAGCCATTGGATTATCACTTTACGAACAGTTGGGAGACCAGCCAACCGAGACTATCGGACAAGAAGTCATCAGGACACAGTGGATTGATTTCGGAAACTTGAGCCAGCACTTTGATAGTCTAATTGGGAAGAATATCATTATTGTAGATGAGGTGGACGATAGTAGAACTACTTTACACTATGCGTTAACTGAGTTGCAAAAAGATGTTCGTGAGATGCAGGAACAGTTAAACAGGCAAGATGAAGAGACTGCTTTCCTGATATTTGTTTTGCACAACAAGTTGAAGGATAAGAAGGCTGAATTGCCTATTGAGTTGTTTGAGAATAAGAGGTATATTGTGGGACAGAATGTAGAGGACAAATGGATCGCTTATCCATGGGATGCGACCGATATTGATGATCACACGGAAAGGGCTAGAAAGCAGGGAAACATCTAGGCCCCCTCCGAAGGTATATATACATCATGCTCCATTAGATTATTTCACATTGTATCTTATCAAGCTATCTTTTTCGCATCCATTTTTCCACTTTAGATTTACTTCTCGTACTCGATTTTATTCTCGCCTCGTCTTCATGCTCTCGTCTCGCGGTAATTTTGAATCCTCGCAGTAAATTCATAAAATCGGTAATAAAATTTTCAACGATGAACGTCCTTGATGATGGCATCCTTGACTATTTTAAAGGCACCCTAGTCCTGGATCCAAACACAAGGCGTGAGTCTGAATCCAAGCTTGCCCAGATCAACCTCGTCCCCGGTTTCCTACAGTCGTGCGTCAAGATCATCAACTCTCACGAGATCCCTAGGCAGATTCGTGTAGCGACAGCCGTTTACTTGAAAAATATAACCCTAAAATACTGGACGTCAGAGATATGCATAGAGGACAAACAATACATAAAGCTCAATTTTGTCAAGATCTTAGTCAACAGCGACTATAGCATCAAACAGCAGCTTATTCCCACTCTCCGCGTCTTGATTCAAAGCGAATTGCACAAGTGGATGGTGCTTTTGCATAATATAAACGACCTTGTGCATGGCAACTTTTCTGATAATGATATAGAGAACGAAACAGAATTGAACAACATATACTCGGGTTTAATTTGTCTTTCGGAGATAACGAGAAGCTATAGATGGATAAAAAATGAAAGAAGACAGGAACTTGATCTCATCATGGATGAGTTTTTCCCGAGGATATTGGCTGTGGGACAAATATTGGTAAGACATTCAGATTCATTGAACGAATTAAAAGCAGAAATCTTAAAACTCATCTTGAAATGTCACAAATTTAGCACTTACTTTGACCTTCCAGTATACTTTCAAGTGAAGCTGCTGGTGATAGAATGGGGTCAATTCCACGGCAGCTTGATAAATATGAGGTTGCCTGAATATGTGTGCAACAAGCGGCTTGACGAAGGAGAAAAGAACCAACTCCAAATCTCTAAGGTCCTAAAGTGGTCCTTAGCAAATTTGAACCGTTTGGCTACCAGATACGTTATCGGAAACAATTTCAAGTATCAAGAATTCAGAGCTGTTTTCTTGAATGATTTTTTTCCTTATTTAATTCAAAATTTAATCGGTATAGTTGAAATGTGGTGCGAGGGTACCAAGTGGCTTAATCTTTCAGCCCTCTACTATATGATAGAATTGTTGATAACGTCTATTAATTTGAAGAGTTTGTGGATAGAAGTCAAAAAGATCTTGCCAAAGTTAATTCAGTATTTCATATACCCCTTAATGATTCCTGACGACCATAAAATCGAAATATTTACTGAGGACCCCCATGAGTATATTCAACTTACATTCAATATGCTCATTGAAAATACGAATGCCCCAGATACAGCATCGATAAACTTTATCAGGAAACTATTGGACAAAAGAAAGAAGTTCTCATTTGCAGTGATCATGAAGTTTATACACGACGAATTGGTAGCCTTGTTATCCGTCGAAGAGACTATGGAAGTGGCCAAAAAGAAGGAAGCAGTATTGAGAATAGTTGGTGCAGTCTCAAATAATTTAAATAACGGCAGTGAAAATAGCTACTACGATCAGATGGAAGATTTTGTGGTGAATTTGATTCTTCCGAACGTGAGAAGCCAGCATAAATTTTTAGTGGCTCGTACATTTGATGTGTTGAGTAACTTCAGCGATTTACAGTTCAAGAACGAAGAAAATTTGAGTCACGTGATCTACGAGATCTTAAAGCATTTCGGTTTCGACAATCACGAGGTTGAAACCGATTTAGTCATCACATTGGAGATTGCATTGTGCATACAGAGCTATTTACATAGAGAAGAGTTCAAGGAAAATTTGTCACTAATAATTTTACCCGTTATCTCCCGGCTCTTGGAAATAAGCAGTGAAATAGATAACGATGCTATATCTGTGGTTATCCAAGAATGCGTGGAGAATTTCAGTGAGAAATTACAGCCTTTTGGTATTGAATTGGTGTATAAATTGGCGGAGAATTTCATGAGGATCTTGAATGAACAAGAGGTGGATACAGGAGATAACGAGGAGGAAGAACTAGATGCTAATGATGACAAGATTATTGCTGGGATAGGCATTTTGAATACCATTATCACTGTTCTTCTATCATTTGAAAATAATAAAAGCACCATCAGCGAATTGACCAGGGTATTGGTACCATTAATCAACCATATATTGGTCCACCAAAATGAAAATTATTTGAGTGAAATCAGCGAAATTATCGAGAGCTTGATATACTTGAACAAGTACGTTTCTAACGATCTTTTCCAAATATTGAAGTTAATCAATGTCATTGTAGACGATGGATTAGGAATCATGTACTTCGAAGAGCTTTTACCTGCTCTAAAGAATTATCTCATCTATTTCAGTGACAATAAGGGTGACGGGAACGAAGTCCTTGAAGTGTCCACTGAAGAGTTTATCCAGATTTTCTTAAATATTTTTGTCAAGATGAATGAAAAGATTGAAAGCATTGGGGACTCGATTTTAAATTTTGAGCTTATTCAATACTTTGTATTGATTTTGAAAGTTAAGCTGGTACTGTATTTCACCATAATTATTGGACAAATAATACCTGCGTTCAAGTTATTAGACACGAATGCCGGGTCCAACCTGTTATTCAGAGTCTCTTTTATGAACGTTTTAATTTGTTTATGCATTTATGAATCGAACATTGTGATTATTAACTTGAACGAAAATCTTTTTAATATATTTATAGCACATTGGTTCAAAGTTATTCCTACGTTGACCAGATGCTATGATATTAAGCTATCGATCTTGGGATTGATATCGTTGATTAATAACAATAACCTTGTTACTAATGTCAACTTCAGCAATAACTTGGTTTTCCTTGCAAGAAAATTGCCGCAGGCATTAAAGGAGCTTCAAAGGAAAAGAAAGTTGTTCAATGAAGATTTCACCAAGGATTCATTTCAAGACATCATCGATGGGAGCAGTGATTCTTTTATTGAAAGTGATGATGATAATGTATCTGACGAGGATATCAATGAAAATCATAACGAGTATTTGAATTTTATAAATCAAGAAAACATGAAGCTTGTTTCCAATGAAGAAGAGGTAGCAGAAGATCCAATGGAGATAACGCCATTGGATAATGTCAACTTGAAGGAGATACTTCAGAATTTCTTCCACCTTTTGAAGATCAAGAACCGTCTCAAGTTTGAAAAGCTTTTTGGCTATATGAACGAGGCGGAGCTACAAGGTTGTATCAATATAAGTTGAACTGATATCATTTACACGAGGAGAAAGTCGGCGTAGTGTTTATTCATCATATAATTAGCAATAATAGTCATAAATAGCATTCAAATCAACGCCAAGAGCGATTATTTCTAAATTGGTAGGTAAATATAGAGAGCCACGTAAACTAGTGACATAGCAGAATAAAAGACTTACGTATCAGTATTACTGAAGCAGGAGGGTTAGATTTAGAGTTTGTGTAAAAGTTAAATAACACCCACCGACTTGTGGATAGTTGCGTAGTCTCAAGTTTGATAATGCTATATTTCTAGATATGGCTGATACATAAAATGATATCTTTTCTATAGCCATTGAGACAACCAGTGACATTGTAGTCAATATCACCACGATGATACCAATATGTCCCTGTCCAACGCTTTAGAGGGCGATAAAGCCAGCCAAACACAAGCTTGGTTCAGTATATCAACGCACTTACGGAAAAAGGACCGGAAAGCCGTATTGGGTAATGGTTCTAAGCCATGGTCACAGAGAGATGACCAGTTCTGAGTGATTGATGCCGATAGAAAAAAAAATAGACGGTGATGGTAAACATATCCGCTTAATGGATGTCGGGCATTCAAGACCCATGAATGAACAAAAACCCCAAGTCAAGATCAAGGGTATGTACTGTCAAATTCTGGACCTGAGCGCATACTATCGACTCGCCTATCGAAGCTTCCAGCTATATATAGCGCAACGTAGCTATCGCCACATGTATAATTCCCAAAGAGGAATTTATATACGTCGCTTTTATGTCAAAATAATTATTATACAGGATTGAGCACTTTTTTGACCGTATGATCGTGTGACTTTTGGGCAGGGGTGCATGGGCTGCGCCGTAAGCACAAAAATAGCTACAAGAGGCACTACACTGTATATTCTATTCTCACCGTTCTTCCTCATCTACCATGTTCTATATTGTTTGTTCCAAGTCTACCCTCTGAATAAGGATCACACGCAATGTACCTTCACATGTGGTAGTCAAGGCTACTCGCACGAGGTCGACACGAGGCTTAATTAGGTTTCGTGGGCGAACAAAAACGTGGAAAGCTGCAAATTAGAAAAAAATATTAGTCGCATTAATATACGACTACCCATGTGGTCGCACAAATGTATAAATACCCTATTTCCCACTATCACTCTTAACGTTTTCTGATATTAGCTTGTCGGTCCTTAATACTCCAACTCACGCCCATGAGATTTGCTCTTGTCCTTTTCGTTTCGGCTGTTTCAGCCTTGAACATCCTCCTTTCTTCCACTGACTCATGGGTCACAAAGAACATTCGTTTACTACAACAGAGTTTGGTCGCCATGAACCACACAGTTATTTTGGTGGCACCTTTGTACCAATCTCCTTCTGTCTCAGAGAATGCCGTTATATCTAACGGTACTATCTCTGATGGCGGTGACTTTGGCCACCTCTTGCCATCCAACCAAATGTATTACAAAAATCTCTTAAAATTGGACAGAATCAACGAATTACCACAAAATCCAAAACGTTTATTAAAGAAGGAAGACCTCCAACGTATTGAAGATCAGATCAACGGGGATTTTGCAACTCCTTTCGAAAACTCTAACCAGATCGGTCGTGATCTATTGAACAGAAATGCTTGGTACGTGAACAGTAACAACCCCGTTAACATCATATCTGTTGCTCTTAACAACTTGATACCAACACACTACTCTGACTTGGACATTGACTTGGCTATCTTAGGTCCAACTGAAGGATATGATGAAGAAACAAAACAAGTCATCCATCAGATGGAAAAACTATTGCTCACCAAGGAGATTCCTACGATTTCTGCCTTTTCTATGGATTCGAGCCACATTTATTATCAGAACAAATTGTTGTTAAGTAAAAACAACCGGTTTGCCCAAATCACCAGTCACCAGAATCAAAAGATTGGTGAGTTGATTCTGGCTTTGCGGGCGAAGAACCAGAAAATCTTACCTCAATTCCACTCTCTTAATTTGGTTTTCCCAAAGTATCTCAACTCTAACTGCAAGATGGTTTCCGGGTTTGAAAGGGCTCAGACCAACCGATTGCTCAAGTTATCCTACACTAACTTTGAAGCAGTGGATGGTCAGTTGACCGAGAAGAACACCATCAAGTTAGACTTGTTGAAGAGAGATGAGTTACAGCAGCCATTGATCGTAACGGTGAGCGAAGAAGAGATTAAAGAAGAAGAAGTCTTCTTTGTCAACAAAGAGTCTAACTATTATAAGGACAAGATGAGTACCAAGAACTCCCTTAGTCAGCTGCAGCTGCAAGTTGAGTTGGTTTTTTCCGACAAACAAATTACCAGTAACTGTGGCATTGCTGTGAATGTCAACTACCTATTCGAACTGGACTCTTCGTTAAGTGTATAGAGCTGTATTATAGATAATGATTTACGAAATTAAATGACAAGCTAGCAGGCATAGTGTTCGTGTAGATGCTTTCCACGTTGAAGTAGACAGTCTTTATTTTTAAGGTTGAGGAGGGGGTGTTTGTTTATTTATTTTTCTGCTATAAGAATACTATTTTAAATTATTTGGTCACGAAACCTCGAAGGACACATGAGTAACTAATACCTCAAAAGCTTTCAATAGAATTTGCATGATTTCACATTTGTATCATGTATCATAATTGTATCATAATTGTATCATAATTGTATCATAGTAATATGACTCCGCATTGATAGTTTCATAGTTGTGTCAGACACTAAATCACCAATAGATGAACAGATCAATCCACTATTCCACCTATTCACCGGTGATAATCAACTCGGCTACGAAACCTTGCGTTTATGATGTGAGTAGCCTTGTTTTGTTATTCTGCGGATAAACTTAGATTCACGTTACATCAAGAATTAAGAATTTTCACCAGCCCGTTATTTTTAGCACTAGAATTAGGCTGGGCCCATACCGGGCCCAGAAGCAATCACGATGACCGTAGTGCTAGCCATGCTATTGTATACAAGGCACATGAAAAGGAATTCTTATATGATCTGGTCTGAAGCTTTCTGGTGTTATCCTTGGACTAGTCCGCTTCAAGGTTTTGCCAATGAATTCAGCCCTTTTCCCTAGACGACAAGAGAAACTTGAATTGGGATAATAATCGAAATAGGTGTCACTAGCATTCCGTTCCCCAGATTATTAAATATATTGTTTACAAACCACCTCCTCTGTCTACTCGGCCCCTCGTGGTAGCGCGATCTTATCTAAACAATTACTGCAAAAATTCTGATGCGTGTGTCTAATCTCATCTCGCAGCATGGAATAATTAAATTGAAAAACCGTACCCATTCACGCTTTCGATACTTTCCAACCCAACTATGGAAATACCGAGTGAAGAAGTCACTCTCGTCGAGAGAGAACAGGATATACTATCGCATCTTTCACCTTTTTTCCAAATTTCCGAAACGAAGTACGGGGGGAAAGGGTGCTTCAGTTATGGGCCAGTACCCGCTCATACGGACATTTTAGTGTCAAAACCATTGGGCTTCACTATAACAAAGGATTTCAGAAAAGAGGTGTGTCACCACTGCTTCAAGTACGATAATGGCAGGAACCTCAAGTCTAAACTTGGTCTCCCAGGGTATAAAAACCTATCGATTTATTTCTGCTCTGATGAGTGCAAGGGCATGTTCTCAGCAGTGGAAGCTTCTGAAATATATCTTTCCAGCCTATTGAATTTGGATAAATTGTATGGGTCCTTGAACACAGACGTCTTGGAAGTAGTTACTGAGATAGATAACTCAGAATTTGTTCACTTGATAAAGCTGAAATGGGAGGAAGTTGATTTGTGGAATAGTGAAATTTCCAAAATGAAGCGTACGAAATGGCAGAGGTTAATACCAAAAATTAATGACGTAGAATACCTGGAAATCAAGTATGTGCTTTCAGTCTTGCACAAGCTTTACATCAGGGACCAACACAGCTTTGAGGAGAGTGGCAAGTTTTTATCAGAAATGGAGGCCACGGAATCTTCGGTATTTGAGAGCCATCTATTCGAATTTTTGCAATCGAATGAAATTCTGAAAGTATTGAAATACAAATACATGTTGTTTTCATATATCAGAATATTCAAGTTTCTCAAACTATCGAGTCCCCCGGAATTTGATAAATTTATTACCCCAGATAATATTCGTATGATTATTGGAAATAATTTGACCAACGCATTTGGTATCTGGTCTTTAGATGAGGGTGATAAAGAGTATTTTGGCTTTGGAGTTTACCCCTCTGGATCCTTCTTCAACCACTCGTGCTCCCCCAATATCGTGAAAAAGAGAATCAATAATGAATTACACTATTTCACATTGAGAGAGATCGAGAAGAATGAAGAATTATGCATTGATTATGGTAATTACTTGAATGAATCGGTGGAGGTAAGAAGAGAACAGCTCAGTGAGTGGTTCTTTACCTGTGGGTGCCGAAGATGCGAGGATGAGTCTGTTTAGAGTCTAGCCGAGAAACTTTTTGAACTCTTCACACTCTTGTGCTTCTTTAAATTTTGGTTGTTTACATTTATCCCACGAAAGCCTCTTAGGACTTTTTATAATATATGACAAAACTCTTCTTGGAAACTGTAGATCAACATTTTTACCGTCATCTTCAAGTAAACTTTGATATATTACTGGAGTGGGGCCATTAAAGACTTTGAAACTCACATACTGTAAATCCAAATTCACAGAATCAACAGTTTTGAAATCGAGTTTGTGGTTTTTAGTGTACTTTTCGTTGTTAATCTTAGCCTTTTCGTGCAAAACCTTTTCAAAGTTATCCTCTTCCAAATACGTCTTGTTAATCGGTAAAAACTGTCTGTGATAATGGACATTCTTATTCAAGTTCAACTCAAAAACAATAAGCGTCCAGTCCGGATACATCTCCAAGAACTTATGATATAATTTTTCCTCCAACTCATTTGCTTCTTTATCGATAGTAGCCGTATTTTTGGATACATGCTCTACAGGAATAATGATTCCATGACCCGAGAAAGGAATTTTTTGATTCGGCTTGGTCAAGGGTCCTCTTGCAACCGTCATATATACCAATTCTCCGATAGTGATGATCATATGGGTCTCAACGTTAGGATTTGACAAACAAAAAAAGCACTCCATCGGAGTAACTTTTGGCCTTTTAACTTGCTTTTCGTTGCCAGAATCGCTGTTCTCATTAGATCTTTTTACCTGTCTTTCAATGAAAGGGTTCTCTGTCAATTCGAGTCTAGAAACTTCGTTGGGCACTAATGGGAAGTTGAAAGCGTAGAACCATTTCCCTTCCCCTTCCTGGTGTAAGCTGACAAAGCGTGTAATTGCTCCGTTCCCCCACTCAAATGGGCCATATTCGTAAAAGTCACCGGGACTAAAGACATAGCGAGGCTTGTGTTTGGATATCAATTTATCAAGCTTGAAATCGGTACTAACAGATTCATTGACTTTATTATACAATTTGGAAGGCCATTGGTTGAGAATTAAAATATCAATTTTACCTTCAAATTCTTCATCACCGTTGGCAAAAGCTATAGAGACTCCACAGTTAAGGTTTAGCATTCCTGACACCCCAAATAAGTTTAGACTGGAATTTTCCAGACTGGAATCTTGATCATAGAAGTAAGCAGAAACATCTGACTTATGAGACGGGGATGCCAATTTGCCGAGGAGAATAACCAGCTCGAATGTGTTCTTCGAATGCTGGAGGTTGGACTTCTTAATGATCTCGTCAGACTTTGCTGACGGATTTAGTACAAGAAACTTGAACATTGTATCCAAATTATGCGATGCGATAAAATGAGAAGGTAAGAGGTGAAGGCAAGATATGCAACGTAGATTGGAATACTGGCAAAAAAGGGAATATCATTTTGTGAAAGGATATCAGGGTTTTATGTATGCTTCAAGTGCTGACAGAGAAGTGGAAGTAGGGGTGAGGTTTTGCAATTACCACCCTACAGTGTTACTGCTTGGCTGCGAAATATCATAGATAAAAGAGAAGACGCAAAGGGTGACATACACACGCCGGACATGTGCAGCTTAATGCTTCCTAGGAATATCAGGGGTCATGGAATCATGAGTTCTATCACAGCATTTTCTTCAACTACATCACGCAGCAAACAAACTCCCCTCCACCCACTTATCGATCCTATACCTGGTTGTAAAAGTCGCGCACCACACAATCACATGACTGAGTGACTGCTTTTTTCGCATCGCCAATTGCCCAATCCATACTAAGCGTGAAAAATCTCAACTGAAAAATTCTTTCCAAAGTTCTTTGAAATTTTTAACTAATCAACTAACTTGAAAAATGGGTAAATCTCACGGTTACAGATCCCGTACTCGTTACGCTTTCCAGCGTGACTTCAAAAAGCATGGTACCATTCCTTTGTCCACCTTCTTGAAGACCTACAAGGTTGGAGATATCGTTGACATCAAGGTTAACGGTGCTGTCCAAAAGGGTATGCCTCACAAGTTTTACCACGGTAAAACCGGTATTGTTTACAACATTACCAAGTCTTCTGTTGGTATTATTATCAACAAGGTTGTCGGTAACAGATACATAGAAAAGAGAGTTAACATCAGAGTTGAACACATCAAGCACTCTGCTTGTCGTCAAGAATTTTTAAACAGAGTTAAGACTAACGCTGCCTTAAAGAGAGATGCTAAGACTAAGGGCGAACAAGTTTTCTTGAAGAGACAACCAGCTCAACCAAGAGGCTCTAGAGTTGTTTCTACTGAAGGTAATGTTCCTCAAACTTTAGCTCCAGTTCCTTATGAAACTTTTATTTAAACTTCATGTATATTTAGTTTATCGAATACTAATATCGTTCACGTTGTGTGCTATTGATGTAGGAGACAGCCTTTGATGTCTAATATTGGTCAAAGAACTGTTAGTAGAGAGCTAGACCTATAATGCGTAGGTTGTTCCGAAACATCGGAGTGAGTCTTGCAGTCATTTCTACAACGAATATACTCGGCCTCTGCCAATTACGCATGTACCCTGACTTGATGCTTGGGATTGAAAGGGATTTTTAATCCCTCCTCCCCAAACGAAAGGAGCAAAACTTGACTACTTTTGCGCTACAGCTTTTTTGTTGATTCCTCCTTGACTACTCTCTAGCTTTTCGATCACGGACACCTGCAATACACTAAGTAGACACTCAATAGTATTGGGACAGCTGACAAAACTAGTAACTAGGAGAAGAATATCTAACCTATACCGATTACTTGTCACCATTGCTCTACAATCTATATATGATAACCATTCAAATTGGATCAGAACTTCTCTCGGTGTTTGTCTTAAGTAACAAGAATGTTGCGCCAAACACAATCACCAAATAAACCCAGAACTCCGTTAGAAGCTCATGGAGAAGTGCTCAGAGAGCACTCAACCCCGGGAATAGTCGTGAAAATACGCGAGATATCATCATTTGTATAAAACTTGGAAGGTCATACTAAAAAAAAAATTTCAAGCGTTGTGAAAATTTTAAACCAACAAGAGAAGCGTGCGTGCACCGAAAATGCGATGGGAATAGATTTTCAAGATGAGCATCTAGCATCTAGCATCTAGCATCCCATTGTACAATGGCACCAAAAAGAAAGAGTCAAGATAGAGCACCTAAAAGGGTACCAAAGAAAGCCAAGCAAACGGCTGTGCTTCCTGTCAGTGAAATCAAATCCATGGCCAAGAGTATAAAAGAATCTTCAAGCTATAACGATGTGGTAAAGTTAATAGACCAATATTCAGATATCAAATCGGAATTAATTCGAGAAAAAAACGAAACCGTGGAAGCTGCTGGCCGTCAGCTTACATTGTCTTTATTCCAGGTTTTTGAGCACCTCTTTTCAGCGGGTCTCCTCAAACCAAGTAAAAGGTTTGACGATAAAAAGGCCCTCTTAGTCAAATGGCTAGCCAACAAGTACGATCTATTTAAGTCCACAATCGTCGATTTTTTGTCATTGAATTTGAGCTTCAAATCTTCCTTACAGTTGGATATCTTGGATGTGTATTTGAAGCTTTTGAAATTGGAACACGAGCATTTGAAGTCCTCCAAAGACGACCTTTTTTTTCCAACTGTGTCATATAAGGTATTGATGAAGGCTTTGATAGAGAGTAAAGTAACGAAAGTGTTAGGAGATGGGTCGGTTGACAATTTTATTATTTTCGAGTTCCAAGAAAAGTTCAATAAGTACTATGATTTACAGTACTATTTCTTCCAGAGTTTGAATGAATTGATTGAAGAAAAAGAAATACAGGATCACAATCGTTTGTTTGCAACGTACTACACTTTGATAAAGAATCCACTTTTGTTAACTGAAAACCATAAGGAAATGAGATCTGCGAAGACATTGATTCCGAGTCCACCCAAGACAATTTTCAAGGCTTCAAACTTCAAGAAAACATTCCAAACCGCCCTTTTTTCGATTTGGAGCTTCAACTTGAACTCTGAACAATATAGGAATCTTCTTTTGATCCTCAACAAGCGAGTGTTACCATACTTGGCTCAGCCTTCAAGAATGATGGACTTCTTGACTGACAGCTACAACACATCGGATTTGATCCTTCAAATCTTAGCATTGAATTCCTTATATGAAATAATGAAACAGTATAACTTGGAATACCCTGATTTTTTCAAAAAGTTATATTCCCTTTTAACTCCCAATTTATTGTACAATAGATACAGGTCCAGGTTCTTCAGATTGTCCGATTTATTTTTGTCATCGACACACTTGTCATCAAATCTCGTGGCATCTTTCATCAAAAAGCTTGCTAGGTTATCAATGACAGGGCCCACTCCAGGGATTGTTATTATAATCCCTTACATTTATAATTTATTGAAGAGACACCCTAGCTGTATGATTATGATTCAAAATCCTCAACAAGACCCAGATACCTACGATGATCCTTATGATGACGAAGAGCCCGATCCATTAAAAACAAATGCTATCAACTCCTCTTTATGGGAAATAGAGGCACTAATGAACCATTATCACCCCAATATCTCTACTTTGGGAAAAATATTTAATGAGCCGTTCAGAAAGCCACATTATAATTTGGAGGACTTTTTGGACTGGACATACAAGAGTTTGATGGAATCGGAGAATAACCGTAGATACAAGTCTATGGCTGCCTTGGAATTTGACAACTGGGACCACTTATTGCAGCCAAAGGAAGGAGAGAGCGAATCCGTGTATTTACCAGGATGGTCCTTTTAGTATAGTAATTTAACCTAAATAGGAAGTCTAATGAAACACGTCTAGGGACTTTTCACTCGCGCAAAAACCATCGATTTTCTTACTTTTCTCTCTACTTTTTTTCACAAAGTAGTACCAATTCCCAGTCATGGAAACTTCAGAACTCGGTGCTGAGTCCGCAATCACAGATGCTCAATTCAAGGAGCGTGCCAAGAAGTTCCAGGAATTTTTGGATAATATCAGCTCCAATGAAGTTCCTTATAAACGGCAGATTAGAGACATGCTTATGAAGGGAAAGTACAGATTGACAGTCAGTTTGGATGAGATAAGAGACTTTGACAGAAGTTTCTGGAGAGGTTTATTGGATCATCCTTCTGAGTTTTTGCCGGCCTGTGAAATGGCTTTGAGGGAAGCTGTCCATGCCCAATATATTGAAAATGATAACAGATTTCCTACTCTTGACAGAGACCAACAGTTTTACCTCTCCTTCAAAGGTGCCTTTGGTGGTAACAGTGTGAGTGCAAGATCCATAAATTCATATCATTTGTCTAAGATGATTTCCATCGAAGGTATTGTCACGAGAGCTTCGTTGATTAGACCAAAAGTGGTTAGATCTGTCCATTACGCTGAGAAGAGCAGCAGATTTTATGCAAGAGAATACAGAGACCAGACCACATCTTTTGATCCGATTTCCACTGCTGCTATTTACCCTACCGAAGATTTGGATGGTAACAAGTTGACTACTGAGTACGGATACTCCACATACAGAGACCACCAGAAGATCTCCATTCAGGAGATGCCCGAAACGGCCCCAGCAGGTCAGTTACCCAGATCAGTCGATGTTGTTTTAGATGATGATTTGGTTGACTTGACCAAGCCTGGTGACAGAGTACAAATTGTTGGGGTCTACAGAGCTTTGGGCGGAGCCAACAATAATAACACTGCTTTCAAAACTGTGATCTTGGCTAACTCTGTTTATGCTTTGCATGCTAGGTCTTCGGGTGTAGCTTCTCTGGAAGTCTTGACCGATCAGGATATTAAGAATATTAATAAATTGTCCAAAGAGAAAAAGATTTTCGACATGTTATCGTACTCGTTGGCTCCTTCCATCTATGGGTTTGATTATATTAAAAAGGCTGTATTGTTGATGTTGATGGGTGGTGTTGAAAAAAACTTGGATAATGGAACCCACTTAAGAGGTGATATCAACATTTTGATGGTTGGTGATCCATCCACAGCTAAATCTCAGGTATTGAGATTCGTATTGAATACTGCTCCATTGGCCATTGCAACTACTGGTAGAGGTTCTTCTGGTGTTGGTTTGACTGCAGCTGTTACCAGCGATAAGGAGACAGGTGAAAGAAGATTGGAAGCCGGTGCCATGGTCTTGGGTGATCGAGGTATTGTTTGTATTGATGAGTTTGACAAGATGAACGATGCTGATAGAGTTGCAATTCACGAAGTTATGGAACAACAGACGGTAACCATTGCTAAAGCCGGTATACATACCACCTTGAATGCCCGTTGTTCAGTTATTGCCGCTGCTAACCCTGTTTATGGCCAGTACGATGTACATAAAGATCCTCATCAGAATATCGCTTTGCCGGACTCTTTATTGTCTCGTTTCGATTTATTATTTGTGGTCACTGACGACATCAATGACACCAGAGACAGGGTCATCAGTGAACATGTCTTGAGAATGCACCGTTACATTCCTCAAGGGTTAGCAGAAGGGGAGCCTATCAGGGAAAAGAGCAACATATCATTAGCTGTAGGTCATGAGAACGATGAACCTGAAAATGATCAATCGATCTTCCAGAGATTCAATGCCTTTGTCCCTCCAGGTGTAAGTGATAGAAGCGCAGCTGTGTTTTCTATTCCTTTCTTGAAGAAGTACATTCAATATGCTAAACAAAGAATCAAGCCTGTTTTAACCAAAGATGCTAGTGACTATATTGTAACCACATACTCTAGTTTGAGAAACGACTTGATAGACAGTAATCAAAGAAATACTGCTCCAATCACTGCTAGAACTTTAGAAACTTTGATCAGATTGGCCACTGCCCATGCAAAGGTCAGATTATCGAGATCTATTGAAGTTAAAGACGCAAGGGTCGCAGAAGAGATGTTAAGATATGCCCTTTTTAAGGAAGTGGCCAGAAAGTCTAATAAGAGAGCTAGAGGTAATGACGCTACTCCTGCTGAGTCTGAGGATGAAGAGTTTGACGTTGAGAGATTCAATGATCCGGCCTATTCAGGAAGCACCACCGGTGCCGCATCTTCTAGTAGATACAATACTAGACTGCAAAGTGCCAGGGATGTCAGTGACACTCTTGGCAACTTACACCTTCAAGAGGACAGTCCGATGGAGGACTCTGAAGAGGCTGAGACCCCAGAGGCAGTTGAAGAAGATGAGCCGGAAGAACCAGAAGAACCAGTTCAGCACCCACTCTCAGAGACCGGTAATGCTCCAATTCAAAGTGGAAACACTGATTCTGAAATAAGCCCACAAAGATATGAAATATTGAAACGCATACTTGCTCGTGTACTTCGCTCGGCATTGTTTGAGAACCAGTATGGTTCTGCTTCCATCAAAGACGCCATGGATGAGGTGAACGCCGATTTATCTCAAGAAGACCATTTCCTGCTTGAAGAGTTCAAGGCTGGTTTGGCTCTTTTGGAAGATGAGAATGTGGTGATGGTAGACAAAGACCAGTTGCTCGCTATCGGGTAGTTTTGATGATTGTATTGTATTTTAGGTTATAGTTAATGATAAGAAGCGTTAGGATTCATTGTGGTCTATTAAAAATTCATGATACTCTATAAACTATTTTTCGCAGCCTAAAGCGTAATCGCATCTCATCGCTAGGATATGACTAAAATGTCGCTAGCGGAGAATGCTTGTTCTGACGAATTGGATGAAGAATACAGCTCCGAGGGAGAGGTTCTTCTTATGCACACATACCATACACTCCCCAAAAATTGTCGCAAGTTTTGGGGAAGGAGATACGGGTTGTTCAGCAGGTACGACGAAGGTATTTATATGTCATCTGAGCTTTGGTTTTCTGTGACGCCAGAGAAAGTCGCCATTTTGATCTCAAGGATTATAAAGACTCTTCTACCGCAGGCGAGTAATGTGTTGGATATTTGCTGTGGCGGAGGAGGAAATACCATTCAATTTGCACACGATTTTGCTCGTGTAGGAGCGGTAGATATAAAGGCTATCAACGTCGATTGCACCATTCACAATGCTGCAATATATGGGGTGGATCAAAACGTATGGTCCGTAGTCGGAGACTGGAACGAGTTGAAGAATTCCAGAGAGTGGATTCCAGAAGATATACGAGGAAAGAAGCGGCCTTTTGATTTTGCATTTTGCTCTCCACCTTGGGGAGGAACAGAGTATAGTAAGCACGAGAACACCTTCAAACTAGAAGAAATGGAGCCTCTCAAGCTTTCTGTCCTTTGTAATAGCATGCATGAGATTTCTGACAATTTTGGGCTATTTCTTCCTAAGTCTTCACGACTTTCAGATATTTCCAAGGTGACTAGAAAATTATATGGCGATGAGGGAAAGGGCCGAGTGGTGGAGTTGGTTGACAGCGGTTACACCAAGGGGTTACTTGTTTTATTTGGCGAGGGGATTTTGGGAGACATAGACTATGATCAGGTGAGAGAAGAGATAGAAAATACAGAGCACGAGGAATGAAGAGGACTTCATCTGAATGGTCTTGGTACATTCATAGTTGAAAGTTAGAGAGACACTGACATTTTATGAAGAAATATACATGCAGAAGCACACCAGGAATAGCGTGAAACGTAGCACTACGTACCAGTAGCAGGCAGCAACACGGCAATGCACTCGCCATTACCCAATTTATTCACATTTGAAACACCATCTCATGTATTGAAAACAGTGAAATATGTAGACGGACCGTGATCGCTATTCCTTCCATCTACAATACTAGAACTGACATTACGGTTGCAATAACGGAGAGGTTATTTCGTGCACGTACCAGTGAGCGACAAAGTCTCACGCCGACAAAGTCCCACTCCGACAAAGTCTCTCCTCAACAACAAGACATTCACTGATAGCACATATAGTGTCTGCCTTCGAACTCTAGTTACCAATCTTGACTAAACGTACCAGCCTTGTCGCTTCATAGTCAACGCACACACAGTTCTCAAAAAAACTCCAAAAATTTAATAGCTTTAAAATCCATCCATGAACCAGGATCACCTGAAATTGGAAGACCAAGTGAAAACGCTTTCCAGCAAAGTTCAGGTCATTGAGTCTGAAAAACTTCTTTCAATCGAAAGTCAAGTTACCAACCTTAAAGATCTTGTCAACTATCAGGCCAATCAAATCGAAAAGTTGACTTCTATTGTCAACTCGTTGAAGAACGATAACAACTTATTATCGCTACTGGCACTTCCTGACGGAGAAGTCCAGGTTTCGGTTGATTCTGTGGGCCAGCTTGAGGATAGAAATAGGCACAGCCTTAATAACAATCACCACAACCACCACAGTCGGACCCATAACCATAACCATAGCCACAACAGCCATAACCATGGCCCATCTCATGACTCTTTGCAAGCCTTGGATGGTAATATTCACCCTGAACTTCAAGTTGTGAGTGAAAACAATGCTATTTCCAGCCCGAATATCAACTCCAGTTTGAGCTCCAATATGAACCCTAATATGAACAGCAACATGAGCTCTAACCTTGGGAGTGCCAATATCAGCAATGCCCTTTCTGGCGATGATTTGAACAAAAAGAGAATGATTGTACCTAAAGAAATGCCTGCTAAAAGACCAAAGATCATGATCGACTTTATCCATAACCCCATGACCGTGAAGGAAATCTACGAAGAGTTCTACAAAGGGTTCAAGGGACAGCCAGCATTAGTGGAGTTGGACCAGAGGTTTGGCAAGGCTCAGTGGAGAGGTGACTCGCGGTCGAAGGAGAGTAAGAGATTCCAAAGAAGGAAGAGATTGTGCGATGCCATCAAGAGAGGCATGATGAAGTACGATAAGTCGGCAGAGGAAATCATCAGCTACATCGAGGAGTTCCGCGGCGAAAAGTCGTTGACGTGGGTGATGAACGGAAACTTGCCAGATGACTTAATTGGCGGTCTGTAGTATATATTGTAAAGTAGAGAATTGTACTGTGAGAAAATTTGCAACCATTTTTAATCTAGAGTAGGCAGAAGGAGAACTAGAATGATTCATGACACTGGAGGGGGACCTGCTTGAGCTATCCTGGTACAAAGGAGGAGTACGTGGAGTGCTGGTTACCAGCTAATCTATTTGTCACGGCAATGAGTCTATCACTCCAGAAGGGGTGGGTGAAAAGTCTTGCTATATCCGTGTATATCCCATACCGTTCATTGCTGCCATATATTATTAACTTCTGTGCTAAATAGAGCCTGGAACAGATGGGTGACTTCAAGAGAAGTAGACTTCAGACTGTGTAGTTGATTTTGGTAACAATACAAAAGGCCTATACGTATAAATCCTCAAAGGCTAGCTCAGATGATCACTTTCTTAAAACTTTCATAATCCGATTATCACTATATCATCACCGTGCAGTTCAATGGTAGTCTACATCGCTCCACCAAACTCAGCAACTCCTGCTAATGGTAAGTAAGTTGATAAGACCGACACCTCTGCCGCTCGCGGTACCCAATTCAGCCCGTAGGAGGGGCTCCGCCGCCAAACTCCCGCACCGGTTTTACAGTTATTTTTCTCGAAATTTCTTTCCGGGTAATGTCTTCCTTCGTCCGTCATTCTCATTCGCATATAAGACTGAAAATTTTTTAAACTCCCTTAATAATCATGTTAGCTAAGACCTCTGTAAAGTCCCTTGGAAAGATCCCTTCCTTGGTCAGAAACAACGCCACTGTCGCCGGTAGCGGTTCCGTCATCGGTATCGATTTGGGTACCACCAACTCGGCCGTTGCCATCATGGAGGGAAAGGTCCCAAAGATTATTGAAAACTCGGAAGGTGGAAGAACCACTCCTTCCATTGTTGCTTTCACCAAAGATGGTGAAAGATTGGTCGGTATTCCAGCCAAGAGACAAGCTGTCGTCAACCCAGAAAACACCTTGTTTGCCACCAAGAGATTGATTGGTAGAAGATTTGAAGATCAAGAAGTTCAGAGAGATTTGAACCAGGTCCCATACAAGATCGTCAAGCATGAAAACGGTGACGCTTGGATCGAAGCCAGAGGTGAGAGATACTCTCCTCAACAAATTGGTGGTTTCGTCTTGAACAAGATGAAGGAAACTGCCGAAGGTAACTTGGGTAAGCCAGTTAAGAGTGCTGTTGTCACCTGTCCAGCATACTTTAACGATGCTCAAAGACAAGCTACCAAAGATGCTGGTAAGATTGTCGGATTGAACGTCTTGAGAGTCGTCAACGAGCCAACTGCCGCTGCTTTGGCTTACGGTTTGGAAAAGAACGATGGTGAAGTGGTTGCTGTTTTCGACTTGGGTGGTGGTACTTTTGATATCTCCATTTTGGACATTGGTGCCGGTGTCTTTGAAGTTAAATCCACTAATGGTGACACTCACTTGGGTGGTGAAGATTTCGACATTGCCGTCGTCAGAAACATCGTCGATACCTTCAAGAAGGAAAACGGTATTGACTTGGAAAAGGACAGAATGGCCATCCAACGTATCAGAGAAGCTGCCGAAAAGGCCAAGATTGAATTGTCCTCTACTGTTTCCACCGAAATTAACTTGCCATTTATCACTGCCGATGCCTCTGGTCCAAAGCATATCAACCAGAAGATCAGCAGATCTCAATTCGAGTCTTTGGTTGAGCCATTGGTCAAGAGAACTGTTGAACCTTGTAAGAAGGCTTTGAAGGATGCCTCTTTGTCTACTTCTGATATCTCTGAAGTTATCTTGGTCGGTGGTATGTCTAGAATGCCAAAGGTCATTGAAACCGTTAAGCTGATTTTCGGTAAAGAACCATCTAAGGCTGTCAACCCTGATGAAGCCGTGGCTATGGGTGCTGCTATCCAAGGTGGTATTTTGGCTGGTGACGTTACCGACGTTGTCTTGTTGGATGTTACTCCATTGTCCTTGGGTATCGAAACCATGGGTGGTGTTTTCGCCAGATTGATTAACAGAAACACCACCATTCCAGCTAAGAAGTCTCAAATCTTCTCTACCGCTTCTGCCGGTCAAACCTCGGTTGAAATTAGAGTCTTCCAAGGTGAAAGAGAATTGACCAGAGACAACAAGTTGATTGGTAACTTTACTTTGTCTGGTATTCCTCCAGCTCCAAAGGGTGTTCCACAAATTGAAGTCACCTTCGACATCGACACCGATGGTATCATCAAGGTTTCCGCTAGAGACAAGGCCTCTAACAAGGACGCTTCTATTACCGTTGCTGGTTCTTCTGGTTTGTCTGATTCCGAAATCGAACAGATGGTGCAAGATGCTGAAAAGTTTGCTGAATCTGACAAGGCTAGAAGAGAAGCTATTGAAAATGCCAACAGAGCTGACCAATTGTGTAACGACACCGAAGCTTCTTTGACCGAATTCAAAGAGAAGATCGAGACTGCCGACGCTGACAAGTTGAGAGAATCTATTGCCTCCTTGAGAGAAATCGCTGTTAAGGCACAGGCTGGTGAAGAAGTTGACCCTGCCGAATTGAAGACTAAGACTGAAGAGTTACAGAACGAATCCTTGAAGGTCTTTGAAAAATTGTACAAGCAAGACGGCGAACAAAAGTCTGAAGAAAACAAGGAATAAATAAATTAATCATTTCATGTATATATTGTTATTGTTTATAGTAGAAATATAACCAAGGTTACTGTAAATGTAAGTTTACTGTAAATGATAGAACAGTAATGGCATTTCAAAATCAGCTAAATTCTTACATTGAGTCAAACACTCCGGGTCACCATATACTATTGCTAATAAGATATGTCTATTACATTTATTAAACTAATGTGCCATATGTAAGTCTACCTGATACCCAGTAGATCGTCTCATGCTGCTAGTGCTGATATGATTAGAAGACATAGAACTCAAAGATCTTATGTTCTTGCTTTTTATACTGTACTGTTTGCCAATTTCTAAATTTGACTGGTTAATCTTGCCGGTATACTGAGGGCTTGATCCAAGACTATCACTAGATTCAGAGGTTGCAGTCAGCTCTGTATCAGATGAGTCGTAATCAAGCATTTCACTTAGTACCGATTGACGCTTGAACTTGCGGGTGAACTGCTCAGTGGTTGCGTCTGGCACATACGATCTGACTACACGATCATTTGAAGCCAGAGAATCCGAAACCGTTTCAAAGCCTGAACTAGAGGGAGGTGGATTGATTGTTGTCGGTTCAGAAAGAGTACTATCTGTGAAGGTACTCTCTGAGTCTTCGTCGTTGTCTTCATGAATGTTGTAGATGCTGCTGAGTTTGGAGCTTATACTAATTTTACCGGTCCTTGTTTCTTGTCCCAATGAGAGCTTCTGGAAGTAGTTAATCTCCTGTCTCAATTGGATTCTCTTCAGCACTACATAAACCAAATAACGTCTCCATAACTCTAGTAAATCCGTGTAAGTTGCAACAATTGTTTCAGAGTTGCCATGCTTGGGGACTGGTGGTGGAATAGATGAGTACTCGCTCACAGGAACCTCTTCAACGTCATCTTCGTTGACGATATGGTCATTATTGTAAGTGATAGATCCTTTTTTACTCATAGTGTTCAAGTATAGTCCCTGCTGCTGGTCTATGTACAGAGATAAATGGTTCATTTTCATATTACCTTCGTTGTCAACATTGACATTTTCTTTTGGAGCACCTGCTGCGTACTTTAAGTCGTCATCTAACTTAGCTCTGGCAGCATGTCCATGTCCTAACAGAGGATTGTTCATGGGTGTGGAAATGTTCAACATATTCCTTACTGTGGGGTTTCTGGGATGTGCTCTGAATTTCCTCTTCAAAGTTCTAGACCTCTTTTTTAAACTGCCCGTCCTCTTTGAGGAAGCAACCTTTCTAAACTTCAACTTTCTGAGTTTGTTAATGAATTTCTTCAACCGTAATTTCATTCTGTAAAGAAGTCCACCTTCTTTAGCTCTGATGGCTTTGCGCCTTGTCAAGGAAGAGTTTGAGCTTATAGTTCTGTAAACATTATTCTTCAGCGATTTGGGTATTTCATCTTGCCTAGTGGAGAAAATGGTAGCTTGAGACTCCATAGAGTTGGAAATTTCTCTTACCAAGTCAGTGCTTTTCTTTCCTTGGGAAATCGACGACGACTTTTTGAATTTGGATGCTGGAGAGTGGTTATATGGGGGTCTTCTTTGTGGAAGAGCATCAGAGTCTGATCCAAGAGATGTTGTATTCGAGGTTAATTCATCAAGCTGTTTCTGGTGAGTGATGAATTCTGAAAACCGGACAGGTACTGGATTGAAAACGTCTTCGCTGATCTCTCTGACTCTAGATTGTGAAGATGGACTAGTGTTTCCTCTGGGTATAGACAAGCCACCCACAGTAGCCTTTTCTTCTTTGGGGATATTGTGGGTTGTGTTTGTGTATACGGGAGTCTGGCCATCCAGGCTGTGGTTATTGTCGTTTAACAAGTTGAACGTGTCAAATGAGTGATTTTGTTCGTCTATGTAGTAGTATGGGAATGAGATAGGCACAGATGTGGTGGAGGTGGTTTCCACTTCCAACCGATTTAAAGTATCTGACTTCTCGGATGGGGGTTTTGAGTTGTGTAACGACATTGGGGAAAAGTAGTTAAAATCAGAAGGCAATGGGGGCCTGGAAAAAGTGTGTGAGTTGTACATGATTTAGCAGCCAATATATAGACAGTAGGGAGGAGTGAAGGGGCGGATAACTGGTGTTTGAGCTAAGCGATATTCGAAAGAGAAAAGAAACGGAGTAGCGAAAGGTAACTTTTGATCTGGATCACTTCAAAAGGGACAGGCGAGGTGATTTCAGGGTGGTCTGGTGGCTGGCTAAAGCCATTTTTAACAGCCAGCCACCGTGCGACATCAAAAAAGGTGTTGCGATATCGCAGCTAGATGTCGCGGCTGCAACATTAAGGCTGCTACATACCCAGGTACTTGTCAACTTTTAATTTATATTCATAACAGAACTAACTTTTAGAAATGATCTAAGAACTAAACCCACATAGACCCAGTCTATATCAAACAGCAGTAGCCAACCCAACTGCATCCTTATTTAAGTCGTAAATCGAGTAGTACTTTCTCAAGAAAGCGTCACCCACGATGGCCAAGTCCCCAATAGGTGCAGGGAAATCCATTGGAGTAATGGCAGAAATACATGAACCACTGACCTCTAAAGTGTACTCGTAGGCACTCAAAGTAAAGTTGTAGCCGCTGAAGTTGAAAGTCAAGTCAGGTAAGCTATCTCTGGTGTCACATTCGATTGTATACTGGCCAGACCAAGACTTGGTAGCACCTATTTTGGCGTTGATAATTTCGGCCAAAGACGATGGCAAAGTGATCAAAGAGGTACCGGTATCGATAGCGGCTCCAGCAGACTTCAATTCAGCAAACTCATCACCCAATCCAATACCTTCAAACGAAACTTCCCAGTAAGCCTTTCTTCTAACTGGTAACCAAGTAACTTTACCACTGAACTTAGAGTCGTCGTAGCCTCCGAAAGTGGCAACCCCCCCGTCACTCTCATCTTTGTTGGCATCACCCAAGTAGAAGGCAAACTGTTTGTCGTCCAACAAGCCTTGGTTGATGGCGTTGTACACTGGAGGGACAATCCTGTTGCTCGAGATGGTATCGTAAGCCAAACCCAAAATACCATCAAACTTACCGAAGGCAAATGCCAAGCCCGGTTCTTTGGTGGCCTCAGCAAAGTCCTGGTGCTCAATCACCAAGTCTCCCAATTTCAACACATCATTGGAAACGTAACCTTCCATAGCACCGGAGCCGTACTGAATACTGAACTCAGAGCCATTGGCCTTGTACGAAGAAGAACTATCGTGGTCGT
The DNA here is from genome assembly GCA_030571055.1 of Yamadazyma sp. yHMH685. NCBI lineage: Eukaryota > Fungi > Ascomycota > Pichiomycetes > Serinales > Debaryomycetaceae > Yamadazyma > Yamadazyma sp. yHMH685. The sequence continues at coordinate 403,040 of JAJLXC010000006.1, forward strand.
ACTTGGTGTGCAAGAAGCAGGCCAACGACGAGCAATCAGCAGAAGGAACCCACAAGTTGGAAGAACCGGTGTCCAAGATAACCTTGAAAGCTTGTCCAGGAGTACCAATTTCAATCTCAGTAAAGTACTGGGCATTGGCATAGTTGGTGAGTGGCAAGTCATGACCGTCAGCCGATACGTCTTTGGATCCCCTGTCGATGAAGGGGATTTGTCCACTGGAGCCTGGACGAGCACCGAAGGAAACAGCATTTCCGGAAGCAGCATTGAACGTGTCCACATACTTGTTTTGCAACGAAGAGACGTATTCATTGAATACTTCAGGGTTCAAGGCGACATCGTTGTGGACCTTACTCAACTTGGCAGAGTGCACGGCGGCCGAAACGGGGTTGGCAATTGCCAACATGGTGGCAATGGTGGTTAATACAGAGAAGGAAAATTGCATGGTGAGATAAAACAGGAAAAAGAATGTGTTATCCCTTGCCAGAAATACAAATATGTATGAGCCAGAGATGTGTGAACCCCAAAATGAGTGAGCATATTCGCATTTGTGGCAAACCAGCGGATACGACGGGTCATGTGCAGGACCATGCACATCATCGCTGAGCAAAGAAATTTAGCAGCTGATAGCGGATGCCTGGCTGTGATTAACTGCATGTCGTATTTCAAGAGTAGAGTGGAAAACCACAACCCCAAGTCACCTTTGAAGTATAAGGACAATGAAGGCAAAGCCGTCACGATGGCAGATATAATTGCCAAGTCTGCTCCTGAAATGGCCCACGGTTACTCCTATTGGGTTAATCCGCTTTTAAGCTCAGGCCATTTACAAACTGCTTATACAGCTCTCAACAAGTTTGAAAATATCGATAAAATATGGTACAAACGTGAACTCATCAGCGTACAGAAAGATAAGCTTTATACCGTTGATGGGACCAAGTTGAAATATGATTCATGGGAAGGAAAAAGTACCTTTGCTGTTGATTATGTTTCGTCCGAAAACGATTCGGACCCCAACCATTTGGCCTATAAACCCGCCTCTCAGCTTGATGAGTTGCCTCCGAGAACACAGTACTTAGACCCAAAGAGTGAGATTTTCCCCGATGACGAACGGCCCTTATTGATCGCATTGCATGGTTTAAGTGGTGGATCGTTTGAGTCGTATGTTAGATCGATTTTATCTCAGCTACAGGCGGAAGAAGTGGGCTTTGATGCATTGGTAATCAATAGCCGTGGTTGTGCCAACCATACCATCACCAGTCCTCAACTTTTTTGTGGATTATGGACTAATGATTTGAGATACTTTATCAATGAGCATGTAAAAGTCAGGTGGCCAAAGAAGAAGGTTTTTCTCATAGGGTTCTCCCTAGGTGGAGCAATTGCAGCTAATTATGTGGGCCAGGAAAAGGACGATGTCTATAAGCAAATAAAGGGTGCTTTCATCATGGGTTCTCCATGGGATTTCTCCGATAGTTCCTACGTATTAAGGGAAAGTTTGTTGGGAGACCGAATCTATTCGCCTGTAATGTGTCAGAACTTATTGAAACTTCTCAATAAGCATTACGAGGGACAGTTACAATCCGAACAGATTGTCGAGGCGTATAATAAAGATCCAAAAAACTTCAACCTCAACAGCTTGAGAGACTTTGACGATAACTTCACTTGTAAGCTATTTGGATTCAATACCTCTTTCGAGTATTATCGCCATGCTTCCCCCGTACAGAGGCTCTTCAAGTTCAGAGTTCCTACTGTTATTGTCAGCTCTAAGGATGATCCGGTTTGTGGGTATAGATCTTTGCCAGTTTCTGAGTGCACAATCAACCCTTATGTGACTTTGATAACTACCAGTATCGGGGGACATTTGGGGTGGTTCGATTATAAACATAACAGATGGTATGCACCCCCTGTTGCTAGGTTGATGAAGGAATTGAGTAAACATGAAGCTGTAGTTGACGAGTTTGTCGAGTTGCCAATGGATGTAGACAAAGTCTGGCAGTATGACCGTTTGATTGCTCCATGCTAATCTATACATTGCGCTTCCATCGTAGGTGTTGATAGATTAAAAGGCAAAGGATGGTTTCTCCAACACATAGTTTATATATCAATCTAGCCACAATACAAGTTTAATAAATATGTATATGAATCTATAAAGCAATCTTATGTGTAATATCATATGTTTAGTTTCACTGGCAAAGAGCTCCTCGTAGAGTTCAAATCCTGATCGTCTTCGTCATCAATAATAAAATCCTGTAATTGAATATCCTCGGGTTTGTACGAGTCCTCATTTTCATTTTTAGGGATACGCTGGTGACCTCCGTTTTCTAGGTCATTCTGTGCCGGTGAAGTTGTTGGTCTGTATCTTATCACCAAAAGCGTACCTGATATAATAATTATGATACCCAACACACTCAAGAAGCCCGGAAAGTGATGCCAGATCACTACATCGAACAAGAGCGCAAATATCATCTGAATGTATATAGCCAAAGAAGCCTTAGAGGCCTTAACCCTTTGCACGCCGGCAGTTAGAGCAAACTGGTACAAGAAACCAGCAATACCAACTGCGGTGAATAACGTCCACTGGAAGCGGTTTTGAGGTATTGCAAACGAAATAGCGGGAATAACTGCAATACACACTGACGAGACCACTACTGCAGACAATGCAAAATAGCTCACCGAAATCAACGGGTGAGCTGAGTGACCAATCTTCCTCAACACAATGTAAACACATGAAGATCCCATAACTCCGAACAAGGCAACAGATGATGCCAAAACTCTCTTCTCGGTGGAGGATGATTCTATTGAGTCTGGTTCGCTCGATTCCGCATCAGCTTCCGCACCGAAGATGAAGTTTGGCTTAGCGATCAACACCACACCTAGTAAGGAGAACAACGAACAGCCAGCCTCAAAGAGACTGTAACGTTCATGCAACAAGATCCAAGCTAAGAAAGCCGTAACCAATGGGACCAAAAAAGTAATTGCAACCGCATCACTTACACTCAAGTAAAGCAAAGAAAAATACATCCCGAACGTTCCAATGAAGCCAAACATACCTCTTAAGACCAACCATTTTCTCAAAGATGGGTCACCAAAAGGAGCATCAGGAACGGACTTGGTAGTATACATATAGAGAAGGCAGCAGGCGTAGGTGATGATCATTCTCACACAAAGAATTTGGAGCGGATGGATGGAAATATCTTCTCCAGTGATCAACAACTTACAGCAGGCGATCATGATAGCATTGAAGAACTGGGAGATGATCAATAGCATGAAACCAAATGTTTCGGCGTTATTGGTTATCTCCGAGACAGTTGATCTAGCAGAGGCTATAACTGATCGGACTCGAGCAAATGGCAGAGATCTGGAAAAGGAATTTGATAGGCTTGGGTCTTCGAACTCAGCGGACTCAAAGTCAGATAGGCTGGCCGATTGGGATGGGGAAGGGTGTAGGTTCTGTGACATGGCGAATAGTCAAATAAAAAGGATTCACTATGGATATTCTGGCAGTGAGATTTGCGCTTCCACATCCGAACTGAGGCATGTAATCAAGTGCATTGGGGAAGTGTATGCAGGACGGTCAGCACACGAGGCCCTGCCTTTTTTAATTGGTACTAGTGATCTAAGGTATTCTGGTTTAGGAGACGATAAGAAAGGGTAATACCCGACAGCCGTTGTGGTCCAGGATAGGAAACTTCGATGCTGGGCAATTGTTATTTAGTTCGTCCCTATGGTGACGTCAGTGAGGGTGAGAAGCAGGGTCGAGAGGTGATGATGGCTTCTTATCTAAGAAACTGAGATCGAGATTTTTGTGTCTTCTTTTACAATTGTTGCTGTAACGGCCATATAGCTGGAGAGGTCGTCTGACTATATTTCTAAAATAGAACCTAACTATAAAACAGCACCGAAACCAAAGGTAACCTTGATGGTACGGATGTAATAGTCTTCGAAATTACCTCTGACTCTATCTTCTTCGCCTACTGGGATTCCATCAAATTTCACGACCATCTTAGTCTCGCTGGTGCCCTGGTTCAATGTGATAGAGAGCTTAGCGTAGTGGCCGGCTTTCCAATCTTCTAGTCTCCAATCCTGAATAATTTCTTCATTCTCAACAAGCTTTGTAATCTTAGTTGTAATGGAGCCTCCAAAGAGTTTCAATACGCTTCCAACCTGAGCAGGAGAAGGTTCAATTGATGGTGGTGAGCGGGTCCAAGCAGCGATCCTTTGTGGGTCTAACAAGGTGATATAGAGCTGTTCTGCGGTGGTGTTGAAGGCCGGCTCGAGATGAAGGGTGGAGGTATTGTACTTAGGCACGTGAGAGCTACTTGAGGATGATGTGGTGGAAGTGGTGGAGGATGGTTTAGCGCCAGTTTGTGCGGCGGTGGATTTTGGGACCGCTTTTTCAGATTTTTCACTGTGGGAAGTTTGATTAGCTTTAGTGAGAACCGAGTTAACCTTATCGCTCTCCAATTGAATATCTGAGCTGTGTGTTTTGATCAAAACAGATCCGAACGAACCCAATACTTCTCTCAATTCAGGGATCAATTTAGATTTGATCAACGGGCGAATTGCGTCTTTAGCAGTGTCTTCATTGTAGATACTGATACTGAAATTGATTTCCTCTGGCTCTGTATCGTAAGCCAATTCCGGGACGGTGATGGAACCATCGACAGGGGTTTCGCCGTCCTTGCCGGCACTACCGGCAAATTCTAGCACTAGCTTCATGTCAAAGAGGGATATGACTTTACCCTTACGCTGAGACACCTCACAGTCGCCTTCCACGGAAGAGACTGCAGTTACAGCTACACTTTGGTTATCTTGTTGAGCTTTTGCGTCAACGAGGTGCTTGGTGAAGTAGTCCTTGGACCACGACAAGCAGTTCTTGTCGACCCAGTGCCAGTTATTAGGATTGTTGACGACCATTGAGAAGGGAAAATGTCGAAATGTCTATTAAATATGTTATATGCGCGAGACAGAAGAATCTAGAAGGCGAGGCTACTAGTGCACCTCTTCACTCAATGCCTGTTCTTCACTCAATGCCTGTTCTTCACTCAATGCCTGTTCTTCACTCAATGCCTGTTCTTCACTCAATGCCTGTTCAACTACCTGCTGTCCGCAGTTTCACATACATGTCTTACTCTGATCGCTATAATCTTCACTACTCAGCTACATAACTCATTACTAGGCATCTACCTCCATGGCGTCTCCAAACACAACTGTCTCTTGCACATCCAAGATGTCCCTCACGCTCTTCAGTAACACCCCCGTGGTTCCCCTAGCAAATTTATAGGACTTGGCCTTTTCGGATCTCACGTTTGGAGTCAAGTAGTTTCTGTGTAACTCTGCATCCTTACCGACTTCCATCACACACAAGTCAACATTCGAACCGGACCCCAAATCGTTCCAGATACCCGACTCGATTGCGTCTGCACACAACTTCATGGCTTCCTCTTTGGTCATATTTGGTCTCCAGTTTGTCTCCAAGACAGCCATGGCTGCTAAAGAACCCGAGCCCAACGACTGGTACTCACCAATATCGGTGGAACCGTGGGCTTGAACAGACAACAAATGTGCTCCGGTGGGGTCGGTTCCTGCCACAATAAGATAAGCCCCCAAGTGACCTTGATACTTAAACAAGTGCTGCTTCAACAACGTCAAGGCAGTAATGACCCTTGGGGGTCTTTTTTGGGCCAATGAGTGCAACTCAAGGTTGGAGGAGATCAATTGCGTGACCATCTCAGTGTCTGCAGCGGTACCAGCCCCGGCACACCAGATCTTAGGGGCCAATCTGTGTAGCTTTTCACAGTTCTTGTCTGCGACGATACTACCAGTGGTGGCTCTAGTATCAGCGGCGATAATGACACCTCCTTTGAACTTACACCCAACAATAGTGGTACCAGTTGAAGTGGCCGTAGGCTGGGCGTGGCCGTTGGCCACCAAAGTTTGGTTCCTTTGAAAATTATCGAAACTTAATCCTGGCATGGTATTGTTAGATATTTTTGCCTCCGCGAAACTCAACTCTTGAACGGTTGTGCCTGTTCTTCCTGTTTATTGTGCTCGCGCGATACACGCAAATCCTACTTAGCGGGCTTATACTTTTACATTCATACCTGATGACGCGGAGGAGGCAAGGCCAGCCAGCGGCAAGATACAGCTATGTGCTGCCTGCACGAGTCAAGGTCCAAGTCGTACCGTCGCACAACACGACCAGCCCAGAGTTCTTCCGGTATATCGAAACTCTCCGATCGGTCAACGAGATCAGACTATTGGATATCACCCCGATGCCAGAACTTAAATTCTTCAACCCGCAATCGTCTCCTAGCGGCAAAGTCCTCTATGACTTCCGAGACTTTGCCCCGGACAACGAGTCGATTTTCTTGCACGACTTTGAGCCATTCAGAAAGACTTTCATCGTTATAGCCGTTGGGAAGTACCTGGAAAATGAAGACTACCAATTGGTGGTTGAAAAATTAAAAGCTCAACACCCTACTACCATAGTACAAAATCTTATCCTTTTCGATACTCCAGCCGATAAACTTGGCCGGCTAAACCCTGCAAACGTACATACCATGAAGTCTGTCATGTACTACAACGATAATAACTTGACACTCTTAGAAACTATAATGTGTGAGATATCAAGAAATTTCTTGTTCCACCTAGACGAGTACGCATCCTCGTACGAGAATATCACCCTCAGATCGCCCGTGCTGATCACAGACAGTCAGTTACTCGCAAAGACCATCAACAAGGCCCAAAAAAAAATATCTTCAGGCTCTGCGTCTCTCAAGGTGTCGTTCAATAACGGGCCGGTGATGGGTCAGATCGACTCTAAAAATAAGACAAAGGTTCGAAACGATGGCAGACAGTCAAAGCTTATGGCTTCTTTCTACCTCTTGGCTGGGAAGTATTCCGATGCTCTTGCCAACTTCACTGACGCTCTTTTGTATTTGCGCAAGTCGGACGACTCAATGTGGTTGGCTAGCGCATTGGAAGGAATCGGGGTGGTCGTGATTTTGATGAACTACGTAAGCATGCCCTATCAGCTCCCCAACGCTGTTTTGGCTACCGTTTTGCTGTTGTCGAAGGGGAAAATCAGAGATATGAGTATTGATAACGTGGCTAGAAAACTCTCCACTGACTCCTTACCCAATGCCAACGGCCACAAATCATCTGTCGCGTCCCCTCGTAACTCTAGCAGCAGTTTTACTAGCAGCAACTTCACCAGCAACAGCTTCACTTCTGGTGTTATAGGATCAGGACCTGATTTGGGGTTGATCGCAGTGCCTGAATTAGTGAAACACATCACTGCAAAAGTGAATGTGTACTTTCAAAGCAGCACTGACGATTTCGAAAATACCGTCCCCGATATTGTATACATAGAGTCGCTATTACGTCAAATCAGTTTTATGGTTATCGCTTACAAAAATACTGACGTGAATCAGCAGCTCTATGATTCAGTGGTCTCTGGTATCCATGCGGCTGATCCGAAGAAGCTGTCTAACCCTTGGTTCACCAAGGCTGATATCTTACATGAAATTGAAAAGATCTTCTTGCTCCAGCTCATACAGTTGAACATCATAGACCAGTGTAGAATCTACTGTTCTGTTGCATCCACATACAGTGAGCTTGACATGCATAGAAAAAAAGCATTCATGTTGAGGACATTGGTGGTGGGACTTTTGCCCATGTTGGAGACTACTGTAAACGCTGCCACCAATGGAGACAACGTAAATAATTCTGATATCGTGGACAACTTTGTGACTGGTGTTCCCTCTGAAGCAGGATACTCCGACATTAAGGAGGTCATCAAACTCCTATTTGTGGAGTATGGGGTGGACGCCGAGCCTGAATCATCAGTAATGTGCTCTCAGAAAAATTCCAGCCTGAATTGGAATACTATTCAGCTCCAATTGCTCAAGATTGCAATCATAATCTTCGAATCCTTAGAAGACCATAGTTTTCTAGTAAAGCTCTATTGCATGGCTTTGACAAGGTACCTGCATTGCTTACCGCCTGACGACCAGGTACAGCTTAAAAACAAACTTGAAACCATCAAGCTAACTTATCCTCATTTAAATATTCCATACTGGGATCCCTTCCTTGTTCGGTCCGTTGAGCTTGCATCCCATTCTGAGGATGATTTACAATTACTCCCATTTCCCAGTAGCGATAAAGTTGGTGAAGAACAGCCTGATCTGGTGATCTTCAATCCATTCAACAAAGCAGCCTCTCAAGCGATCATTAATGACAAGATCTTGATTAAAGGTCGAACTTTTCATTTGAAAGTCAAATTGCAGAATCCCTTTATGTTTGAGCTTGACGTTAACGATATACAGATATCTGCAAACCTTCCTGTAGAAACCATTAGAGTGGGTATTCGTCCGGCGAATGATTCGTTCATAGTAAGGCCAAATGGGCTTTCGTCTCCGTCACTTCCCAGGTCAAACACATTGAGTAAATTTGTGGTGAACAACCCTAAACATAGAAACGACAAGTTGCTTTCAGATCCAAGAACCCTTTCCTCTCCCAAATTGACAAATTATGGAGAATCTGCAAATGGTGCTAGTTACTCAAATAGTAATCTCGCCTCGGGATCGGTTTTAATAATCCCTCCCACTTCATTCGAAACATTTATTGTACCTTTCAGAGCTTTGGAATCTGGTAAATTGACCATCAAAGGATTTAAGATATCTATAGGGAAATGTGACGTTCAGGAACTCTCCATAATAGAGGATGAAGTTCCTATCGGAAGTATCAAGACAAAGTCCCAGAATAAGAGTGTAGCCAAGGACAGTGTGGAGAGTATTATACCTAACCTTAACGAAGTACAGTTATCTGGAAGGGTGACATTTTGTACTTTGGACCTTGAAGTCATTGAACCTCAACCCGCTTTGGTATTGATTGAATTGCTGGTCACCAATGGATGGTTGATGTTACTAGAGGGTGAGAAGAGCCAGTTTCTGATTAGACTTGAAAACCAGTCTCAACAGTTAATAAACTATCTATCATTTTCATTCTGGGACTCCACTCTTCAGACCTTGACGGCTAAATTGAATAACAGTGTTGTGGGTAATCAGCTCTCTGCTCTTGAGATCTACGAACTCGAGTGGCATTTGATAAAGTTCAAGTCTTTTAAGATCTTAAATAAAAAGGAAATCAGTGGAAAGTACAAGACCATCAGACCGCACCAAGAAATCGTAATCGACTATGAGGTCACAGGTAAAAAGCACATGGCCGATCTGAAGATCATATTGGAGTACGCCAATAAGGTGAAGGACAATGGTGGAGAGGACGGCACTGCCAAGAGCTTTCTCAAAACAATTGAGATTCCGTTGAACTTGACAGTGCTACCTTCAATCGAGTTGATTCATTGTGATATCTTGCCGCTCTTTCTATCAACATTAAACGGCTTCAAGTATTCTTCAACAGATGAGCATTTGGCAAATCTAACGGACTTGAAAGACTTTGTCCGGGAGGTGATTGACGTGCAAAAACGGGATATTTCAGACTACTGTTTGATTATTCTAGATTTAAGAAATTCATGGACCGAGGAGTTGGAGATCAACATGAGCTTCAAATCGGATCTCAATACTACCTTTGAAATCAAGGACACCTTGAAAGCTCGTAAAGCAATGAGGTACTTGATTCCGACAAAGCGAATGGCCAGTAAGGATCTCAAGCTCAAAGAGCGCATCCCTTCTTTAAGGAATAAGCAATATGTCAAGGATTACCTGATTTCTGAAACACAGGACCTCGAAATGAGACAGGCTTTCTGGTTGAGAGAGAACTTGTTAAGTCGTATCAAAGGAGTCTGGTCCAGTTCTGCCAGACACGGTGCCATGAATTTCAGGAACATCAAGCTCACCAATAAAATGGTTGATTCGCTCTTATACCCCAAGATCAAGGTAGTCCACAATATTCTCCGAGATGAAGATTTACAGCCGATCGAGAGGTCTGGGTATTTCTTGAAATTGCAAACTGAGCAATTCTATATCATGCGTACCTCCATCACCAATTATTCGGACCAGGCAATTTCTGGGATCTTAAGACACTTGCCGTACCCGTTGGTGAACAGTAACCACAATCATGTTCCCAACAAGGACCAGTTAAATATTGAGAAGAAGATCCTCTATAATGGGTTACTTCAAACACAGTTACCAGAGAGCGTACTGCCCGAGGGAACGGTGACTGTTGATCTTAGTTTCACCATTTTAGAACGCGGAGAGTACGAGTGGGGCATACTTTTGGATGCGGTGAGTGTATCAGGTGAGGCTTTCAAGATCACCAGTAGAGAACCAGTGTATATAACGACTGCATAGACTAGCATTGCATTAGAGAATATTTTTCTTCATATATATTTTTTATTTACAAGATTAGTATCATTTTTTGCCGGGAGCCAATTTGAATGGCAATTCCTGAGCACCTTCAGCCTCTAGCTTCTTGATGTACCTATCTCTGGTAATGTCATTGTATCTTTTTTCTTGAAAATACTTGAACCAGCTGGCAACGCAGTTGTTCTGGAATTCGCTTTTTAAGGCACCGCAGTTGGACTCGACGTTTGCTTTCTGTTTGGGATCAAGCGAGTTGTCGATGTTGTTGGCAGTCAAGCACGCGAAGAACTTATCTCTACTGTCCCAGCAGATCTGTCTTTTGTTTTTGTCAGGAGGATCCTGAGTATTGCTTGAGAACCAACCCATGGTGAAGAGTGAAAAGTCGCGAATAGAATTGATACGAGTAAAGATGAGTAGTGTAAATTGTAAGGGGGGATTACAGTGCTGGAGTCGCCATAGGTGCCTTGATAGCCTCGAAACTTCATGGGGTAGAACCGTAGATTTGAAAGGCAGGCCGTTGGGAGCCTCAAGCTGAAAAGCGCAGACCGTAGCCAGAAAACAAGTACCCCAGAAACTGTGGCCTATCGCTAGTGAAGTGGAGGTGCCCCAGTGAAGTGGATAGGCCAGTGCCCTCTCTCAAGCTTCACACTTTATCTCTGACTCTCTGTACCCACCACCAAACTAATCATCATACACGGCATTTAACGTGGAGAGCCGAGATTCTCCGTACGCAGGCCCGGTGCAGGGCGCGATGAGCATCTTACTCTTGACGTCCTTCGCAGCCACCTGAATCAATTGCCATGTCTGACATCGAGGTAGACTACCATAACGATCCCAACGATCTAGAGCACCTCAACTTTGCCATCCGGTACCGGTCCAACTCAAATGTTTCTGCCACAAGCGAGTTGCTTCCTCGGATCAAAATCTTGGGTACGGGGGGAACTATTGCATCCAGGGGTGCCACAGGACACCAGACTGCAGGCTACCAAGTGGATCTTACTATCGAGGAAATCGTTCAAACTATTCCTGATTTGAGTGGAACATGCGAGTTATCGTATGAGCAGATTTTGAACTTGGACTCGAAAGAAATTGGTCCTGCAGAACTAGGCGTAATCTACAATGCGGTGGTGAATAATTTAGCTCACTATGATGGAATTGTCATTACTCACGGAACAGATACAATGGAGGAGACGAGTTTCTTCTTACAGTTTGTCATCAAGACAAGCAAACCGATTGTGATGTGCGGCTCCATGAGACCTTCCACCGCCATCTCGTCTGATGGCCCCATGAACTTGTACCAGGCAATTGTTATCGCTTCCAGCAGCGAATCCACCGACAGAGGAGTATTGGTTGCCTTCAATGATAGAGTCATCAGCGGCTACTTCTTGAAGAAGGGGAATGCCAATTCTTTGGATACGTTCAACGCTATAGGCCAGGGATACTTGGGAAACTTTGTGAATAACCAAATTTACTACTACTTCCCACCTTCAAAACCAATGGGCGTCTCATACCTTCCACTACCAAATGACTTCAATATCGAGAACAATTCTCCTGAGATACCAGTGGTGTTTGCACACCAAGGGTTCAACAACGATATCTTGCCATTGTTGTTCGAGAACTTGAAGATTAATGGTTTGGTGTTGGCTACTATGGGAGCAGGCTCTATGAGCGACAGTACGAACCGAGTAATCTTCGAGTTGAGTAACAAGTACAACACTCCTGTGATATACTCCAAGAGATCTCTGGACGGAATGGTGACAGTCGGTTCTTTACCCAAGTTCCCAGATATTGAGTGCGATAACATCGTTGCAAGCGGTGGATTGAGTCCACAGAAGTCTAGAATTCTCTTACAGCTTTGCTTGATCAACAATGTCCCTGTAAAGGAAGTCCGCAATTACTTCAAGAAGGTAAATAGTATTTAGAGGGCAAAATTAGAGATAAGTAGAGTTGAAGACTTCCATATTAGACTTATATTTCCAAAACATACTTCATGATACTAAGAAGACTTGTAAGCCTCATCAACCTTATCCCTACAGGACTCGAGGATCTTCTTTCTCTGCAACTTTTGTGCAGAGGTGACAAAACCATTTTGTGGGGTCCATTCGTCGTCCAACAAAACAATGTTCTGCAACAACTCAATACCCTTCAAGCCCTGGGACTTACCGGTGGTCAACAAGGTCTTCAACACTGCCTTGGTAACCTTAGGGTCATTAACCAAATCAGCCAATTCCTTGGTCTTCAAGTCAGCGTCAGAGTACACATTGGTTTCCTTCAAGTACAGCCTCAAGTGACCTTCGTTGGGCAAAATCATGGCTACTGGCTTAACCTTGGTTTGGTCAGCGTATACACAAAGGTTCAAGATGGTAGGGTTGGATCTGTAGACAGATTCTAATTTCTCCAATGCAATGTATTCTCCATTCAAAGTCTTGACCAAGTTCTTTCTACGGTCGATAATCTTAAAGTAACCGTTAGCAGTCCATTCAACGATATCACCAGTCTTGAACCAACCATCTTCGGTGAAAGCGGCAGCCGTTTCCTTTTCGTTCTTGTAGTATTCCTTGGTGACAGGAGGGCCCTTCACCAACAATTCACCTTGTCTGTTCTTGGCAAAGTAGCCAGCGTCTGGCACATCGATCAACTTGGCCGTCAAAGAACCCAAGAGGCAACCAGCAACCTCGTACTCAAAGTGGTCGTGGTCGACAATGGTGGTGTTGGCGACGGTTTCAGTCAATCCGTATCCCAACAACATAGGACAGATCAAGTTGGAAATAAATACTTGTGCATCCCTAGAGATTGGAGATCCTCCATTAAGACAAATTCTCAAGTGACCACCAGTAGCCTGTTTAACTTTTTTGAAAACAACGTCAAACATCGCAGCACCAGGGATATTATAGTCCTTGAAAGTAAGCTTAGCCTTGAAAGCGGCCCAGAAGATCCTTTGAGTCACACCAGGTAATTCCTTGACCTTTGCCAAAACTCCCTTTCTAACAGACTCCCAAACAGCAGCCACACCCACCATGACAGTAGGTTTAAACTCAACCAAGTCAGAGTTGCAGTTCTTACACGAGGCGTCAGTCAAGGTCTTAACATTGGCGTAACCCAAGCAAGAGCTCCACCACAACGAAGCCATTTCAAACGCCAACTCGAAAATGTGTGCCAATGGTAAGAATGCAACCACTCTGTCGGTGGGTTTGACTAATTTTCTCCCGGCAACAGTGGAAATACCCCCGATACCGGCCAAGACGTTTTCGTTGGATAAAACAACCCCTTTGGGGTCACCAGTAGATCCAGAGGTGTACATAATGCACGATAAGTCCTCTGGCTTAGCGGACTTGGGGGCGAACTCTGCATCGTCTTCAGCCTCTTTACCCAAAGCAATGATGTCGTCGTAGCTGATAAACTTAACATCTGGACGGATTTTTTGGATTTGCTCTTTTGCAGTTTGAGCATCCTTGTAGAGCTTACCTCCGAATCTCTCGTCGCTAGCATCGATATTTTCAGAGTGAATGATAAATTTGATGCTTTCGGCCTTTTGTAAAGGATTGATCAAGTTACCCAAGAGGGCGTTGTCGGTGAAGATAACATTGCTTTCAGTTTGGACCAAAGAGTGGGTCAAACCTTTCTCTCCCAAAGTATCGTAGGCGGTGACGATAGGAATGTTCTGTGAAGTACATGCGAGGTAAGTTTGCAACCACTTATGGGAGGTGGAGGCGAAAATGTGAACTTTATCTTGCTGCTCAGGTAAAACCCCCAATTTGACCAATCCTCTCCCGTAGGCATTAATCAAGACAAACAAGTCTTTGAAGGTAATAAACTTGTAAGGGGAGTTTTCGTAGAACAACCACTCCTTGTCGACACTTTGTTCCTTACCGTCAACAACCTTTTTGATTTTCTTGGTCTCCGAGTATACTTCGACCAAGGTTCTCCAACCCATGGCATTTCTGTCGCCACCTCTTTTGCATGATTCTTCGAGGAGCTCGTAAACATTGTTAGCTTTGGAGTCGGAAGGCTTATAGACAACGCCGGCCTTCTCGGTGACTTTCCTGATTTCTGGGGACTCACCCTGCTTGGCTTCAGATACTGGAACTGTTAATTGGTAACCCATAATGATAAGAAGGGATGTAAGTTAAAAGATAAAAAAGCTCGGAATGGAACTAAAGCGTATGCGCGAAAGCTGTGAAAAGTCAGCAGGAGATATTTAGAAACAGAGATTGGTGTTGGAATAAGGCTCGAGAAATACACGTGAATTTAACCACAAGAGTGGAGAGGTTGATTAGCGCTCTAGGAAGGCTCAAGTTGCTTGTATTTCCCCTTCTTATTGGCTGTTACGGCTGATCTGTTGTACTACAATTCTCGCGTTGGCTCTTCTCCTCCTGCCCAAAATAGCAATGTAATTGTACTCCTCGCAATTTCTTATACTTGCCTTCGATACTGTAAATATTCCTCGGCTTAATATGGTTATGTACTGCCGTGTACCACGGCACAGCGTTTGCTGGGTCGGTCTCTATCTGTATCTCTACTTAGTACGTCTGCAAATGCTGTAATTATCAATTCCCCGTCGCTACCTTTACCCCTGCATATCATGCCAAGAGGAATGACCAATCTTATCATGTTCATCAGCCCCTCTTCATTAATGTTCACTCTAGTTAAACCCTGTTTGCTTGTAAGTCCGCGGTATTTCTCCGCCATCTTTTGTTGGGACCTGTCAATCCCCAACATCTGCGATCAACCAGTGTGCAGGATAGGCGACCCAAAGCAGCTCCGAGGTAGCCTCGGGCTCGGGCAAAGCACGTGACCTGATATTCCCGCGTCAGGCACAGGGTGCAAGGGCACCCGTGCCGGGTCAAAGCCGATCAGCATGTCACGTGCAAAGATTTGTTGATGTTTCATATTTTATTAACCGCTACTTTATCTATATCTAAACTAATCTCTCCTCGAAACGCAATTCGTTGTTCACTGGTAAACCAACCAACAATCTCAAAAGGTTTTCCACGGCCAAACGTTGCTTGTTTAAACCGTTAATAGGCTTGAAACCTGGCTTGGATAATGGGGCCTTCAACCAGTAACTTAACAAAGTCAAAACGGCATAGAAGTTATCGTAGCTGTCGTCTGATGCGCCGACCTTCTTGTAGTTAACTCTAGAGAAGAATTCAGTCATGACAACTAAGTCAATAATTAATGGAGTGGCTAACAACGAGTCTTCACATACATTGTGAATGCTGATCTTGTTGTGGCCTCCCAACATCAACTCACTGTAGTATTCATCCATGGCAACCTTGGAGTCTTTGACGGCAGGAAGGTACTTGATCACAATACAATGGTCAACCTTACGGCCGTTTTCGTCATTGTACAAAATCTCGTTACTCTCGATGATATCGTCAACCACAGAAGATTTGGAGATTTCCTTAGACCTGAATTGCTTTGGCGCAGACAAGTTGTAACCATCATTGTTACCCAAGTGGTTGTACGAGGCAATAGAAACAGGACGAATACCAGCGTCCACTAAAAATTGAGCCAATACAGACTTGACCTTGGTCTGTCCAGATTTGAAGTCGTCACCACCAATGAAAGACTTGTGCTTTTCAGCCAATTCAATAACACCTGGAACAAATGTGTTTTGTGGGGATCCATTGATGTATGGAACGCCTTCTAAAATGGAAGCAACAGCGAAAACAGTTGAAGGGCTAACTTCTTCGTGGTTGTTCTTGATAGAGTTTACCAAATTCTCAGCAGTGTCGTTGACTCCATCAATAATGTCACTGTATCTTTCGGTGTTGGCAGTCCACAAAACAATAACCTTGTCCAACTCATTCTTGGCTTTAAAGTCTTGGATGTCCTTTCTTACTTTTTCAACATCCTTCCACTTGTTCTTCAAGTCAACTTCCCCATTGGAATCGACGTTTGAGACATTGTCAGCTCTTTCCTTTTGGTTCAAAGCAATAAAGTCTGGGTAGTATACAGAAGGCAAAGGCTCGATATCATCAATATATGAGTACAACTGTTTCTGTAAATCAATGTCCAAGACTTGAGCTCTCTTCATAGCTTGGTCCAACTTCAACTTGCTGATATCCCAACCACCAACAACAAAGTCGTTTGGGTTTACCATGGGCAAGATCGAGTTGAATGGAGCGTAGATATCGTTACCTTCAGCATCCACACCCAACTTGATAGTGGACAGTTGAGTGACAGAACCAAAGTAGTTAGGCTTGACAACTCTTTCTTTAGTTTCGAAAGAAATGTTGTGCTTGTTGGCCAAAACAGCTCCAACCAAAGTGGTACCGTTGTTACCACCCAAGCCGACTAACATCAATCCCAATTTTGGAACCTTTAAGTCGGTCTTGAACTCGTAGTCGACCTTAGTAGGAGTGACGCTTAATGCGCCTGCCTCTCCTTTTTGCACAATGGCATTCTCATAGGTAAAGGTGGTCTTCAAGACGTCGTCTGTCTTGCTAGCTTTAGCGCTGTTAAATGTAACGTTAACCATGTTTATTTGGAATATTCTTGTAGAAATAAGTGGGAAAATGGATCGCCTTTTATACTTTTCATTCCAGCAATCCGGTCTTCCAGTTTGGGATATTTTTTTGACGAATCTATTGTGAAACCCCCTCTCAAAGTTACACAAAAAGGTTGTAAACTACACGTTCGCCGAAGATTCGGCGAAAGTTGTAATCGCACACGCCCACGGATAATTTGAGGGCATTCATTGGTCGATCAAGGGGCTACGTGTGTTGACTAGACTAATTGGGTAGTACAGGTTGAATACACGTAAATAGGAGACATGGATGGTCAATGAGAGTAGTATTGTATATGAAATCAGTCACCCATTGGCATAATATATGCATAGAAATGGGTATGGGTACCCCTAGCTGATTGAACTATACACCAAGTCAGATAAGAGAGAGTCGGTAAATATAGTGCTGACGTTCATATTGTGAGTGTAAGTGTACACCGAGCCACTATACTGCGGCCGAAGGCTCGAAAAGATATGTGGTGGTATAGGGGTACATTTCCGCGGATCCACGCGGCGCACAATTACGAGGAAAGTGCCTGTGATTCGTATGGTCAACCACTGGAATGTGTATGAGCGAACTATGATCCATCAGCCCAAATTCGTGTATACGATAGGAACTTGAACGCAATAGCGTATATAACATTCATGTGGGTTTTGTAATGCATTCCCGCGTGATAAGGTAAGTGAATGTGATTTTAGACTCTTTCCTCTGCTGTTCGCTGAAAGGTTCGAAATCCAGCTGGAACTTGCGCAATATGAAGATCCCGTCATCATCCAAACATGTGCACCATGTCATGTGACCAACTTGTATTTCGTTGTTTTGAGAAATCTCTAATTCAACATTCTCCATAACTGGCATTTCTTACTAATTAATGACCGTCGTACTTGGTAAAAAAAGTGTGTCCCGTAAATCCCGCTGAAGGTATTGGCTCGTACAAAATATATTATTTGACTGCTGTTATTTTTTAGCCTGCCTGGAGCCTTCCTCTTCACTGTTAATACTTACAACCTTTGTAACCCTGACAATTCCTTCCACTTCTGGATTCGCTTGCATCAAATAAGGCGTTTCTTATACCGGTAGCCTCCTGTCGGTACTTTTTAACCTTTGCTAAAAAATATAATTTAAAGCCAAGAGGAGCAAATGAAACGTGCAACTTGGTGGCTAGCTTAGTAGTGTTCGGCAGTACCTATTGTCACTTCCTATTTTTGTTCCTATTCAGTTTTGCAGATATTATCCTTCCAAAAATCTATATGAAGCCCACGAAGGCCGATGAACTCCATAATCCTTCCTCAATTGCAAGCAATCACCATTACTTGTCAGAAATATTAACAAACCCTTGTAAATGTAGTTACAGCACAAAACACTTATATACAGGAATGGGTGCAAAATAATGACGCAAAGTGCTGGACTTGTTGACTGATTAGGTCGCGATGGTCTCTAATAAGGTCAAAGCCAGCAGTGATGAGCACTAAAATATGAGCGCAGAAGTATCAATGGGCCCATTTGATGACTTAAAGAAGGTTACATCGTTAGGCTAAAGGGTTAGGCTCAATGACGTACGATTTATCCTAGAATTTTTTTTTCATTTAACCAAAGATGGAATTGCTTCTATCAACTATATAATTGGGCATTATGTCCCCATATTTTGACTATAATCCACTAATCCAACTACAGTCATTCCTTATGTTCATTCCTTTTATATTCTCAACTTTCCTTGCATTAGCATGGGGGTTTGATATTGACCTGTCTTCAAACGTCGCTGTTTACTGGGGTCAGAACTCTGCTGGTCTGCAAACCAGATTAAAGGACTATTGTACCAATAATGTTGATATTGTCCTTTTATCATTTTTGTACTCCTTTCCTTCTAACTTACAGCTAGACTTTTCCAACCAGTGTTCTGGAAGCTTTCCCAGTGGCTTGAGAAAATGTGACACCATTGCTGAGGATATCCAGTATTGTCAGCAGCAAGGTAAGATTGTTTTGTTATCTATGGGCGGTTCTGTCGGTAACTACGGCTTTTCTAGTGACGATGACGCTACTGATTTTGCCGATACCTTGTGGAACAAGTTTGGAGGGGGATCAGATGACGAAAGACCTTTTGGTAAAGCCGTTGTCGATGGATTTGACTTTGACTTCGAACAAAACCAACAAACTGGTACTGTAGCTTTCGGAAAGGCATTAAGGAACAATTTTAAGAAAGATAACTCTAAAACTTATTATTTGGCTGCCGCTCCTCAGTGTCCGTATCCTGATGCTTCTGTTGGTGATGTGATGGCCCAGGTTAAAATCGACTTTGCCTTTATTCAATTTTACAACAACTACTGTAACTTGGGGCCAAACTTTAACTGGAATACCTGGCAAGATTTTGCTGACAATGATTCTCCTAACAAGAAAATCAAATTGTTTCTTGGTCAACCAGGCGGACCGACTGGCGCTGGATCTGGTTACAATGATGCTTCTACCGTTGGAAAGTATGTTAAACAGGTGAGAGAATCGGGAAACTTTGGAGGTGTTTCTTTATGGGATGCTTCTCAAGCATTCTCTAACACTGATGGTGGCAGCACTTATGTTCAGCAGATGAAGGCTATTTTGGAAGATGGTGATACGACTACTAGTGCGAAGGTTGCAGCTATTAGTACCAGTTCTACTAGCAGTACGAGTTCTACTAGCAGCAGTACAAGCTCTAAAGTCGTGTCCACCAGTAGCTCAACTTCGAAATCCAGCTCTACTTCCAAGTCCAGCTCTACCACGAGTAAGTCTAGTAGCTCTTCTACTTCTACAATTTCAACCAACGAGGCCGCGGATGATGTTACCTCAGAGACTTCTGCAGCAACGACTGAAGAGACCTCTTCTGAAGAGACTTTTCAAACCACAACTACTTCTGTCGAGGCAAATGGATCGACTTCTGAGCTGGCAGATGAAAGCAGTAGTTCTGACAATGTCGAGGGATCTTCCGCTGCCGAACCAGCGTCATTTGAAGGTGATATCCCAACTGATACCAGTGATACCCCGTCATCAACCATTGCAACCGTAAGCAGTACTGAGATTGTTGAAACATCCGAAATCCCTAATACCACCACCCAAGTCACTACAACGACTCAAGGCGGGAAGGCAGTCGTCAAAACCCTCACTATCACCAGAACCAACACTCAAGTTGTTACTCGTACCCAAACGGTTGCTCCCCACATTGTGACCATTACCAATCACAAACCAACCACTGTGACTACTGTCAAGATCACAGGTACTGTTGTGGCCACTAAGTATGTTGACCCACCGGACATGTAGTGTTTGCATGTATTATCTATATATGTATCCCATAAGCTAATGGGAAGCCAAAATAAACAGTTTTAGTTTTTGAAGTTCAAGCTCTATGTTCAAATACTTCAATAGTATTTTTGAGTAGTTGTTTAGATATATCGACTCTATCACCCCACCTTCCCAGTTCTTGAGATTATACGGGCTTTTCCTGGGTTTTTCTTCAAACTTTAATGGCGATAGTATTATATGCACAAGCGGAATGCTTGTCTGGTCTATTATAGATTGAGCCTGCTTGGTAAGCGGGCAGGGGCTTATAAGAAGCATAAATGTGGAATTCGTATCAACCTCAGTTTTGATCTGCTGTAAATATATGCCGACCAATTCTCTGATGATGCTAGCCTTTATTTTTGTATTGTGGTTCTTACATTGTACCAAGACGTTAATATCGTGCTGGATGGATATTGAGTTTTTCTTGATTTTTGTGTTCTTCAAGGCATGGAATTCTTTGGAGTTTTTGATTAAGGGAACAATTTTAGTAGTTCCTTTTACTATCCCCGAAGCTTTGATATCGTCTTGATTTAACTTGAAAAAATGGTGCAAATCCCACTTGCCCACAAGGTCTATGCCATTATCGAAAGCTCCACCTTTACGGAGAATATCGAAGCATTTGAGTTTTTCCTCGAGAAAGGCTTTAGCGGTAAACTCGTAGAGCGTACCTCGAAAAACAGTGGACGTGACACCGGTGTCTTTTGATTTGCAATGCTTTAGATACAGATGGCAGTCTTGGACCTGGGAAAGAGTTGTCGCAGAGGAGGCATGTCTGGCGAGATGGGTATTACAGCGAACAGTCGTCTGCATTCTTCGCAACCGGTGTATCATATTGGCGATCATCACACGGTAGATTAATATTTCAATACACGATAACCGCGTTTATTCAGAAGACTAATCCGATTAATACGATCAACATCTTTCTACGGCTATATTCTGGTAACAGCTATTTTGGTAACCGCCTGTGGGATTTGGGCTAGTACATTCCTCTAGACCTATATACTGAGATGGAGACTTCTTGCCAGGGACACTGGAAACTGCAGTAGGTAGGGCTCAGATTATGAAGGGTTCTAATCGGTACTTTTCGGGAGCTAGAATCGAAGAGGCCTTCTAAGTAGTTACACTCTCTATTATTCCATTCCAAACATCCAGTTGCCAGGCTCAAGTGAAAGGAGTCCTGCTTGATGATGTCTGTGATGTTCTGTTAAATTCTTAAATTTGTTTGGCATTGGTCTATTGATAACGGGGGTAAACACAAAGAGCAGGACTTTACAACACTAAATTACTGAAAGGAATGTATAACCGCTCTACCTTTTATATGGTCTAGATAATAAGTACACGGTAGCACTTGGTTTTTGCAACAGAGAAAACGGAAAATCATTTCTCAATCTTGGAAAATCTCATTAATCATGAAGCTCTTCTCGATAGCTGTCTTCTTCTTCATGGCAATTGTGTCGTGCGAGAGTGACTATATAGTAGGCTTGTATGCCCAAGGTCTCAAGAGTAAGCAGCACACGAAAATAGGAGAAATAACAGCTCTGGCTGGTTTCAGAAGCTCACATTTTGCTCCAATCGATAGCATAGATATTCCATCAAACGAAGACTTTTGCGTAGGAACGGACGACCTTCCGGACCACGAATGCTTTGCTGTTGTATCTGAATTGCAAAAGATTCAATTCGTGGTCCAACTTGATCAGGGTGGCGAAATAAGCCATCTCTCACTTGTTCCAGCAGACACGGCGTTCCATTCACAGGTTTTGGTGAGGCGGGCCAACATTATCAAGCCTCCAAACCTCAAGCCCAACAATGTTGCTGAGAAGCAGCCAAAAGCTGAAGTGCATAAAGTCAAGCAGACCAAGAAAGATAGTCTGGGTAAGGAAGTGGAGGTGGAAGTAGAGGTGGAAGAGGAGCCTAAGCTGTGGATCCAGAAAAACTGGACATATGTCGTTCCGCCGTTGTTGATTTTGTTCGTGTTGATGGGCGACGATGACAAGAAGAAGTGATGTACGTACAGGTATAGTAAATAATGGGTACAAGATTTGCAGAGTTGAAAATAAGGCAGTAGAAGCGTAGAGCACAATACAGGACAGTAAAATGATGAGTGGGCACTTCATAGCTGTCAGCGGTCACCAGTTCAAGGGAAAGATTGAGCACCTTACAAAATGACGTTAGACAGATGCAGTCTTGTTTAATATCATATCGTGAAAATCACTAGATTGGGAGGTAAGAAAAGGAAAAGAAGGGAGATATGGCAGTATTATGTATTCCAGACCGCATGTAGCTGCAAGTATTAGGCACAATCCATACCGTTTGGGGTCAGAAACTTATGGAGTGATTTATACCTACAGACAGGAGTAGTATAATATAGGAATGGAAATCAAAGAGGCACAGATGAAATATTCACTGACAATCGGTACAGTCATATGCTCAAGGGGTATTGGATCCCGTATTCAGGCCTGCCCAATCTCACGTCCATTCCAAAAGTCCTGCGTCCCTTGGACGCTCTTCTCTTCCTCCACTCACAACCTTGCAATTAGCCAACTTTTCAGTTTGCGCACGCCAAACGAACTTCAGCGAATCAAAATTAAAACATTTTCTCATTAGTAAAGAGTGTAGCCAAACAAATTTTCTCAAACTAGATAGTTTATATTATAGAGCTTCTGCTTAAATCTTACAGCTTTTGCTAGTTCCTTCTACCAGTGTTACATAAACTGGATATTCAGTGAACATACCCGGATATATACCCATTCTCCAGATGTTATCCGCTAGATCGAACCCAGGATTTCTCCGAGCCGTTCAGCGTTACTTTCAAACCTCTGCCAGATCTTTTGCCGAAGTGCTGGTGACTGTCGACGGAAAAACAGTTAACATCGAGGCGGGCGCCTCCATCATTCAGGCTGCAGACAAGGCCGGTGTTACCATTCCTAGATACTGTTACCATGACAAATTGGCCATTGCTGGTAACTGTCGTATGTGCTTGGTGGATGTGGAAAGAATGCCTAAATTGATTGCTTCCTGTGCCATGCCGGTTCAAAATGGTATGGTCGTGCATACAGACAGCGAGAGAATTAAAAGGGCTCGAGAAGGTGTGACAGAAATGTTATTGGAAAACCATCCATTGGACTGCCCAGTCTGCGATCAAGGTGGAGAATGTGACTTGCAAGACCAATCCCAAAGATACGGTAGTGATAGAGGAAGATTCAAAGAGTTGGTTGGAAAGAGAGCTGTTGAAAACAAGGCTATTGGTCCTTTGGTCAAGACCTCGATGAACAGATGTATACACTGTACTAGATGTGTGAGATTCATGAACGACGTGGCTGGTGCCCCAGAATTGGGTACCGCTGGAAGAGGTAATGACATGCAAATCGGCACCTACATTGAGAGAAATATCAACTCTGAGATGTCCGGTAATATCATTGATTTATGTCCTGTTGGAGCTTTGACCTCGAAGCCATATGCTTTCAGAGCCAGACCGTGGGAATTGAAAAGAACTGAGACAATTGATGTCATGGATGCCATTGGCTCCAACGTGAGAGTCGATGCTAGAGGTATCGAGGTTATGAGAGTATTGCCTAGATTGAACGATGAGGTTAATGAAGAATGGATCTCTGACAAATCAAGATTCGCATGCGACGGTTTGAAGACCCAGAGATTGACTACCCCATTGATCAGAAACGGTACTTCCTTTGACGTTTCTACCTGGGATGAGGCTTTGTCTAAGATCACTGAAGCTTTCAAGACCATCAAGCCGAAGGCCAACGAGATCAAAGCGATTGCTGGTGCTTTGACTGATGCTGAATCCATGGTTGCATTAAAAGATTTGCTAAACAGATTGGACTCTGAACACTTGACCACCGACGTAAAATTGACGACTGAAGCCACCGGTGTTGATATCAGATCCAACTACACATTCAACTCCACCATCGATGGAATTGAGGACGCTGACCAGATCTTGTTGGTGGGCTCGAACACCAGACACGAAGCAGCTGTTTTGAACTCTAGAATCAGAAAAGTCTGGTTGAGATCCGACTTGGAAATTAGCCAGGTTGGTGAAGAGTTCCCATCCACCTTCGGCTTGGACCACTTGGGTAATGATGCTAAGGCTTTGAAAAAAGCTTTGGATGGCGGATATGGTAAGAAGTTGGCCCAGGCTAAGAAACCATTAATCATTATTGGTTCTGGAGTTGCTGACTCTCAAGACTTAAATGCTATTTACAAGATTATTGGTGGCTTTGTTTCCAAGAACGCTAATTTCAACACTCCAGAATGGAACGGAGTTAACTTGTTACAACGTGAAGCCTCCAGAGCAGCTGCTTTGGACATTGGTTTCCAGACGTTATCTAAGGAAGTTGCAGAAACCAAGCCTAAGGTCATTTACTTGTTGGGAGCTGACGAAATTGCCAACAAGGACATTCCAAAAGATGCTTTTGTCATATACCAGGGTCATCATGGTGACTTGGGTGCTTCTTTCGCCGATGTCATTTTGCCTGGTGCTGCTTACACCGAAAAGTCTGCCACCTATGTTAACACCGAAGGTAGAACCCAAACCACCAGAGCCGCCACTAACCCTCCAGGCGTTGCTAGAGAAGATTGGAAGATCATTAGAGCTTTATCTGAATACTTGGGTGAAGCCTTGCCATACGATGATGTCTACGCCGTCAGATCCAGGTTGGGTCAAATCGCTCCACACTTGGTCAGACACGATGTGATCGAACCAACCTCTAGCGACATCGCAGCAGTTGGTATCAAGGATATAACCGAAAGAACAAGATCCATAACGACCGTGGGCGTTCCATTGAAGAACCCAATTGAAAACTTTTACTTCACCGATGTCATTTCTAGATCGTCTCCTACTATGGCTAAGTGTATTGCAACGTTTGGTGCTCAAATTGATAAGACGGTTGATGAAAAGCCTCAGATCGACATGGCTTGATCCTTATGATAACGCCCTATTTAATTTATTATCACTATCCCTCTGCACCTCTGCATTATTCATATTATGTATCTACATAGAAAATAGTTCCTATACATGTTAGACAAAAATTTCATGTTTCCGCATGCTCGTAAATTTATATTTCCCTAACCTCCTGCAAGCAAACTCAGATGCTGGACAGCCTTTCTCAGCAACCGACCCCTTCACACTTTCCCTTTGACCCATCTGCTTTTGTTAACAAATGGCGTCAGACGAGAGCTTGTGCAAGATGTAGGAGACTCAAAATGAAATGTGCTTTTGAAAATCCCAGTTACAGTTCCTGTAAGAGATGCTACAGAAGTGGTGTTGAGTGCTCTGTTGATAAGGACCCCACTGCAAAATATGCCAGAAAGAATAGGAGAGCCAATACAGATTTGGTAGAAGATATCAGCCCTGGTATTTCCTCAGAAACAATTGTGGGTTCTAGTAATGCTGATCAAATCTCACAGTTGCAAAATCTAGTTAAATTGGTCTCCACATCCCTTACTTCTTTAGAACACGAAATAGCTGTGTCCCCTGCAGTGGAGGCCACTGAAAGGAAGAGGCTATACGGCTTGAGTTCCAGTTTGAAAGATGCAAGTTCCAAATTGGCCAATATGCTAAATACTACCAAGTCAAGCAATCTACGTCAGTTTCAAGATTTCCACAAGTCTCCTTCGTCACAGGATTGTCCTTACATACCTTATGATTCCAATATAGCCAAAGAGATCACAAGGAAACACAAGCTTGTAAGCCTAGAAGAGTATAAGATCCGACACCAGTTCTTCTTGAAGGAAATGCTTCCATACTATCCCATTATATCTCTTTCCAATAATTTGCAAAACTTTGACTACTTGTATGAAAATGATCCCTTACTATTAACTGGGTGTATCTATGTAACAACCATCAACGACAATGGACTATATTCCAGGATAAAAGAACAACACCTGGGTATATCCAATGAAGCATTGAATCAAACGTTAAACTACTACCTAGAAAGTTTCATCTCATATCAAGTCTATATTAAGTCCAGTGATTTCAGTTATCAATTGGTGGTCTTGTGTTTGATTTTGTCTCTTTGGTGTCTTCCCACCACTACTTCCGGCCACTTCAAAAACCAATTTCATTTATTGACCGGCCACAGCATTTCCTTATGTATAGATTTAGGGGATATATCGAAAACTTGGATCAACAAAACAGGAACAGGTATTCCTATCCTACCAGATGATTCGGAACAGCGTAACCATTTAAGAGCCTTTTTGAGTGTGTATGTTTCATGCGGGTCCTTGGGGTTATCTTTGCCTAGATTCAAGCTTGTGAAGTGGAATAAACAGCACTATTCTGCTATTGAATTTTTGCTGAGGGAGGGCGTTGTGGACGGTATACAGCTACCTTCAAGAAATGACAAATACTTGTGTCAATTTGCCAAAGTCATAAGATTGGGTCAAGAAATCTTTGATTTTTTCAGTCCCAGCTTATTCATGGAATCCAACCCACGAAAGAAGAAAGATGCGTTGTTCAATAATATGTTGGACCCCTCGACCTACTCTTTGCCTCATATCAAGTATGTTTTAGAAAATTATGAACGGAAGATTTACTCACTATTGGTTGAAAGTGGATTCATGGACTCTCCAGAGCCGGAAGAGGGAAAGAGCCAACCAAAGGAGAAGTACCTTCTTTCCGTTATCTACTACCAATTACTTATGATCATCTATGACAACATTGTCAGCAAGTACTTTGTTTCTGAGTCAAAGAATTCAGGAAGAACATCAGGCCACCCTGACAGTTTAACGTATGTTCAATACATCATCAAGTTGATCAAGCTATGTGAGAACTTATTGAAGTCTTTCATCATATTGTGCGAAGAATGCACCATTAATTTACCTACATTCTTCTTCTATAGACCTATGCATTCGCTTATTTTATTGATCAAGTTGAGAATCCTCATTAACTCCCTGGATTTGGCACACCTGTCGGAGTTTGTGAGCCCAGCGGACTTGGAGATCAACGCTGAAAGCCTTTTTTCCGACGTGTACAAGCTTATCCACGAGGGTCAACAGAAGTATAGCTCGATTGTTTGTCTGAGAATGTCAATCATATTATCCAGAATAGAGAAATGGATGCTCTTATCCAGTGGGAGCCGTTCCAAGCCAGCTTCACAAGCCTTTATTGAGCAAGAAAGCTCGAATTTGGTTCACATGATTGATACTAGTAAAGAAATTGAAAACTTGAGAGCACCCAAAGAAGAAGCAATGGCCACTTCAGGGACCAGCCTGCCCTCTAAAAAGACTCCTACCACTAGCCAGGCCACCCCTACAAACTTGTATTCAAATTCAATACAAGATATTTTCCAAACCATTGATTCAGATTTGCTCAACTTCTTGAACCCACTCGATGCAAACATAGATTTCAATACGAACTTTCCGAACTATGATTCACAGTTGCCTATGTTTTTAGACCCAGAACTAGACTCCAACACGAATACAGGGATGGGGGGTCAGAACACCGATGAGAACAATATCGGAAATAACGTGTCGTGGTGATGTATTATTATGTAGTATAGTATATGTATTAGAACTTAAACTGCTTAGGCACATTATGGTCCGTTTTCTGCTGTTTTTCCGATTCATCTGTGGGTTTTCCATTAAGCTTATATCTCTTTTCAGACTGGAGCAACCCGTTATCGTCTTTTGCCTCTTCGTCTTGTATGACTGTGTACAATCTTTTGTTGGTGTTATCTTCCTCTGATTCAGCTTTTATAATCACCTCTCCTTCGATATCGTTGAGCTCTCCTTCTTCTTCGTAGTAGGTTGGATCCCCTGTAGGGTCTTGAATTTCTTCTTCGTCTTCTTCTTCTTCATCTTCTTCAGCTTCATCTTCTTCAATTTCTTCTTCACTCTCTAGAAGCTCTCCCCAATGGGATTCGTGCTCCTCATCACGCCCATACACCTCTTCTTGGTCAACTATGTAGCCAACATTAGCATAGCTTATATCAATGCCAGGTATTACCAAATGCGTGTATGTGGGAGGTCTACCTATTTGCTTCATAGTGGATATCCAAGGAGGAGGGGTCTTACCGTTTTCAGGTAATCCCATGGCTTTGAGTAGCTCTACTGAAAGCTCACCGGGCTTTACATCTACTAGTTTATCTTCACTTTCATCAGTTGTTTCTCTGCCTTCGTAGTAGACATCACCGAACTCTAGAAGCTTAGGTCTCGTTTGGTGCCTGAAAAAAGCATCGTGAAGCTTTTGGTAATCGATGTCTAATTTGCCCATTTTTGGCTGCACTTTCTCTCTCTGTTGTTGCCGTAAGCTCAGCTCATCGGCACTATTTCTCATGTCCTGAATACCGGTCTCGAGAATGTATAACGGCAATTGAAATGGGGGTCTTTCTATACCTTTTTTCCCAGCTAAGTAGTCACGTTTGGCAGACCAATGCAGAGGAACAGGCACAACATTTACAAGCAGCTTAATGGCAACTAAGACGTAAGGATCATCAGCATCTATATCTGACCATTCTACCACCAGGGGATTCTTACAAACCGCCTTCAAATGCGCCATGGATACTTTATTTCGCCTTCTTAGCTTGCGTTTGGATTCTTCAGTGTCATCATCATCTTCAAACTCCAACTCCGATTCTTCATCGTTCTGTTTCTCAGACTCGACTACTTGGTGTTCTACAACTTCTGGCGATTCACCTGCATGGTCGAACTTTTCAAAGACGCTCTGGAACTCTTGAAGTAATTGGTCATCCTGGGAGACTTCCGCTGAAGATTCAGGATTAGAATCTGGTTGAGATGCCGGTAGTTCTTTAGGTTCATCTTCCCTTGCAGTCGTTTCTTTCTTCTTTTGTTCCTCTGCTTGTATCACTTCAGGAAGGGTTTGATTTGTGTCTGGTTCTAGCTTTTGTCGCTTAGCTTTTTCTCGCCTGAGCTGGTTCTTCAGAAGTCTTACTTTACCCATATAGATAAGATGAGAAATTCGATGAGTGCGAAGAGGATACTACCTTTATTGATTTATAGATTACACTCATATACACTGAAAGCAGGATTTATGTCAAT
The DNA here is from genome assembly GCA_030571055.1 of Yamadazyma sp. yHMH685. NCBI lineage: Eukaryota > Fungi > Ascomycota > Pichiomycetes > Serinales > Debaryomycetaceae > Yamadazyma > Yamadazyma sp. yHMH685. Next base: position 432,189 of record JAJLXC010000006.1, read on the forward strand.
TTTGATACAGCTATTGTCGTTTCAGCCACTACCTTTCCCCTGTTATTGTTCTTTATTTGTCCTTGCCGAGTCTTTCCGCACTTGTCTGTTTATATATGCACTTTAGGACTATAGATCGTCTATCTGAGACTTGACACTTCTGACCTTCACAGAGATCTTCTCTAACCTGTCATTTATTTCATCATCGTTCTTCTCTAGCAATTCGAGGAGATGTTTGGCTCTCTCGTCGATGCTCAGGGCTACTTCAAACACCGTATTTACGCTCTCCTTCTTGTCAGAAGCAGGAGAGCTGGCAGAGATAGAGGAACTGCCGGAGCCCACAGCAGGAGAGGATGATTCTGAAAACTCTCCCGCATGAAGGGTAGAGGTTGTAAGTCCTATGGTTGACTTTTCGCTCAAATCACTCGAACTGCTTACAGTAGACATAGGTAAAAATATCGCGAAACTGTCACGTTGAACCTAAAGCTGAAATGGTGTACTGGAAGAGGGCAATAGTACTATTGTGCGCAGTGGTAGGAGTGACGAGCAGCACCAATGAGCTTGAAGAGCCTAAGTTCCGAATCAGGTACAATCACAAAGCTACAAATTTCGACTTCGTTTCGAGCTATATCAATGATCAGTCCAATTCATCATTTGATGTCCTTACCATCAACAATTTGGACACGAATCTCGTGTGTTTTTTACCCAATTTGACCGATCCCAAAGTTCTCAGCGAGCTCAATGGTGAAGACGATCATACATTGCATAGATCTGATGAGCAATTATTGGATGACATTGTTCCGAAGCTATCTTCTTTCATCCCTCCAAAGTCCTGTATCTTGACCAGCGGATGGAACGACGAGTACTGGACGTATGGCTACTGTTTTGGAGATAAGGTGATTCAGTTCCACGAGAATATAAAGCATTTAAGGGCCACAGGCGAACACAGACCCGAATTCCCCAACTTTGTCTACGTGTTGGGCAGATTCAATGGCAGTGCCTCTCAAAGGCCAGCGATTGAGAATCAAGCCACAGAAGACTCTAAACGCATGGAACCTGCCGACTTTAAAATTGTTTCTGACCCTTTATATGAAGGATCTTCGAGACCCCCCAAGGCTTTAAAACATACCTTGACTGATGGAGAGTTTTGTGACTTGATACAAGAGCCAAGAACGGCTGAAATTGTATACAGGTGCGATCCCAATATGAACTTTGGGTTTGGTATTCTACAAGTGGCTGAAATGAGGACTTGCGAGTACCGTGTGGTCATCCACGTCAAGGCTCTTTGTAACATGGACGAGTTCGTCGCAGTTGCAGACGAGAAAGCAATCGATATTGTCTGCAATAAAGTAGACCAGCGTAAGGATTTACTCGACAGTACCGAAGACTTGGACGAGCTAGTGGAGTTTAACCATAAGGGAAGTGACGGTCTCAGATTCCCCCAACCAAAGTACAGGCAGGTGGACATTCTGGACTTTGATTTGACTCCGGCCGGTATGGGATATTTTTGGGGGAAACCCAAAAACGCCGATACTTCAGAGGATTTATACGACAAGCGACACGTTGTCTTCTCTAACAATCCTGCCAACCAGTTTATTGCGACGTTTCCCAGAGCGTTCTCAAACTCTATGGAGTTTAAAATCTACTCTCCATTTCCTACGGGCGACGACATACTTGTTACCTGGGATGACTCGTTTGTGGTTTGGTACGAAGTATATGATCACACAGGTGCTTTTCGGTATGTTGCAAGGATTGGTAGGACACAGAACTTCGAGAGCAAGGCGTTGACAGTACAAGTTGTAGATCCTTATGCTCTAACTGACCATGATGGTGATTTGGTAGTACAACCGGTTCCTGTGCAGTTCCGCAGCCTCTACCAATACGAGAGCTTCTTCAAGGGGAACTATATTGATAGAACAGAGACTCAGACCAAGCATGTCACAGTTAATATTGAGGCGAAGACGCAGGAGAAAGAGGAGAAAAGGTACGTAGAAATCGATGAGGAGAAGAAAACTATAGAGGAAGAAGCTATGGTTATGGAGATTGTGGCCAAATTGAAGGAGAAACCTGAATTATTTGAACGACTAATGGCCAAATATAAAGACACTGGAGATGAGGCTAAAGACGATGAGAGACATGAGAAAGAGAATGATGCAGAGCACGACGAGTTATGACCCATAAGTATTTATAGCCTACTATTAGTGTAGTCTATATAACCTACCACCCAACACTTCCCTCTTGAGCCACCTGGACTCTAATTCATCGTACTATCTCTAGTTGCACCCAGTACAACGATTACTCGCCCATGGGACCGCGTAAAAATCAGTATGAAAAATTTATACCTGCGCATCAATCCTAATCAACTCACAGTGGGCAGTTTTCGACCTCTAGTAGATCTATCAAAAATACAATGTTGCCATTCACCATGAGCTCGGTACTGCTCCGAAACGTTACCCGCTCATACACCTATCTCACCAGTACTAGGAATATTTCGTTCCTCAAGCGTTTACTTGTCTTGAACGATGGCTCAGATACCGAGTTGAATGAGAAAGTATACCCATGGGACGAATCCCCATACGAAGATATAAGAACGAGAGCCGCATACATCAGGGCAAAAGCATTATGCCCGGTGACTCAGAAACCTGTGAACTACGTATGTCCGATTTCGGGAATCCCCACTCACCATAACCAAGAGGCCTGGGAGAATGATAGTGAATACCACAGCAAGAAGAAGTACGAATTGTTGAAAAAGGTTAATCTTTATGAACATGACCTTCGTTCAGGCCGGACCTTTGATGAGTTTGTGTTCCCTGGAGAGCAGGAGAATGATTTCATGACCAGTTTGAGTAACTGGGATTCTTTCTTTTACACAAGAGACTTCAACCCTATGAACACTGACTATAACTTGGCGGCAGCTACAAAAGTATTGACATATCCTATGACTATCGCTTCCACGTTGCACAAATTATCTCCATATTTTTTGCAACCAAAGGGTCCCGTGAGCTTGGAAGGATTGAAGTCTCTTGCGGCTTTGAGATATACTTTATATCCTCCATACAAGAAGGATGAAGCTCAATCTACCTTCAAAGAAAGACCTATGAGGATCTTCATTGTAGGTGCTAAAATGGAAGCTATGCTCCCGGGTTATGTGTGGAAGCAATTTGGCTATTTATTCCCAGGAATCAAGTTCGAGTTTCATTTCATTGGTCCAGAGTGTTACTTTGACCGCAATACTAAGTCCTTCACCACTGCTTCCGAAAATGGAAGAGCTATAGTGGAAAGGTACGACGAACAGATCACCTTGCATTACCATACGTTATACTTCCATGAGTTGTACAACTTTGGTGACTTATTCCCATTCGATCCATATTTGGACGTGTTCTACCTCTTCCACCCTGGTTTCCAAACCTCTGACAAAGCTCACTGGGACAAGTCCTTGAAAGGATTATTGGAGTCTAAGTGTGCCGTATATGTCACTGGGTACCATGATATCGACACTTTGAGAGAATCTGCTTGGTTGTTGAACCATCCATTGGCCGAGGAAATGGATTTATTAATGAACCAAACTAAAAACATATTCGGATCTACAAAAATTGATTTGGTGGATTCGAACCCAACTGAAACGTTTCAAGCTAATGACGAAATATTCGCTTTCAGAGGAAAGAGATACCATGCCATTAGGAAGTAAATATTATTACGACTTGTAAATAGGCTAATAGAATACAAATGAGAACACTCGGGGTATTAACAAATATCTATAGAGCCACAACTGAGTTCCCCTCCCCTTTACAACTACTCCAAATGCCTTCATTCATCTAGAAAGGAAGCACCTGTATCATTACTACAGCATTCTGTCTCACATTTTGCAACTTCGCACCTTCAACGAATCTTGAAGATCAACTTGTCATTACCATGAATACGCCGTTCACGCTAGCTCTACAGGTAAAAGAGCAAAATCACCAACAAGATACCCCAATTATCGGAATAGACACGTATAATATACGTGTAACTTTGAGACATCATGTCAGAGACGTTATACACCTGATCTGGTACAACTCACCGGAATTTCGATTGAAGCCAGTATTTGTTCGCATAACAGATCTAGATGGAACAACCCTAGAAGACAAAACTTTCCAAGAAATTCTCCAGACAGACAATGCTCCAACTGACCCAGTCACTCATTTCGTGCTACTGATCGACTATACCTTGTTCAGTTCGCCGCATATTCCTTCCAGGGATCCGGTGGAGGAGCTATTTGACATAGCGATTCAGTGGGACACCACTAGCGGCACAACCATGAATATTTCCATCAGAGAATCCCTTAAGTGCACTATTGGGGTGTTGAAAAATTATGTAGCAGAGGAAAGGAACAAATCTGTCACCGACGGGACTTTAGTAGATGGTAGTTACTTCAATTTGCGTTACTGGCCTGACGATCAAGTGGAGACAGACGACTCGAAAGAACTTCTTCAAGTAGTGGGGCTAGATGTCACTCCGTTGATACCCATCTTGTTCGAGTTGCTGTATAATTTTGATGCCGTCACAGAGGAATTTTCTGGGGCAGAACCAGTAGCAGAGCCTCCAATCGCTAATGCACGGTTTCTTGTGAAGATAGAATCGGATGTCAGGACACTACAGAATGAGCTAAGTCTTTTCGAAGCTAACAGTACGACCAAATTGAAAAACTTTGTGGATACAGTAATTGACAGAGCTGACAGTTATCAAGTGAGAAGGACTTTTTTCGATCAAGTTAAATTAAGGTACAAAGAAGAATTGATTACAGTGTCGAGTAATTACGACATTGCCCTTTACGATGTGTTGCATTTGAATGAGCATACACTAGCCGAGTCTAGAAATGTGGTTACCTTGAATTTAACAATCCACAGCCACTTGAGTGGCGTTGAAGGGGGGCTTTTGAGCAGAGAATTCTGGAATGATTTGCGATCAGAGAATAGATTCGAATTTTTACCCAATACTAGAGATGAGTTGGCACAGGCAGACATCAACAGGCAGCTTCCAAGCGTCCAATTAAACCCAAGAGAAGCTCGAGGTAACAATTTCGTTCCTTTCGAACCTTTGACAGTCCTGGTGGAAGATGGTACTAACTTCGCACTTTCCGGGGATACATATGAAATGATCCAACCCATCCCAGGTTCTGTAGGATCTAGTACCTTGACTAGACCGTCCTTGGTGAGCCAGAGTGATTTGTCGTCTTTAGACTACGAGTTCTCTGTAGTGATAGGGGAAGGCCTGGTACCCACGAACGTAAGTTTGAATTCTTCGCAATGCATTATAGTAGAAAATGATCTTGAGCCATACGTGCTCTTGAGTCCTGCTGGGACCGCCAAGTTGAGTAATGTATTCAAACTGGCTGATGGTCGCAGTTTACTACAGCAAGTGCAGATTAACTTGTACGAGCCAGGTACTACCCTCGGAACACCTGCTGCAGAAGGTGTTCCTACAGCAGCACCAGAAATAGCACCAGAAGCACCGGGGAATGTACCAGAAGAAGAATACGAAGTTCATCACGGTGAGAGGGTAAACGCAGTACTTATATTGACCCTTATCAATAATGTCATTACCTTCTTTAGAACCCGTAATCGTGGGTTCTACTTCAACATCTTCAAGGTATTATTCATCTTCTATATTTTCGACATCGGGCCATTCATTCTATTTTTTTGGAAAACCATATTCGTTTATGCAGGGATTATCATCTTTTTCTTTTCAATGTTATTCCGGGGAAAACAAGTTTCTGAGCAGATACATGGCTTAGTTGGCAGGATGGAAAGGCGAGGCTTACAAGTTGGGCCTGCATTTTCAAACGCTATAGAAGGAGTTGCTAGCTTCACTTGGAATATGCATGACAAGAGGGAGCGGCTAACCACCCTGATTCAGACCAGACTAGTCAAGTTTGTGGTGATCAGGCATAGAGAATATGAGCTCCTTTTGATCAAGTTTAACAGGAAAGATACAGTTTTATTCTTTTTTCGGGAGGCGTTGATGAATGTATTCAAAGAAATTTTAATGGGTATAATAACCATATCTGCGTCAAATGAATCACGTATAAGGAAAGAATTGGATTCCTTTAGGGACAACGAGAATCTGGATTTGAGAGCAGATATCTTGAAATTACATGATCGGTTTGTTCAAGTCAAGGCCTGGTATGAAGAAGAGATCGGGCCATTTGATGGTGAGTTCCTGATCGATTTCATTACTTCGATAAACGGTGAGGGCACAGAAGAGTTAACAGGGGTTGCAGAAGAGGCACCGGGCCCAGTAGGGGGCGACGGGGAAGAAGGCGACGCGGAAGATGGAGCTGGTGAAGCAGAAGGCATTGATGCAGCCGGCGAGGCAGATGCGGATGCAGATGCAGATGCAGATGCTGGGGAAATAGATCAAACTAGCCAGCTCAGTTTTGATGCCGAGGAAGAACAAGAGATCGAATACCAGATATTACTCGACCAGATGTTGAAATTGCAAGCCATGTACAATGAGTGCAGCAGTTCGCTTGCAGGAAGAGTACCGATTCAGTAATAAAGCTGGTATCGAACATTTAGAGCCATGCTAATCAAAAGGTACGGGCAAAAATATTCGTGTATGTCCAAATGTTGCAGCCATTTTGAACTCGGTGATACTATGAGCCAAACAAACAGCCAGCATTTTTAAATGTCAGATTTCAACCAGTTGGATTAGTTCATAACACGCATTATTCGGGCAAGCTGAATAGAACCTTATTCTTCTTGTGAAGGCACGTGTGTCACTGCGATGTACATGAGCTTGAATCACACTATCAATAACCACGTTCAATGATAGACGAAATATGGCGGACCAAGAAAATTCTAACTCACTAACCTGCAGTATGGTCGACTAACATACAGTCGTTATGAGGTCAGGAATTGGTCGCGGGATAAAATGTATGCTGATGGCTGGGTAAATTGCCTACCGCGACACCCCAATAGGAGTAAATTATGTGCTTAGAATAGCGTATTTAGGAAATAGCCAAAGCTGGATGCTCCGTTACTCAATTTGAATGAGCGTGTTCGCTTATGTGCCAGAATCGTCTAAAACGAGACGACGACAACAATAAAATTTGGTTCCCCGGCTCTGTATTTCGACTACGCTGCGTTTTCAAACATAGCAAACTGTAAGATAGGCGCCCGAGTCTCAGTTTACTCGGCTGGTTATTATGGTTTTCTCAGCAGTTCAGCCTAAAATTTTCAGCAGAAAAGAAAAAAAGAAATATCGTCTTATCAAATAGACCTGTCGTCAACTATATAAAAAGCCTGTCTAATCCTCTAGTTTTTTTTCTCTTCATATCATCTTTTGATTCTTACTTTTGTCTATCGTTTATTACAATGCAATTTTCCACCGTCGCCTTATTGTTCACCGCTGTTGTTTCTGCTGCCACTGTCACTGAAACTGAATCTGAATCCACTTTGGTTACCATCACCTCTTGTGGTTCAGAAGTCACTGACTGCCCTGCTGCTTCTGCTGCTTCTGCTGCCAACACTACTGCTGCCAACGTCTCTACTTGGGAAGGTGCTGCCAACAAGCAATACGCTGTTGGTGCCGCTGCTTTGGCTGCTGGTGCTTTGTTGGCTTTGTAAGTCAATTAACTCCTTTGGGTTTTCAACCTTGGGTTATTTTGCATCAGGATCTTATATAGTGTAGAGTAGGTTAAATACATCAAAGCTTTGAGTGAATGTAGAATAATTCAATATATTTGTAGACCCAAATTTTTCTCGAGTAATCAAATATTTCGCAGTCAACGAAGCCTCTAAGTAATGAAGCTAACGGAAGAAAGTAAAGCATTTCATTATGCAGTTTATGCAGCAGTGCGGCAGATCCCCTTCGGATCAGCTACTTCCTATGGCCATATCGCCTACTTGATTGGCCGACCACTGAATGCCAGAAGAGTAGGCGTATCTCTAAAACACTACAAAGAAATAGCTAGGCAGTTGAATGCAGAGGGTGACCCTGTTGATGTAGATGGCCTTCCTTGGTGGAGAGTGCTTGGTAGCTCTGGAATCATTTCACCGAGAGGGAACACCGAAGGGGAAATACAGCAGAAACGATTATTGATAGGTGAGGGAGTCACAGTAGAGGGAACCAAGATTGACCTTGACGAGCACGGCTGGTTTCCTGACGATATTGATGTGTAAACAGCATAAATGTAAAAATCGTCAGTGACGATATTATGCCATTTAATGATGAACGATAACATCTTTGTTTTGAAAATTATGATTAAACTTTAGAAATCTAAATAAATATATACCCATTCATTATCAAGACTTTTGACTGCTTCTTACAGTATCGTTCTGGGAATGTGACGATTGTCTTCTGTTTTTGCGTTTTGCCATCTTGTTATTGGCAGGTCCTTGCATTTGTTTCTGAACCCGCTTGGCTTCTTCTTCCCACCATTTTGCAAACTCTTGTTCCTGTTGGATCTCTTGTAATGTCTTCCGCTTTTGCTCTGCAAGTTTGGCATCTTCTATCTTCAACGATTCCTCAAGAATAATGTCTGTTAGAGAAAGGTTAGCTGTATCGCTTTCTTTTGAGGTTGCTGTGGTGGCTGAGCCTTCTGATACAGACTGCCCCCCATTCATGTCCGAGGTAGGGCTTGACAAAGATGTGGGCAGTGGAGATTTGGACTTCGCCTTCTTCTTCTTTGCTAGCGTGGGAAAACTGTTTTCTGACGCAACAGCTGTAGAACTAGTGGTATTAGCGGGCACATCAGTACTAAGAAAGCCCCAAGGAACCGGCGACACAGGACCAGGACTTGCATCCATGCTTTGAATAGCCAATTTCTTCCTTTCCTTTTGTGAGAGCCTAAAGCTTGGCCCCACATTGGGCTTGGGCTTTTTGTTCAAGTCTACTTCCTTGCCATGCAAAACACCAGAGGCTGTTTTGGCAAGAGATGGCGTTTTCAAGATAGAAGAGCCATTGGGCCTTGATGCCCAGTTGGAATGCGGACTGAGACCCGAGACATGGAGCAGCGAAGTCACTGCATCATTCAGTTTAGGAATAGGCTTTGGTGTAGCTTGTCCAAGAACAGGGAAGCTCCCAGTTTGAATCTTACGAGAAGGTTGAATAGTTGGGATCTGGCTGTCGCTCTTACTGATATCAGAAGCTGAAGAGTTGCTTGATGACATGAGTGAGGTAGGATAGCTGGGCGTAGGGCTCGGAGACTTTTCGCTTTTGAAAACGAAATCAACAGTCCTTTTAACAGTGCTTTTCTTTCTACCAGCTGTGACAACCTCAAAATCATCATCACCATCAATAGCACTTTCATCGTTCTTATTCTTCGGTGTCTGTGCTGAAGCGGCTCTCCTGATCTCTGCAAGTTTGTCGTTGGAGTCATGACGAGAAGAACTCTTTCGGGAACTTTTCCGATGTTTTCTGGGAACGCTGTTCTTTATCACATCCAATTTAACGTCAAATAGTGGTGAAAAAGCGGAAAACCCCTTTCTGTCACTCATAAATGACTCCTTGTACTCACTCATATCATAAATGAAACGACTAATTAATTCCTTAGATTCATCTGCCATCCAGTTTTGAAGCAACTTAGCATCAACCTCATCAGAATCGACCAACGCCTTGGACTTACAATTATTGAACACCTTTGTATGGTATTCTAATTTCAACAATACATCATTTGGAATTGTCAAAAAACTTGGATCCAATAGAATGCTCTCTAAATTGTTGAAAACGTACCAACAACAATTGATGAAAAGCCTCTCGGCTTTCAAATCATCCGCTTGAACCAACAAGAAAACGACGTTTTCCAAAGTGATCAAGTCTTTTATACCCAACTGACACAAATTTTTGACTTGAAACAACAACAATTCATCAGCTACTTGAATCATTTCGAGCAAGGCTTCGATGAAGTCATCCTCGTTATCGCATTTAACCTTTAGATCTTCAAAGAGAACGAAGTCACTGAATCCATAAAGATGTTTCAACACAAGTTCAAACCGAGCCATTTCAAGTTTATCGAATTCCAAAATGGTTAAATCAGGGTTCCACCTAGACGCCAAAATAGTTTCAAAGAAAGCCGAACGACTGGCTAGAACAAATGACGAGCATTTTAAATCTCCGTCACTTAGTCTAACAGTCAAGTCACCTTCTTGTTGATCGTATTCGTATAAAGATCTCATGTCCTGCAAAAATCTGTCCACCTTGGGTATTATACCGAACTTGCCAATAACTTGAAAGAGCGTTCCAAGAAATCTGAAATGATCTTGAATCTTAGCAATATCAGCTGGGCGGTAGCTGCCACCGGGGTAATCATCCCAGATGGGGATCACTTGGTTCGTATAAATAAAATGGACCAAGATCAATACAGCTTTGTACTTCACCCCCCTTTCAAAAATCAATGTGTTATTAATAAACTTACCCTTGTGTCCATTAAACACAAAAAGCTCCTCTTCGGTAGAGGCAAAAATTCGTTTACAAAATGGCGACCTAACCGTGAATATTCGTTTGTGGAAACCTATAGATAGGTCAGGGAACTCCTCGAACTCGATACGAGCATCATAGTTTTTGTCCTCATTGAACTTTCTTTGATTGAAATCTTGAATAAAATCAGTGTCAGGAGTTGTCTTGAGAAATTCTTTTTTTATGTTCAAATCGTCATCAGACAATTGTTCGTAAGTGAATCTGGTCTTGACTCTCTTGTTCTGATTAGAATCAAATTTGTTAACGTACCTGCTGTACAAGAAATCCAACCTGGAATCGGCTTCTTGTTCGATAGGCTCTTCCTCATCACTCTCATATTCGTCTTCTTCATAGACAGGGTAAATGAAATCAGTGATATAAGTGGCAGCCAAATCCTTTGGCTGGAAAAGCTGATTCTGTTTTCTGTAAAGATCAGGATCCGATAATACACTCAATGCTTCCAGGTCTTTCAAATAACTGTTTACTTGTAACTGCAAAGGGATCTGGTCCACATCGTCTCGAATGAAACCAAAAGATGCAAAGTTCTCATCGCAGGAGACCTGAACAATCTTATTCACATAATCGACACGCCTAAACTTGTTTTTTATGGGAATCGGTAAAGTAGACTCAGACATGGAGTTTTTACGCGGCCCGTTGCCAGAGTGCTTCGTGAAGACCAATCCAGTACTCGTGGTTAACACAATAGATCCGTCTCGGGCGACGTCACAGTCATTAACCCTCAAATCACGGTCATGAGATTTCCAGACATGTGTATATTTCACTCCCTTCGAAAGCTTCAAAAAATTTGAAGTGTCAACAGAGAAACCGACAACATCACCTGAATCCAATAACAATATTATATTTTCGTGGGATTTCATGCACACCTTGAGGATGCTAGCTGGTTTCGTCAATTTATTTGGACTGAATATGTGAAAGTTTTTATCCCGAGAACCTTTAGTTGAAAATTTAGGAAGCTTAACGTGCTGGTTCTGAAAATACAAATGCAAGTCATTGTTTGTTGTGACCACGAAAGTACATGTTTCACAAGTTTGTACTATCTTGATTTCGTCTCTGAGAGTAATCGACTTTGGATGACGCTGAATACATCCCTTAAAGCTATTCCCATTTACCTTGTAATCGATGCCTTCGGAGTCGTAAGGAATACCCATTTGCCCCAAGTTTAATCCCCAAGAGAATATTTCAAACTTGGTATATACCAATGAGTGAACCTTGGAAACTGCCGTCCCAATGATGTGGGAAGAGATCTTTTTTAAATCCCCTGAAAACACTTGACCCGGCACCGATTCAAACGGTTCGGTAAAATCTTTCAAGAGTAGGTGACCATTAGATCCCGTAGACAGTCTATAACCCAACTGATCATATGTATTCAAGCCCCAAGAGTAGAGTTCATTGGCACTTGTCAAAACCAAAGAATGATCGGTGGAGATGGAGAAGTCCTTAATTTTCCTATCGGAAAGGTCAGCAAAGAACTTAATTCTTTTGAATCTAAAACAGTTACTCATGTCAGTACCGTGGCCCAACCTGCCTCTGGATCCTATACCGCATGAGTAAAGGAAACCATCTTTAGTTAAAATGAGGGAATGGTTTTTCGATATTTTAACAGCCTTGAACCGGGCCATTGTAACTATATTCTCGTCAGAAGACTTAGAGCGAAACGTATTGCTCGGTAACTTACACGGAATTTGCCTATCAGTAGAGTCTCCAACGCCAAGATTGTTATTTAGGTTAGAACCAAACATGTAAACGTCGGAACCGGATCGTTTAGGATCCCACCAATTATGACGGTCAGTTAACGATCGTATTTTCTTTTTGCTTTCAGCCTGTTTGACTGGTTCCGGTGTGAACTCTTCAGGTTCTTCGATAAACCTACGCCTGAAGTGGACTTTTTCGTTTTCATCGATGTAATCAGGAAACCAGATCATGTCTTTAAAGTCATTATTCAAGAGCTGTAAGGGCGTGGTCTTCGTTCTATCCTTGCAACGGATCAAATCCAAGAAGCTTGCATTCTTTACCAAGAGTACAGAATCAGTGCTGGGAGTCGTATTCTTCAAGTAATCCAAAAGCACCTTATAGCAGGCAAAACGTTTATAAAATATGATATAATGGAGGCAATTCCAACCGTTTTCATAATCTTGTTTATTGAGTACAATTTTGGCATCTGGGTGCTTCAATAGGTGCCTCAAGTAGTCACTTCTATTGCAAAGTATAATCAAGTGTAGAATAGTTCTTCCAAACACGTCCCTTTTGACCAAGTCATCTCTAGATAGCTTAGATAGCGAAGAGGGCAGGAGATTTGGAAGTTTGGGGGAGCTTGGAGATTTCAAACAGTCATTTTCTAACACCATATTGAGGTTTACCACATTTGTCTTGTTTAAAGGAAGAAGGGGTGTTTAGTGGGTATAATTTGCAGAATCGATGTCTATCACCACGATACTTAATTAGTGCGCGAGTGTCTCAATTTGATCAATGAGTGAGGATGATTTACTAATTACGTGAATGAGTGAGAGATGCGACGGAGAAGAAGGTCAGGTGATCACCCGTCTTGTTCGAATGGCTCTTATCAGAGAATGATTGGATATGGGTGGTTTCGGGTTGTAGAATAGGATCTGTGCTATGTTAGTCCATCAGCTACGAGGTTGGCAGTGCAGCTGGGTGCCTGGACAGTGAAGAGAACAGGCCCGGTGTAATTATTATTAAGGCGTCGGCACATATTTGTTCGATTTGCACTAATTCGGAGGCTCTGCGACTTAATGCTTCTCTGCTTCCCCGGCTGCGCGACGGGTTTAGTTAACCTCATCGCTTAAATTTACGCCTTACCTTAAATGGCTGAAATTACCGTTTTGCTGCCATGGGCTACACAGGAAACACCAAGTACTCACACACAACCGCCGCAGAAAAGACGGAGAATAGAAGAGACGAGATCCAGCCGATGTTATCGCTTGCGGCTACCTGAGATGGAGTCACATTCAGTTTATGAGCGAGAAGCACGCGGAGATGCACAGACTACAGGCCAGAAAGATTTACATGATTTTCAGAAAGCGATACTTCAAACCTCTGGTGAAAGACATTTGCCCGCATCTCACATCTCTTCGGGACAGACGCTTAATTCACAGCCATTAGAAAGTTCACCCACTCAAGACGATATGGATGTGGATAATGTCAGTTGTCCTTGTGGATACTTGCATGGCCCAGGCCAGGGAAGTAATCACGACATACTGGCAGTGGGGCTCTCGAGTCAGCCGTTATTGCGTGGGCCAGATTAAGTATTATAGACAACAAAGGTAGCATTTGTAATATATGTTTAGTATTGGAAGAGGTGAGTACAAATGATGGTGTACGAGCAGTGATATCTCTCTTCCCTTCACGTGTATGTAGAAGGGTCCGGTAGGGTGACCGAAACTCCAATATAGATTGAATGGATCTGCAATTACCTCGAGATAGAAGGGTTGACTGCGTATTCTACACCGGTCTACATGTCAATTGTAAGTCAGAAAGCTGACTCATGCCAGACTAGAACTAACAGTTCTGTTTTCTAATTACCCGAGGTTGTAAATGTGTACCCAAAGGTTTACAATGACTGTTCAAGTTGCAGCTCGGGCTGCGGCTAAAGCACGGTCTATAAGTCCTCACTGCCTGTACTTTCTACAGATTTCTACAATGCAAAAGGTTCATGCGACTATAACCCATCCTATTACTCGCTGAATTTGACGCATTGTATGGCATTACCACAAGTCTCCCAAAGATATCTCTCACTCAGCCCCCACCTCTCTAATCCCCCTTTGTTCCTCTCTCTCCTCTGATCTTCCAGCTCTTCTCCTTGCCTCCTGTAACCAGAACGGTCTCGCTTAAGTTCCACGCTGTCATCCACCTCGCGTTCGATGCGGAATCTCAAATTCATTTATTTTCATCTTACTCCTGCCGTATTCGTCCACATCCTGGAACTAACCCATCTTTTGGAAACCTCGCCTCACTTTACAGCTCGTTCTTCCTAGAAATGAGTCGTCTAGACGAAAAAACGCCCAAGTCTTATCAGCAGACTCCCAGAGCTCCGCTAACAGATTCAGAGCCTTTCGACGGCAGAGATACCGCAACAAGTCGATTCTCCTTAAATATCCATTCCTTTGACTCGGATGTGAACAACCTGACAAATATCACTGCTAAGCAACCTTCTAGACTAAGAAAAAAGCCACCCCCAGCTTTGGACTTCGAACCCCCTCACACATATACCATAAACGAGCAAATTCTGCCTACGAGTCTGAAGAATGTTAATAGCAGTTCTGGTATCAGCCCCAGCCCCATTCAAAAAAGTAAAAGGGCCGAAGAGGATTTCAACCAGATCATTAATGATTTGGAAACGGAAATAAATCAAATGAATTTGCCACATACTAAAACTACAGAGAATGAAACGTTTGTTCTCTCTGACGACACAGACAGCGAGGTGGAAGACCAAGACAGTAGCAGTAGGTGTTCGCCGTATTTACCTAATGACAGGCAGCTGTCTAGGTATAGCTACAACTCCGCATACTCCAACTCTTCTCCCTCAATCGTGGCGGTAAACACCCATCAAGTTCCTTATCCGTTAGACTCCCCCATTGCCCCTTCGCCCACGAGTCTCTCATACACTGATTCATTTGCATCCAATACTTCCCTCAATAACTCATCAGCCATGGGCTACCCTGCTCTGCCCACAAAATTCACCCGTACCGGCTCACAAACCACCACCGGTACAGGAAAGTCTGTTCCTTTGAAACCTATGATATCTACCCCGATTACCAACTTGACAAACGACTCTTTCCGTAATATTAGTGCTACTAACAATACCTCCGCTGCTGTGCCTCCCGTAGGTGGGCCTGCCAATGGTTTACGTAATCATAGAAAACTGAGCAGTTTAAGCTCTATTTGGTCGTCAAACTCCTCCAAAAACGTCAACTTGGCCACCCTCAAGAAGACTCTCAATTTACGGCCTGGCGAGGGAGAAAGGTCACAGTACGTGTTGACTCTACGAAAAAGTGCCGGTACTGCTTATAATGAAGTGGGACCCGGTAAATGGAAGCTCCCCACGGGGATTGCCCCAGTTGCAAAAGGTAAAACTTATACCACTAACAATGCCAAATATATGCGTCTTGTGGGAGGTGTGTCGCAAAGCAAGATCAAAAAGGGTACAGGAGTCGAATTGAAACATGGTCATTTGGCACCAAGGTTATTGGCTGCTGAAGTAGATGATAGAGATGATGTTTCTTTGAACTTTGGCAGAAGAAGGTCGACAATAAAGAGGGCACCCTCGCACAAACCAAGCACGCCTATGGTACCTGAATCTGCCCCCTTGAGCTCTGCGGCATCTCACACGGACAGGTCGAGTACTCCGGACAAGTCTAGCTCGTCGTCTATTCTCATAAGCTCTGGAGCCGATTCTTTAGACAGCAAAAACTCGTTGTCACGAACTATCACCGAGTCCTCTGAGCCATCCAAGCTCTCTCCCGATAGACGATCTACTAGGCAGTCTTCTGTCTCTTCGGGGTCTTCTGGTAGTATCTTGGACGTCGGGGGTGGGTTCTACCAACATCCAGTATACAAGGGCAGTGATGGGTATAATGATAACGAAGCGGGTGATGAGGATGTGACTGAAGAAATGGAGGACGAGACTGCCCCTAAATTATTCCTTGCTAACCCAGACTCCAGTGATAGTGAGTGAATTAAGTAGGAATAATATACGATTAATGACATATACTACTGTAAAAAGATCTACTCTAGTTAATGGAGGTTTAATTGGTCGTGCTCAGACCAGACGAATCCGCACCTCGCTCAATCAAACACGTCGAAATAAACATGAACGTCAAGAGTTACAGAACAGTACGTAAACGCCAATTCTACTGCACGGCCACCTGGATCAAGTAAACGCACCACTCGCGTACCCATAGCAAAACACTCCCCGCTAGCCACCTACACGCTGGATAAATTGCATCAGATCAATCCATATCATAATCCGCTGAAAAATTATCTGAAAATTACAGTACTAACGTCTAGGATCATGTCTGACTCAAGCTACACGCTTATATATGACCTGAATGCGGCGGCCACCAAGACATCCGTCAACGAGTTCAGAAACTTGTTGGAAAAGGGCAAAGATGACGATAAAGTCGATGCCATGAAACGGATCTTGATCACCATTTTGAACGGAGACCCTATGCCCGATTTGTTGATGCATATTATCAGATTTATCATGCCTTCCAGAAACAAGGACTTGAAGAAACTCTTATATTTCTACTGGGAGGTCTGCCCTAAGCTCGATGATCACGGCAAGTTGAGACAGGAGATGATCTTGGTATGTAATGCCATTCAAAGAGACTTGAAGCATCCAAATGAATACATCAGAGGTAATACCCTCAGATTCCTAAGTAAGTTGAAGGAGCCAGAATTGTTGGAAACTTTGGTCCCCAATGTCAGACAGTGTCTTACTCACAGACATGCCTACGTTAGGAAGAATGCAGTATTTGCTTTATACTCTATCTATAAAGTTTCTGACCACTTGGCTCCCGATGCTGGCAATGAAATCTTTAGCTTTCTCCTCAACGAAACGGATTCTGTTTGTAAGAGAAATGCCTTTGTTTGTATTGGTGATTTAAACCGCGAGAGCGCTTTAAGTTACATCCAAGAGAATATCACTTTGATTGACACTTTGGACCCATTATTGCAGTTGGCATTCATCGAGTTCATCAGAAAGGACTCGGTGAAGAACGCTGCGTTGAGATCCCAGTACACTACATTGGTTTCTGAATTGATTGAGAGCTCAAGCAACATTGTCGTGTACGAAGCTGCCACCACTTTGACTGTCCTCTCTGCCAACTCTCTGTCTATCTTGTTGGCAGGTTCCAAGTTCGTGGAATTGGCCAACAAAGAAACTGATAATAACGTCAAGATCATCACTTTGGAGAGAATCAACGACTTACATAAAGAGCACCCTGGGGTTTTACAAGAGTTATCTCTAGAAATCTTGAGAATCTTATCTTCTCAGGATATTGATGTTCGTAAAAAAGCTTTGAATGTCACTTTGAAATTTGTCACGAGCAGAAACGTTGAAGACGTGGTCAAGTTATTGAAGAAGGAATTGCAGAAAACTAGCTCTTCCGATGAAGATAAGTCTGCTGAATATAGACAATCTTTGATCAATGCTATCCACCAATTGGCCATCAAATTCGCTGAAGTTGCCGCCAACGTCATCGATTTGTTATTGGATACCATGAAGGAGCTCAACACCACTGCTGCCTACGAGGTCATTACGTTTGTCAAGGAAGTGGTTGAAAAATTCCCTGACTTGAGACCTAATATCATCAAGGGATTGATCAGTTCTTTGCCGGATACGAAGAGCGGCAAGGTCCTCCGTGGCGCCTTATGGATTGTTGGTGAGTATTGTTTGGAAGAAGCCTTGATCCAGGATGCCTGGAAATACATCAGATCTGGCGTAGGAGAAATTCCTATTTTGGCCAGTGAAAGAAGAGCTAAAGATCCAAAGGATGACGAAGAAAAGGAGCATGAGTCTCAAAAAGCTCATAAAAAGGGCCCCGTGGTTTTGCCAGACGGAACCTATGCCACTGAAAATGCATTCACTGCCGAACCACAAGCTGAGGAAGAAGCTGAGGAGAAACCAGCTATCCGTAAACTTATATTGGAAGGTGACTTCTACTTGGCAGCCGTTTTATCTTCCACATTGGTGAAATTGATTTTGAGATTGCAAAGTTTGAATGCCGCTGCAGAGTTGTTGAACTGCTTGAAAGCAGAAGCTTTATTGATTATGGTGTCTGTTTTGAGAGTTGGTGAGTCCAAGTACGTAGACAAGAAAATCGACGAGGACTCTGCCGATAGAATCTTCTCCTACATTAAATACTTGAATAACGAAAAAGATGCCAAGGTGATTCAAAGGGGTTTCTTGGAAGATACCAAGGATGCATTCAAGTCTCAAATCAAGACCTCCGAGTTGAAAAGGCAGCAGGAGATCGCTAAAGATTTACATGCTAATGCTGAGCAAGTAGACGAGTCTATTGTATTCAGACAGTTCGAAGAGGACGGTGGCGTGTTGGCTAAAAACGTAGATGACGAAGTCAGCAACATATCCACCGGTGACGTCAAGAAGGAATTGTTATCTTCCAGATTAGACAAGATCATCCAGTTAACTGGTTTCAGCGACCCTGTTTATGCTGAAGCTTTCGTCAAGGTCCACCAATATGATGTTGTTTTAGACGTGTTGTTGGTTAATCAAACTACCGCAACTTTGCGTAACGTGTCTGTTGAATTTGCCACTCTTGGTGACTTGAAGGTTGTCGACAAGCCAGCTACGGCGGATATTGCTCCCCACGGATTCTACAAAGTGCAGACCACGATTAAGGTGACTTCAGCTGACACTGGTGTTATCTTTGGTAACGTTGTTTACGATGGGGTCCACTCAGACGAGTCTACCATTGTTATATTCAACGATGTGCATATTGATATCTTGGACTACATCAAGCCAGCCACATGTTCTGAAAATGCTTTCCGTAAGATGTGGAACGAGTTTGAATGGGAAAACAAGATCACCATCAAATCCGATATAACTTCATTGAAGGATTACTTGGACGATCTCATGCATGGCACCAATATGAACTGTTTGACCCCTGGTGCAGTCATTGGGGAGGAATGCCAGTTTTTGTCTGCTAACTTGTACTCCAAGTCTTCCTTTGGTGAAGATGCATTGGCCAACTTGTGTATTGAAAAGTCTGGTGGACAAATCATTGGACACGTTAGAATCAGATCGAAGGGCCAGGGATTGGCATTGTCCTTGGGGGATAAGGTTGCTACCATTTCCTCTAAGAGAAAGACTGTTGATGTTACTCGTGTTTAGAATCACAAACGTATAATATATAACTATCCGGTAGATGGTTTTCAAAAGTGTAGCTGTGGATTGTTCTAAATCTGTCTGATATTGCCTACGGGTATTGATATAACACACTTTAATATTAGCTCTCTTCAACTATCTATGTACTGCTGGTTGTAGATATATTCTAAATTCTTTTTCAAGCTGGCCTCCAACATACCTTTATTGGAGTCCTGCTGTTGGAATAAATTGGATTCGTTAGCCTGAACTACTGGGTATTGGGGAATCTTACTATCATCCAAATATTTGTGTTTGTGCTCGGAGGTTTCAATAATATACGACATGAAGTCATATATGCTCTTGAAGTTGCCCTTGACTGCAAGCTTCAGTAACGATCCGTGGGTCTGGAAGCATGATGGAACAATATCTACATATGTCACGCCTGTAAACTTTGCTCTCTGCTCTATTTGGCGAGTTCTATCGGGCGTGAGCTCGTCCTGGAGTAGCACTGCCAACTTATAGCTATGTGACTTCAATGTCAAAGTCTCGCTTATTACATTATTCAATTGTGCTCTTATGGCAAATGACAAATACACACCAGCTTTTATTACCAGATTGAGCTTGCCATGAAGAGTAATGAAACGTTCAATGGCACCAGGTACGGGGGACGAAAGGTTCATGTCAGTGACGTCAAATTCCAGCTTCAACATCTTCAAAAGCTGATCGTGGTTTTCGTCGAAATATGCAGCTTCTGGGACCCCTACCTCAAGTTTGAAATAAACGTCTCCTGTAGACTTGGTATTGATGCCCTTGAGCAGCTTGATGTGCGATACAACAAGGTTCTCTTCTAAGACCTTACCTTCGGTGGACGCCAAATTGACAGGTTGTTCTGACTCGAGTTCAAGTTTGATTGGAAGGCCCTCTGCACCCGTAGAACCTTGCGGACGTGCTCTTTTACGGCCCTTATACAGCATCGCTGGTGATATTTCAGTGCGCGATGAAGAAACAAAGTTGCAACTACGATTATGTAAGATACTGAGAACTAAGCTCCTTGAGTTTATACACTTATTTTAAGGCAAAACTAGACATAAAGAGTGGTTACCCAGAAAAGCGACAACGTCACCATCCAGGCTGTCGCTCCTGTCTGTAGAATAGATGCTTGAAAATGAATGATTATAATTGTGGTCTACATGTGAATGAGAGATAACCTGACAGTGATATAAACTTTGAGCTCTAAGCGCATTCATTTCTCTTTGCCTCCGTTGAACTGGGCTACAAGACAAATTTGTACTCGGGGTGGAGGGTTATTTACCCTCAAAATAAGGAACTCAAGTCCAAATATGTTTACAGAAATGCAAGTTTCTCCATACTGTTCTTTCCAAAGTCTATCTCGTATACCGGAGAGGAGTTTTACTTACATTCATAGTGAAGCTGGTCTACCATTTACCTGTATAGAATTAGATTGTATTCAACATCTCATCATGATATATATCATCCTCTTAAATTTATTGTTGCAAATTGTCGCTATCAGCGTGCGACTTCAATTTTCAAAGCATCGCGATGAAATTTTTTTCATATTAACATCTCACACTACACCATGGCTAAGAAAGATAAAAAGGTTGATGCCGAAGAAGAAGTCGACAACTACGACAAAAGAATGCCTGCTGTATTGCCATTCGCTAAGCCATTAGCTCCAAAGAAGATCAACAAAAAAGTCTTGAAAACCGTTAAAAAGGCATCCAAAGCTAAACATGTCAAGAGAGGTGTAAAGGAAGTTGTCAAGGCATTGAGAAAGGGAGAAAAGGGTTTGGTCATCATAGCCGGAGACATTTCCCCACCAGATGTCATTTCCCACATCCCAGTTTTGTGTGAGGATACCTCCGTTCCATTTATTTTCATTCCATCGAAAGAAGACTTGGGTTCTGCTGGTTCCACCAAGAGGCCAACTTCTTGCGTAATGATCGTTCCAGGTGGTGGTAAGGCTAAGAAGAACGCCGACAAAGTAAGCGAGTACAAGGAGAACTTTGATGAAATTGTTAAGGAAATCAGCTCTTTGAACTGAGTTCTGATCAATTGGCATGTATATTTAGAGACTAGGATGTATACGACAGGTTAATATATTTCGAACGATAGATGACCAATCATTCCGAGGTCAGTGAGTGAAGTTGGGATACGTATAAAGTAATGCCTGGTGAATGGGTGAAATTCCAAGAGTCACTCATTAACATGACATGATGAAGTACTAAAATCTACTTTTAACTTTGCCCTACAATTTAATAATTCGAACAATATTATTCTTGCCTTCACCAATTTTCATTATTCAAGTTTTTATTTGTGAACCTGTTTGTTTGTCTAAAAATGTCCGAATCGTTTAGTATCCACAAACAGGGTTGCTGATGCGGCGTCAAATCTTTCGTACACTTCTATAAATTCTCGCACATTTTGCTAATTTGCAGCCAATATATTCTTTGCCCTTATTACCATGTCAGCCGAAAATTCGAACCCTGAGCTTAGAGAGATCGCTCCAGCTGCTGCTGAAGAGACTCCCGTCCAAGAGCCGACTTCCACCCCTGAAGTACCTGTTGTTGCTGTCCCCTCTAAATTCGTCAACCATATGAAAGAGTACCCACTTGCAAGGTCCGCAAAAGCCCAATTCATGAAAATTCCCCTTGCTGACTCTTTCACTGGGGCAGTTGTTCCTCTTGCAAGAAATATCAGTGGTACCATTGGCTTTTCCTACGTTTTTGATACCGCAGATTCACTTGGAGATGGGTTCTTGAATCAGGTTGACAGATGGATTCCAAGTTTGAAGACCATCGGTACTGAAGACTTGACAGCTCCAATTATCCAGCCAGTTACCTCTGCTTATGGATGTTCCCAGCAAATAACCACCGCTGCTGAGAAAACCATCAACAACAACGTCACCGAACCAACCATGAAAGTCGTGAATTCAGTCGAAGATTATGTTCAAAAAACTGTCTACACTGAGGATGGTAAGAACAAAATCTTATCGCCAATGGATCCCTTGGTTGAACCAATCAACAACAAGATGACTGAAGTGGTGGATCACTTCAAGCCGGAGACTAAGAAGGTTTCCAAAAGAGAATCAAGCAGTGAAATCGACCGTTCTAAGAAAATTATGTGGAATTTTGTCACTGGTAATAAACAAAAAGAGGCGGCAGTTGCCCCATCTACTGCCGCTTAGATCAAAACTTGCCTTCTTGTTTTGGTGTTTGCTAGTTATTAAAAAAATATAGTTGAATGCACAGAAGAAACAGATAGAAGAGAATATAAAGCAATTGTTTCCAAGTTAAATTTCTTTATATTAAACATGCTAAATTTACTCTACAGTTACATTGTATTCAATCCTTTGACTTCTTCTTTTTCTTCCTTGGAGACTCATCGTCATCGGCCTTACGTTTCTTGTCCTTCTTTTCCTTCTTTTCTTTCTTTTCCTTCTTTTCTTTCTTTTCCTTTTTGTCCTTCTTCTCCTTTTTGTCCTTCTTTTCCTTCTTCTCCTTCTTCTCCTCAACAGCAACTGGTTCATCAATCAAATCGCTAACACCAGATAAAGACAAAGCTTCCTTAACGGCGTCTGAGTTCTTCATTGGTGGAGCTCCAGTGTTGTAGAAGTTCAATCTTTCTTCAACTTGTTTCTTCAAGATAGTACCGAAAGCATTAGATGGTTCGTCCGAGTAGTTGTCAATTCTGGAAGCAATAGAACACTTATTAGCCAAGTATCTAGAGATTCTACCCTTATTTTTGGTAGCGGCTTTTCCAATGAAAGAGGAGTGGTAGATCAAACCATACTTAGGTGTGTTACCCTTGGTCTTCAAAGCTCTGAACAAAGCCTTTTCAGCACCCAAAATTTGCACGGTAGAAGCAGCTTGCTTAGACAAGTTAGTCAAAGAACCAGCATGGGAAATCAATCTAGCACCAACAACTTCACCAATCAAGGTGGACAAGTTTGGAGCAACAGTGTTCATCTTTTCAGTCAAGTATTTGTACAAGCCAGCTCTGTATTCAGTAATAGACACCACTCTCTTGGCAAAGGTACTGACATTCAACATATCGAATTCACTGATGTCCTGACCCATGGAAATCTTAGCGTTTGTGATGATCTTTTCAGCCAAGCCACTGTCATCATTCACAATGGCAGCAACATCGTGCAAGGATTCGTCAGTTAATGAAGACTTGTTTTGGATGTGCAAGGCCAATTTGGCAAAGGCGTAGTTATCAGGAACGATCTTGGCCAATTCAGGGAAATGCCATCCGTACCATTCCTTAACTCTCATACTGAAAGTATTTATGTCTTTGTCTAATTGGTCCAATAAAGCAATAGCTTGGATGATATGGTTATCGTTCTTTTGAACGGAAAACTTGACTTTAGCTCTGGAGAAAGCATGTCCCAAACCTAATTGAGCTCTTTCTAAGTCACCATCTTGTAACTCCTTGAGTAACTTGACTCCATGAGTTCTGATACCTCTTAAAAAGTCCTGAACGATTTCGTTGGAGAAACAGTCAATGAATGGGAAGACTTCCTTGATAGATGGACCCAAGTTTCTGTCACTTACACCAAGAGAAATTTTGTTCTTGGAAGATCCTTTTGGAATGTTCAATTCCAAAATAGACTTCAAGTAGTCACTGACCAAACCTTCAGAGATGTCGTTGGCGTTTTCCAAAGCCTGTGCAGCACCTTTAAATGGAGCGAAAGAGACTAATTCGATCATCTTGGAGAACCTAGCCAAGTCTCCAGCTCCTTCCTGGACCTCCTTCAGTCTAGACGAGACTTCATCCTGCTGAATCAACACTTTGAAAATGGCATATCCAGCTGCTTCTTCGAAAAGAAGATAATCTAATCCTGCCATGTTTAGTCGTTAGTATTATTTCTCATTCTAAAATTTTTCAGTGATGAGGATGAGGAAAAAATTTCATGGCGTGTGGGAATCGAATTTTATTTTGCAGCAAATGTGCTTAGGATATACGAGAATAAATACTGTTAATATATAAATATGCTCAAGCGAAATTAATCTCCCAACCAAACTGCTTCAACACGGAGTGCCAGTCCGCTACCTTGTCGCCGTCGGGGTCGATCTCCCAAATCTTCTCTACAACTGCTTTGATTCGAGTGGTACTCCATGGGCCGTAGGTTTTAATAAACTTATCAATTCTTGCCCTCATGATTTCTCTTTCGTATGTTGTCAGGCAATGAATTCCGGCCATAAATACTGGAAAAGCTAAAGATGCCTCTACTGGTGATCCCAATATGATATCTAGACATTTAATTAGATCGTTCGTCAAAATCTGGGAGTCCAATGAGGAAGGGCTGTACCTACAAATGGCTTGCCTTAAATAGAGTTTAGCACTCAACTTGAAAGTTTCAAAAAGGGTGATCTGCCATTCAAACTCTTGATCAGTCAAGTTCAACAACTCTTCAGGGTTCGGCTTGGCTCGCTCAATCTTTTCATCCAACTCCATAGCTTCCTTTTTCACAGAGAGAAGGATCTCATTGATTCTTCCATGATCACTTACCTCACTATCTTTTTCGAAACCATTTGAACTTCTAGTTGTAGAGGACAAGCCATAGTCGGGCGACTCACTGATATTACGCTCGTTCAACTCTTTTACAGCGGCTAGTTTTTGGTTGGTTTGGAACGTCAAACTTGAAATGTACCCAATAAGCGAATATAGCTCCTTGGCTATACCTACCAATGGGTGCAGAATACCATTGGATAAGCTATGCGTGAACACCCCATTATACTGTTTAATTGAGAAATACAAGTCTTGATGGGCCTTATTACTGGATAAAACATCGTGGTAGGCAAAGTTTGATACAAGCCAGAGCTCCTCTTTACTATTGGTGAAGTTAGAAATTCCTCCACCCGAGCTGAGGAGTCTCGAACCCAACTCCATGTATTTTGTCCAATGCTTAACATCACCTCTACAGATTTCTGCTCCAAGCATAATCAAGAATGAAGCAAACTTATTGATCAAGGTGGCTTTATCTTGTTTCGTGGAAGAGTGGAAATGCTTTAATGCTTGCTTGATATACTTCTTCCCTTCTTTTATATCTTCTTCTGTGCGCAAGTGAAAGCATGCCCATGCCAACACACTATACATAACACCGGCATCATTTTGGGCCAACGGTAGAAAGACCTGTTCGTAGTGGTTCTCTCTTTTTCGAGTCAGAATAGGTGCCACTGATACACTGGGACATATCACTTGCACATAATAGTCGTACAAATAATTAGCTCTATTAGAAAGGTCAGAAAGAGCATTTGCGGTCATCCTGGGCGAAGGATGGTTAAGAGAAGATAAGAACTGGTTAAAGTCGAGGCTATTGGAGATGCTCACAGGACTAGTAGAACCGTTGTCTGACGTATTTCGTAGACTGTTTTGCAATTGTTGAAGAATTTGGAAAGTGTTTTGATCAGAATCTCCTGCTAGGTAATCCGAATTAACTTCTTTGAAGAAAGAAACCAAGTCTGACATAGACGAGAATTCGGGAGGTGTGAGGTACCTGGCATTATGCAGCACCAATTTGAGGCCCATTTCTCCTGGAATCAGAGGTGACCCTTCGATGCCATCAGAGTTAGAATTATTGGACAGAGGGTTTGTGCACATACCCAGGGGAAGCTGATTAAGTAAATTAGTTGTACTCGGGGAGCCGAGTATGCTTTCAGTTGATCTAGAATGGATTCCTAATTCTATGCCTTCAGATGTTATCTCTTTCAAATCCAGATTTAATCCCTCATGATCAATCACCCCAGGTCCATTTGTTTCCGGACTTACTAAGGGAGGCTCTTGTATTTCTACAGGATGTGAGGGCACTTCAATGGAAGGCTGTGGGTTCTCCATGCCCGGATGGACTCGCTTTGTATTTTCTAGAGTATGAGCCTTTTTCCTCTTTCTAAGCTTCAGGCTGCTTTCATTCTGTTCCACCAATAACTTGAGATCCTGGATTTCTCTTTGGTCCATTTCGTGATCTGCATATACGCATACCTTATTCAACCTCGTACAATCTGAGCACAGAGGTCTGACCTCATCACATTTTTTCTTTCTGATTTTGCAAGTCAAACAACCATTTTTAGACCTTCCAGGATTCTTGAAAAAGAGACTGCTTTCACTGGATACCTTGAACAGAAACGTACTCTCAGCAGACTTTATAGAGTGGTTTGAAGGATTTGGAGGTACCTTTTGAGGTGCGTTTTGAGGCTTTTTCTTTGCATCAAAAGTGAAGATCATGTTAATAGGCAGGTGGTGCTGGAGAATGCAGTTTGACCGGCACTATACGAGATGGGGGGTAGATACGATTAAGAAGTACGACTGCTAACGATAACGTGGGTTTGTGTAATGGTTGACCTACGTGGTATGTGTAGTCTGTGTGTAGTCTGTGCAGCAATGAGGGCCGTTATCTTAGCGGTTTGGCTCTTTTGAGAATCGCGCAGTCTGGCTGCGAATATGGGATAAGATAGGAGGCAAATATATAATGACAGAGAGTGAGAGACTGAGACAGAGAAGACACGCAGCTGAAGCATACAGGTGCATGGGAAGTTTTACCAGTGGATTCTGTATTTGAATATGGGTGAAGACATAATTACGGGTCTATTTGCTCGTAACTACTACCATTAGTGAAAAATTGTTCGCCACACTACGTTCTACTTGCGTGCACATACCACCAAATTTCTTCGGCCTCCAGCAGTGAAGTCCTCGGGATTAAGGTCAGGCCCAGGTGTTGCGACATTACGGTTACAATAAAGGGTTCTGTCTAACTATGCCCCGTACATAACCGATTCTGTCTCACACAACCGATTCTAGATCAAACTGGGAACAAGTAAGATAACAAAGGCTGATAAAAGTAATTCGCCACTTATACGATTAGTACTCGTGTGGATGCTGCCGACATTTGTGGTCTGCCAACTGACCCTCTGCGGGCAACACCCCCATGCGC
Source organism: Yamadazyma sp. yHMH685 (assembly GCA_030571055.1). Taxonomy (NCBI): domain Eukaryota; kingdom Fungi; phylum Ascomycota; class Pichiomycetes; order Serinales; family Debaryomycetaceae; genus Yamadazyma; species Yamadazyma sp. yHMH685. The sequence goes on from JAJLXC010000006.1 coordinate 459,422, forward strand.
AGCACCGACTCGCGCGCTTCGCCCGCCGCGCACTCGCCGTCGTGTCCCCTTTTCCATTCTTTTCCATAGTCACTCCTGTGACAAAATTCTCATTTATATTCATACCGATTTCCCGTAGGGCAAAAAAGTCAAAAAAAAAACCTTTATAAACGAGTTTTTTCCATAACTTTTAAATTTCCTTCTGTATAGATCTAGAATGTCTTCCAAACGTATCAACAAAGAGTTAGCCGACTTAGGAAGGTATGTATGATCAAAGATCGTGTTAAAATGGGCCCCTTATATTGCTTACACCTGCTTACACACATTCGACATCCGGAATCAAAGTGACAGGGAGTGCTTCAAGGTCGGAGGAGCGCAGTCACCGGCAGTGAAGTTATCACATAGAGCGTGCTTGTTGAAAGTCTGTGGCATGCTTTCACCCGTTTGCGTCCCCCCTGCTGCCGGCTCCGCTGTTGCCTCCCTTTGTCTCATTGTCGACGTTGCGGAGATGCGTGTATTTGTGGCGGTCAAATTTATTCAAACCCGATACTAACCCATCTAGAGACCCCCCTTCCTCATGCTCTGCTGGCCCAGTGGGTGATGACTTATACCACTGGCAGGCGTCCATCATGGGCCCAGCCGACTCTCCGTACGCGGGAGGAGTGTTCTTTTTATCCATCCACTTCCCAACCGACTACCCATTTAAACCACCAAAGATCGCTTTCACCACCAAGATCTACCACCCTAACATCAACGGTAACGGAAACATATGTTTGGATATATTGAAGGATCAGTGGTCCCCAGCCTTGACCATCTCTAAAGTGTTGTTGTCTATTTGCTCATTATTAACCGATGCAAACCCAGACGATCCTTTGGTGCCGGAAATTGCTCACGTCTACAAGAACGACAGAACCAAATATGAAGCTACTGCTAAGGAGTGGACTAAGAAATACGCTGTATAATATCTATTTCTCGGTTTACTGTACATTTCATTTGGGTCTCGTTCTGTTGGCAGCATAATAAAGGATTCGGGTTCATATATCTAATATACCTTATGTAGTTTATATACACATGAGCGTATCTCTATTGGCTCACCCGCTACGAACGGTGGCTACGCTTTGACTGGTCTTCATAGAATGTGGCTTATGGCCTGATGAGCGTAGCCTTGCGATGAGTAGCATGTTAATTACGGTGAGTTCGTGCAAGTTAAAAAAGAGCATATTCTATAATTTCAAGAGCGAGTGCCTTCTGCGTACAGTAGGAATTCCACCACAGAAGGAGAAAGAGGATATTCTAGAGCTATCGCCAGTTTCACTGCTTGGTCAATGGCGGTAGCGTCAACCGAAATCCGCTTCAGATAACATTAGTCACATTTTCTAGTCTTACACAAGTATGTCCACCGTGTGCACTCGTAATTGTTCATCTCTAACTCTGATACGCTTTCTACACTGTATGACTGACAGCACTCCTAGTCTATATAGTATATTTCGCAGTCAGCCAGGCCTTGCAATATACAGCGAATTTTACAACTCAACCTATAGATAACTAACTCCTGGAATTCAAATTTGCCTGTTACTCTTGGGCTGAAACGACAACTCCCAGCTGTCACTACTTATATCACATATCACCAGTTATATCACCAGCATCAGATCTAACTACTCAGGCGCACTATCAGAGATTTCATCGCGCGCTGAAAACCTACCAACAGAGACCCAATCCATCAATAATCATGGACAAATTGGTACCGTTTCAAGCCAATGACACACATAGACTCTTTAAGTTGGCTAAGAAACTCAACCAAACCAAATTCTTCAAGAATTTTTTGAATGAGAGTCAATATAAACTTCTCACCTTCCTCATAGGGTTGGATAACTATACTATATGGTTAAATTTTTTGGAAGGTAACTTGTTTCTTAAGGTTATACGAGAGGAAGGTTCGCAAATAGAAGAAGCTGTCGATCCTGGGAATTCTAGCACTGTCGATACCGACGGACAGGATAGCGGTGGTGCTAATGCCGAACGCAGTGAAAGTCCCAGCTCTACTAATATTGACATCGACATCGAAGATGGTGTCAAGGCAATAAAACGCTTGGCCCTTCATATTAGATACCTACTATATGAAAAGGCCATCGATTATTACTACGTGTCCAAGAATTTAGACAAATCTTATAATTCCATAGATGAGGTCAACGATGACTATGAATTGTTAGATTCGTTGAATGAAAAAGAAGCAGAAACGGAGACTGAAAAGGAAGCTGAAAAGCCACAGGTGAGAGAAGAGGATGACAACTATGATGACGATGATGACGAGGAGGAGAAGGAGGATCTGAAGATGGACGTGGATGAAAAGAATAGCGAGCAAGATGTGCAGTTTGAGTTTAATGAAGACAAACAACTTGTTCTCGAATTGCCCGTGGCCGTATTCGCAAGGGAAGATTCGGGCACGGAAGCAGACGAAGATCAGCAAAATGAAACCTTGGAAGACCAAGAAAGCCTTATCAAGGAGTTCAATAAAGTGTACCACAATTTTGAGTACGATAGAGAAACCTTGATCAAAAGAAGAAGATTGGAAAAGTCAGATTTAAGACTAGAGAAAAACTCAGAACCATCAAGCAAGCCAAATGACAATACCGCCAGCGCTGATACCAATACTAATAGCAGTAACATAGAGTTTACATTCGCTACGGGGTCGTCGTTGAAGCATTTGTTGAGCACAATCCAGACCAAGCGTGATCATATTCCTTTGAACGACTATGAATTAAGAACATTGTTCATGGATGTCAAAAAGAATAGAGGCAAGTGGGCCAACGATGAAAGAGTCGGCCAGGAAGAATTGTATGATGCCTGCGAGAAGGTAGTACTAGAGTTGAGAAGTCACACAGAGCACTCTACACCTTTTTTGAATAAAGTCAGTAAACGAGAAGCACCAAATTATGGGTTGATTATCAAGAAGCCAATGGACTTGAATACAGTGATGAAGAAGTTGAAGAACCTTCAGTATAACTCCAAGCAAGAGTTTGTGGATGATCTCATGTTAATATGGTCAAACTGTTTGACTTATAACTCTGACCCCAAACATTTCTTAAGAGCACATGCTATTGCGATGCAAAAGAAATCAATGAAGTTGGTTCACCACGTACCCAATATTATCATCAAGAATAGGTCTGAGATTGAAAAGGACGACGAAAGAGACGATTTAAATAATGACTCCAACAAAGGGAAGTCATCAAAAAAGGGTAGAACAAGAACGAGGAACAACGAAGTCAAATTGGAGCATGAATCTGCTGCTGGATCCCCTGATAGTGTTGCTACATCAATAGAGGAGGACAAGAATGAAACCCCCACGGCTGGGAAAACGCCGGTCCCGGAAGCGCCTGCGGAGCCTGCTCGAGAATTTGAGAAGGATAAGGAAATGGAAAAAGACAAAGAAAATACTGCAATGGAAGAAGAAGATGAGGAGGAGGAGAATGAAGACATTAATGACGACAATCAAAACACAAGCAATCAAAATGAGGAAGATGAAATAGAACCGGAGCTCCAAGCTTGGAGAACCTATACAGCAAAGTCTAGAGCACATTATTGTTCCACCAGAGCTCAGCTCTTTAATGAACACGACTCATACAAGTTGAATTCGAATGCTACTGCCATACTAAGAGAGCCCAACGAGATGCGGAACTTTAATGACTATATCACCAATAAGCTGGTTGTTTCGAAAGGGAACTTGCTTGAGAATGATGAGCCATATTTACTAGAGTATGACATAACTGGAGGTATACCGGGTATTTACTATAAGGGTGTGGATGATCAGGAGCAAGAGAGACGTGAGCGTGAAATTGTCGATTCGTTAATAGCTAACAAAATCGAGCAACAAAATTCAGACTTTGTATTGGGTATAGACAATGGGTTGAATTCCATTTATCACAAGAATATCACTGAAATGCAAGAAATAAGAAAGGTCTGTTTCAAGATCTCGTTGATAAGACAGATGCAAACCCAACAGTTTGTTCATCACACACAAATGAGACAACCTGAGATTGATAAAATTAAGGAAGTGGATTTAGACCCTGTTTCCAAACTTGAAAACCACGAGTCTTTCAACAAAGAAGTACAATTCTCAGTCTTGAGAAGAAACGTGGCAAAGATAGCCATGCAGACTGGATATGAATCCACCGAGCATTTTGCGGTAAACACGTTGACGCAAATGGCAGAGAAGTATTTGAACAATCTTGTCAAGTCCGTCAAGATCCATCTGGAGACCCCATCTGAAAATAGGCTCTCGTCGTCTGAGATTCTTCTCGTATCGTTGATTGAAAACGGAGTTAACAAGCCAGATGATTTGTACACTTTTGTAAACGAAAAGCTCATTACCCAGTATAACAAGCTTGTTGATTTAAGAAGCAAACTATCCAATTTTCTTAAGAACTTATTGAGGCCTGGTTTACAGAACTTTAATGAAAAGTCCTTTAACGATAATAGTGATCAGTTTATGACGGGTGATTTTTCGAACGATTTGGGAGATGACTTTTTTGGGTTCAAAGAATTGGGGCTTGACAAGGAGTTCAATATGTTGAGCTCGTCTATCCCTGTTTACTTATTGCATTCGAGATTGCATACAAACTATACTTCTGAAGGTGGGGCTAGTAAGTCCGATAAGTATGATGATTTAAAAGACTTCCATGTGGGCAAATTGTATGGTACAGACACAGAATCACAAATCGGGTTACTTCAGCCATTTTATACCAGATTGTTGGAAACATCTAAAGCACACTTTGTGAAGGTTCAAAAGAAGAACGGATTATCTACCGAGTTGCCTGAATTGAGTAAATTCGTCTTGACCGATGATGGGGAATTGCCGCAGAAACAGAGAAACATAAGGCCAAGGTTGCCGCCTACTGGAAAGATTTCTTCTGTTAAAAAGAAGCCTGTGGCTACTTCTTTTTTCTTGCCTGAGCCCGAAGACTTGGCTGAGCAACAACGAGAGGAAGAAGAGCTGCAGGATGCTGCGATTGCAGTGAAACCCGAGGGGAACCTGCCGTTTTCTGAGGATTTCGATGCAAAGGAGATAGAATTAATGATGAACGATATGAAGAATTAGTTTAGCATGTACCAATATTGATAAATTACCAGCTTTTTGATTACCAGCTGTGAACGTAGTTTTTCGATAAAATGGGACGTCTGCGTGTGTGACGTAGCAAGTTATCATATAGCTATTTACGAGTGACTGAGATGTATAAAGCCTTGACATTATACTGGGAATGTACTTAGGTATTGGCAGGGAGTCCACAGAGCAACGTCAACGACGGTACCGATGGCTGTGCGTAGAGTTCTGGCCACTTTGAAGGGGATGCGAGACAATTCACATGTAACCTGGATACTACTTATAGTCCTAGCGGCCTGGTGGTAGCAGATTTGTCGCGCACTGCCACCTACGTCGCGGTCACACAAACACATCTGACGAGCATACTCATTCAACATCATGGGGATGAAAAACGTATTTAAGAAGAAAGAGCCTACCGAGGACGAGATCAGAGAACACTTGTCCAAGCGTGGGATAACTTCCAAGGGCTCCAGTGCCAACGGAAGCTTTGGTGGTAGGGAAGAGAAATTCGGTGCGTTTAAACAATATGCTAAAGACAGAGCTAGCCAGAAACCCGGGTTGGCACCAGTGAATCCGTATGCTAATCTACAGAACGGAGGTGGGAACCCCTACTCAAACGGCGGTGGATCAGGGAATGAAAGTGGGAGTGGGGACCTGAATCCGTACTCCAAGAACACTGAGTCTAGCTCACATCCAGCAAGTAATGGATCAACCCCGTATGGAGGAACGAGTCAAAGACAATTCCAAGGACAAAATGACCGTGCGGCTCTTCTGGGTGCTAACGGGTCTAGACCCGACAGGAACGACCCGTACGCCAGACCTACCCGCTCTTCGTATCTGGAAAGAACTCCAAGAGACGACCCACGAGCCTCTCGTCACTCTGCCAGTGATGCTGGTTATGGGTCCAGCGCTACTCGTTCGTCCACTCGTGCTTCCAGTGGCCGTGACTTTGACACAGAGTCTTTAGACCTTAATGCTATTCCTAGCAACACCATGTACCAGCGTAAGCCTAACCGGGCCCAGTACGAGGAGGAAAGCCTCGATTTGAATGAGTTACCGGAAGAGGACGATTTGAATGTCATTATTGATGAGGACCTTCCTGAACAGCAAGAAGTGAACTCTGAGGATGAAGAGGTGGAAGGTATAAAACAAGATATCCGTTTCGTCAAGCAGGAATCGGTGGCCCTGACGAGAAACACCCTCAGAATGGCCCAGGAGGCCGATGCATCGGGTACAAACACATTGGGAGTTTTGGGATCGCAGAGTGAGAGATTATATAATGCCGAACAGAACTTGAACCTCGCTGATACCCAAAGTAAAATCGCCCAGCAAAAGGTGAAACAGATTGAAAGATATAACAGATCCATTTTCATTCCGGCTGGTGGAAACCCCTTTAACAGAAAGTCAAGACTCAGAATGCAAGAACTGAAATTAAAGACGGAAAAGGCCCAAGAAAAGTACATGAGAGATACCAATCGTAAGAACCTATACCAGAGTGAGCAGCGTATCAAGAACGGTATCACGCAGAATGCAACCTCTTCTGAGTTACACCAAAGGTATCAGGGCGAGAAGAACCTTGCTAATGCCGAGAGGTACCAGTTTGAAAACGATTCTGAGGATGATGAGATGGAAAAAGAGCTTGCAGGTAATCTAGATCAAATCGCATTGTACTCGAAAAAGTTGAAGAACTCTGCCCAGACAATGGGTCAGGAAGTAGAAAGCCAGAATGGAAGGTTGAGGAAAATTGAGGAGGATGCAGACCGGTTGGACATTAATGTGCATTTGAACAATACCAGGTTGAGTAATATTAGGTAAATAGATCATGGATTAATAATGTACAATTTTGGACTTGTCAGTCAAAAGTTCATTTTGGTACCTGAAGCCTAACCACTATGGGTGATTGGCTGTTACGTTGCCCTGCAGGTTACTGTTGTCAATCTCTTGATCGGCCATAATCTCGGTGACGTAATACCCCATGATTTGCGCGGAAATATTTGATCTCATCAATAAAGCATGGAAATGCACCTCTGGGCATCCGCGAACTTTTAGACCAACAGTGAATTGAACCATTTTACTAATACCGTTCAGAGTAAGCTGTTCAGTTATCGTGGACATCGTTTAGTGTCTTAATATCTCACAATTCACTTTTTGTTTAATCATGTCTAGTATGGATCCTCACCACCATATCCAACTCAAAGAATCGTTTCTTGTGGGCAGAGCCCTCCTTAACTTTACTTCCATCTTTGTGTCGCTAGGTGTCTTCCTCTTTGGCTTCGAACAGGGACTTATGCTGTCGCTTTTAACCAATAAATACTTCCAGGATTACTTCAACGATCCATCTCCTGCAGCCATTGGTACTATGATCGCTATCCTAGAGATAGGAGCATTGTTCTCTTCGTTTGTGGCTGGGAAAGTTGGCGATAAAATCGGTAGAAGAAAGACCATTAGGTACGGTGCTTTCATCTTTATAGTGGGAGCTTTTATCCAGTCCACCTCGGTATCAATTCTCAATTTATCGGTAGGGAGATTAATTGGGGGTATAGCCATTGGCTTCTTAACTACGATCATTCCCTGCTACCAATCCGAAATCTCTCCTCCCGATGATAGAGGCTTCTACGCCTGCTTGGAATTCACCGGTAATATCGTGGGCTATGCTACCAGTATTTGGGTAGACTATGGATTCAGTTTCATTGAAAATGACTACTCCTGGAGATTGCCCTTGGTAGTACAGTGGATTGTAGGCTTGCTTTTGTTCTTGGGTACTTATGTCATTGTAGAGACGCCTAGATGGCTCCTTGACAAAAATCATGACTTGGAAGGAATGATTGTAATCGCGGACTTGTATGCCGACGGAGACGTTGAAGACGAAAAGGCAAAAGATGAGTATAGAAATATCAAGGAGAATATCTTGCTTGCCAGAATTGAAGGAGGCGAAAGGTCCTACAGATACATGTTGAACCGATATGCCAAACGACTCTCTGTCGCCTGCTTCTCTCAGATGTTTGCCCAAATGAACGGTATCAATGTTGTGAGTTACTATGCTCCTATGATCTTTGAATCCGCTGGTTGGGTCGGACGTCTGGCCATTTTGATGACAGGCTTCAACTCCATAATCTACGTCCTCTCTACCCTTCCGCCATGGTGGTTAGTAGATGGTTGGGGCAGAAAGCCTTTACTCTTATCGGGAGCTATAACCATGTGTATTCCTTTATTGCTCATCTCACTTTCTTTGTCAATGAACGATGATTGGACACCGACTGTCGTGGTGGTCTGCGTATTTGTTTATAATGCTGCTTTTGGAGCAAGTTGGGGCCCTATCCCATGGATGATGAATGAAGTGTTGCCGAATTCTGTCAGATCCAAGGGTGCAGCTCTTTCAACCGCCACTAACTGGTTCTTCAACTTTGTGGTTGGTGAAATGACACCTATATTGTTGGATGTTATCAAATGGAAAACATACTTGATCCCTGCCACCTCTTGTGCATTATCATTTTTCTGTGTTCAATTTTTATTCCCGGAAACCAAAGGTTTGACGTTGGAAGATATGGGTTCGGTTTTTGATGATTCTTCTTCCATCTTCTCTTACCACTCCAGTGGTAACACAAACAATGTGTATGGATCTGTGAATGATTCCCGTAGACCTAGTTTGGTCGACAGTCAGTTTTCAGAAGCTGTCCGTCATAACCCAGCTGCAATTGCAAGAAACCCAGCTTTGGCTAAACCTGACTTGGATGGTATCATTACCGGCACTCCACCTCCACCAGTACCTCCGGTCACTTCTCCTATTCCTGCCGGTCAGGCTCCAAGTGTTAGGCCAGTCAAATCTGATAATGCATCTGCTACCTCTTTTGATGCAATTGCACCTTTAGACTCCAATTTTTCTCCACAGGAAATCGAACCCCCATCTTTCGAAGAAGTATACCAGTATAAGGTAGACGAGATGTTGAAGCCTGGTTGGATTTCCACTGCTTTAAATAGATGCTTTGGCGAGACAAGGAACAATGAACCTGACGAGGAAAGTAGATTGTTGCAAGACTAAATAGTATTATAAAGCTAAAAAAAAAATAGACAAATTACAGAACTAAATGGGCTTCATGGTATGAAGCTCTGTAGTGTACATTTATTATGATTTGCCGTGTTCACTCTGGTAGCAGGCATAGTGCACAATTTGACCATTTAACACTGTAAAGACACTGTATCCCAACCTCTTTCTACAAATAGGGCACAACTCCTTGCTACTCTCTATTAAGTAACTCTGGTTCAGGCGAACAAGCAATTCATGTTTTAACTTAATGCTGCCAACCTTGTACAATTGGCTTGCCAATCTGCTATCAACTAAAGATTTCTTTGTAGTTTTGAGCTGATCGCTCAAAAACTGATTGACCTTGTTGATTGGGAAATCAGGGGGAAGACTAGTGAGTGCACTAAGCGTATCCATCTTGCCTCCTTGGGTACATAGGAGTTTTGAAATGGAGTCAATATTCTCCGTGTAGTGTATTAACAAATCCTCAAGGAGCTTATGCAAAAGCCTAGTCCCAACCTCTTGGTTGTCTTCATCATGAATTTCTGAACAATAAACAATAGCAGAGTCAAGATCGTCCAACTGGTTATACAATACGTCTATCGCCTTTTCATGTTCTCCAAGTCTCTTGTAGATGAATATGGTAAATCTAAGTAACTTCATTTCATTTGTCGGGATATTCTTGAGCACCGTCCATGGCTCATATATCGAAGTCGTCTGTAAAAACTTGAAGAGTTTCGTGTACGTATCACAAGATTCAAACTCGGGACCTTCCATGTTCATCCCCTTGAGAACCTCTAAATACATAAGACACAACTTGGTATGGAACTTTGGCATGATGTGGCTCTTATAAGGTTGATCGCTGAAATCACTGTCGAATATAATCCATTCGAGGTAAGTTATCGCCAAGTCTTCATTACAAATAGCCTCTAACAAAAAGTCAAGAACTTTGAAATTATCATAACTTTCACACTCATATGTGTCGTTCATGAACACCAACTTCCCATTTTCTATTGGGTTTTCGTCAGGATCTATAAGGAGCCATTTGGAGTACTCAAATACTAGATCAAGGTTCGTGTTTCCAAGTTTCTGTAAGTACTGAATGGTCAAATCGGAACCTCTGATTAGATCGTCGAGCTCATCATCCTCTTCTTCGTGGTGGTGCTCTTTATGGCTCAAATCATATAACATACCTAGTGCTGCTTTATGCAATTTTCTCCCGAAATAGAAGTCAAGGAGCTCTTTGAGAAAGTTATGGTCTTTGTCAATGTTGGAAGATAGACACTTTTTAACGATTTGGGCATCACATTTGTTATTTGGTAATCTTAAAAGAGGCCCCAACAACATGGGTTTGCAGTAGAAGTAGCAGAGAAATAAAGAAGTATCGATTTCTACTGCCACTTGATTCAACCCTTCAGCTATCAACTCAGAGGTAATGAAATCATACAAGTCCATAGGAGTAATATCGATACCCTTCCACTTGAAACTATCATCATTCAAGAAGTTCAAATGAATACGACGCTGGTCCGTCAAATATACAATGAGATTATTGACTGCCTTGCCAAATTTCCGAAGGTTCTGCGATTTGGCTTGACCAAATATACTGGTTGGAATTCTACTAGCTAGCGTAGTCTTCGAATGCCGATCATCTGCTTCAGTAGCGGAGTCTGCTGTTGTGGCACCATTGAATTTACTTTGTTGGAGTTCTTCTATAGTGACTTTCTTGATGGGATCTTTCGAATATTTTAGTGTATCGTAATCTATTGTTCCATCTGTTTGATAAAACTCGAGCTTCAAGAATTCGGGAAACAAATTTAAGACATCCTTATACGATACTAGCCATTCGCTGCCTATTTCTATCAAAGCCTCATGATATTTTCCATACCTTTCAAACAAAAGGGTGGCTCTCTGTCTATAGAAATCACGAAGCATCAATTGCTTCCTCTTCTCTTTACCGACTCTTGAGCCACCGAAGAACTCGTCCTCCTCATCTATGTCATCCACCATACGGATAGCTTTCAGGAGCCCTATGAGAGATAGGTCTGTCTTTGCGTCCTTCTTGGTGTAACTTCTTTCTTCACCGAACCTTAGATACTGATCGATCTGTTGCTGGAAACTTAAAATGTTGAATTGTAGAAGATCACTATTGGTTCCTATGAATATGAACGACTCATCCACAAACACGGGGATGCTATTTGAGTTTATCTGGTGGTGAATCACCTGTACCAAAGAGCCCAGATGTATCTCTACTATTTCCACTCGCTTTGTATACACTACCAACAAATACGAAGGATAGATGAAAGACACAAACACTGGTGATGTCGAGAGTTTCACATTACTTGGTTTGACAGAAATCCTGCTGTCTTCGTATGCTAAGATGATGATTTGATTATCCTTGATAAGGCAGTATTCTTCGTTAGTGATCTTTATGATGCTTATGGATGGCCCCCCGCTCCCGAGACCGAAGTAACTGAAGGTGCTGTGGTTGAAATAGTAATATGCGTCGTCGTTACCAGTATCTGCTGGGAATAACGAAGTAATATTGAACTCGTCATTTATATCTACCAATAAAAAGTCGTTCGAAAGCCCTATAACTAGATGAGTACCCAATTCTAGACTTATGGAGTTTATGGCTTTGACCCGTTCTTTGAGGCTTTTTTCGTGAATCTTTTTAAACTGGAAGAGGTTTCTTGTCTTATATACCATTTCGAATATGAGGAGCTTCTTCCGCACGCCAACGGCCATATACTTCTTCCCATTAGCCTCATAGTTGAACATCTCACGGTAATTTCTAGACTCTTCGATAGTTTGAATTAAATTCAAGTGGTTCCCCGCCTTTTCGAAAACACGTATTATATCGTTATTGGGTATGGCAAAGATAATTCTATTAGACGAAGATTTAGTTGATATAATTTCAATATCGTGAATAGGGCTGCCGTCACCATTTATATTTGAAAATGAAATCTCATGTTCTAGACTGGAAGATTTGGTGTCCATGAAAAAGGTTCGTAAGTCATTAAGGGATTTGAACGAAGTTATCAGAGGAGCCTTTCTCTGATCATTTTCCACGGTCACATCCACATCGTAAATGCTAAAGTCACCGGATGCAAACCCAACATATAACTTTTCCCTGTGGTAGCATACGCTCGATACTTTTGTAGAACTAGAGGAATTGAGCCTGCTTGCAGGTCTTATCACCTCAATGTTCATTGGAGTCTTTCGCGAGAATGATTGAAGTGTTTTAAAAGTGCAGTAGCGTAAATGGTCGAGACACTCAAACTAAGGATTTATCAGTATACTAGCCTGAAGACCTCAATATACATTTGAAACAACTACGTATTGTACTAAGGAGTGAACCGTGTTATTCATAAGTGGCTGAAACCAATGACTTTATATTTCCCTTACGATTTAGACTTGATACTACACAACAAATTTACATGTTTGCCAATACGTCAATTATACCAGAGCAGTATTTGGACAATTCATCGAGCTCATACTTCTTGCCCTTATTAGCATTAGTCAATAACTGAAAAGAAGCCGTTAGTTCATCATCTTCGAAATTGTAGATAACATCTCCATGGTTCCTCAAGAACATTGCAATTAAAGCCTGGTAGATGTCATAATTGTTATTTGTTTCAAGCCCTTGGCTCAATGCATCAATGAAGTTCTTGAACTCTGTCAATGGCGGGTTGGTGTTGATGGACCTGATCTCCAAGTCTGTGGTGGCAGGCGACAATTCCACAACGTATTTCAAAAAAGAGGAATAATCTTCAGCTACACTTCCCTCTCTCAATAATCTAGTGAACTCAGACTCGAAATTATAAGAAGAGCCGTCATTCTTGAATTTCAACAATCTGCTATCTGCTTCTTCATCCTCGCCTTGAGCATCAGGATTTCTAAAGTTCTTCACCTTACTGTGACCATTCTCGGCTTCTACAGCACTGTCCCCAACAACATCCCCGGAAAGAGACAAAAAGAACGGTGCATTCTCTGGCTTCTTTGGAGCTTCCTTTGGTCTGCTTCTCTGTTTGATCACATCCAAATGCAATAAAGTGTTGTATTTAGATCGTGGGCCCAAAGATAAGGTGGCCAATCCTTCATCAAGTTGTGACAATTCAGTGTCTTTTATTTGATCGTCATGTTCAGGTTGCTGGTCTTCGAGAGCGCCCTCAATTAACGTAGACCCACCATCACCAGCACTGTTTGGCAAAAGAACGTTAGCGAACTCATCTTCTTCAATGTGTCTTGTGGAAATTGGTCTAAACTGCGATCTATTTGTCCACAAAAAGATTCCGTTTCCAGTGACATGAGTTGTAGCTAACAAATCACCAATTGGAGAAAACTTCACACTGGTAGCTACAGATGGGAGCAAAACACCATCAATACAGCCACCGGTTGGCAAGTCCCAAGTTCTCAATGTTGCATCTAAAGCTGCAGAAACAATCCATCTTCCGTCTGGAGAGAAGTCCATGCCAGTGATTCTATTACTGTGGCCATATAATATTCTCACCACTCTTTGTGTGGCCACATCAATAACAACTATAGACAAGTCATCCAAAGCGCATGCCACCAAATCTGAGCCTTTGTGGTAAGCCATTTGAGTTATTGGTGATTCCAAGTCTATTTTGCCCAAATACGTCAGCTTGTTGAAGTTGTAAAACCCAACGATACCGTCCAAACCACCACTGACCATTTTCTGATTCATCCCATCCATGCACACACCAGTCACAGTTCTTTTATGCAACATATACTTCTTACGAATAAGTCCTGACTGTAAGTTATAGCTTCCAATACCACCGTTTACAGAACCAACCAATGCAAAGTTACCACAGTGCGATATACAAACGGATGAAACGATACCGCCGTCCACAGTCTTCAACTGGTGGCGGCCTATACGCTTTGACTGTGAGTCCCATGTTCTGGCAAATGTTTCATCTTTATGAGCCGTAATGATGTTTTCCCAGTCCCCTTCACGTGACTGATTGGAGGATATGCTGATGATCTCAGGAAACTTTTCTTTCATCGAGCTAACCAATCCGGCTTGTCTCTTTCCGTCATTGGATTTAGGTAATCTCTGAGACATTTCTTGTGCCTGGGCGTCTTTTCTCAAGGAAAAACTCCAGAAAGATCTATCACTGGAAGCACTCAAAATGAAGTGAGATTTATTCTCTTGGGGGAACTCTATATTGATAGGAGGAGCGGAGTGGCCACCCCTAGACCGAAGGTGACGTGGGGGCAATATTACAGCGGCATTTGTGGTAGAAATACTTGGATCAAAGACAAATTCTTTCAAACTATTGTCTCCACCATTACTTACCACAATGGACTGGCCGTTCAAAAACTTGACATTTGCTACACCACCGTAAGCCTCCTTGTGTGCATTCTTCAAAATGTGAATTCTTGTACGCTTTTGTAACTCGTAAAAGAACAAATCCCCATTGCTTAATCCAGCAACTAGGTGTGGAGATCCATCAGTCCTGAACGATACAGATACAACTCTAGAACCACTATCTTCGTTAGCAGCGTTGATTCTGCCGCCTATTACTCTCCCCTTTTTGATATTATACAAGTATACACCACCTTTGGCAGTTCCGATAGCGAGCATATCCAACACAGGGGCCGATTCAATGGCAGATATGCTTTCGCTAATCTGCTGTTCAGGAGACTGGTACAATAATCTTCCCGTATTGATGTTAAACACGAACAAATGCTGAGTAGTTGCGACAACAATCTTGTTTAAGTATGTCGGTGGATGGACTACACCTACTATGTCACCGTGTATGCTGTTTTTAATGGAGTATAATGAGCAATGGGCTTCAGAAGGGTATTTTTTAGATCCTTTTTTGAAGACAAAGATTTCACCTGCTGTAGTAGTGGCAATCAAGAACTCTCCGAATGTGATGATATGATTCAACACGGCCTCCGAAGGACATATCAAAGTGTCCTCTAATCTGCCTCTTCTGTAAACACCTATTTTATTCTCGTAGCCACAGTATACGTACTGGTAATGGGTAGCCAAAGCTGTAATTTTGCTGCTAGTCTGTGATTGTGACACGAACAATAAATGAAGAGTGGCAACGTCATATATTTGGAAAGAGCGGCCTACTGATGTAACCGCATAGAAGGTGGAGCCCAAAGTTCCAAGTGCAAAAGGGACATCATTCGATACGTTTCCTAGGGCACGAAAAGGACTGAACACTTTAGAAGCCCTTACTGGAGAAGATGTCTTGATGGCACTATCATTGTCATCTTGAGTGGTTCTTCTTTTCTTTTCTATCGGTTCCGTCATAATGTTGAAGATGAGATCTAAATTTTTTCAGTTCGCGAAGAGTAGAGATGAGATGAGGTGAGATGAGATGAGAGGACGTTGAACGAAAAGAAGTTGACCAAAGCAATAGTAGTATCGACTCGAAAGCATGTATAGTGTAGGTGCCTTGATTAAAGCACGTTGTCATATTATGAATCTATTATTGTAGAAAATTGTGTAGCACTTCAATCTTGAATGTCTAATTGATCGCGAATTTTTATACTCTTCTAATCCAAGCATGTCTAGTGAAAAGAGACCAGGAGACTCAGTTGAGTCCTCTGAAGCCAAGAAACAACACACGGAGATTTCCAGTATCGACACAGCTACAAATGTGCCTAAGTTAGATGCTAGAGACAGAGGAATGGCACCTGTCAAAGCGGAATTCGTTATCACTAACGAACAAAACAGCGATGATTATGACGATGACGAGGCTGAAGGTGGTGATAGCAGATATGAACAGTCGGGTGAAAACACAGGAAAAAAGAAAAGGAAAGGCAGAGGTCAAAATAAAAACAGAGACTTAAAGCAAGAGCATGAAACCTTGAGGCTTTGTTCAAGTTTAGTGGATCCACAGAACATAAAAGATTGTAAATTCGGACCTGAAAAGTGTAAAAGTAGCCACAACGTAGCTGAGTATCTTGAGACCAAGGGTTCTGATATTACAGGGGTTTGTCCTGTTTATGAGACCATCGGATACTGTCCTGCTGGATTAAAGTGTAGATGGCTTGGGTCTCATTATAACAAAGCTTCGAACGAACTATTGAAGAAAGACGTCACCAACACAGAACCACAGGAAATAAATCGTATTGAAAATGTCGTTAAATTTTCGTTGCAGAAGAAGAATTATACTTTCCGTACAGCTTTAGATGTCACCAAGTGGTTGGACTCTCACGTCCAGAACGAGGACTATAAGAAGAAGTTAGAGGATAACAAGAACAATCAAGCAGAGTACATTGAGGCTCCTTTTAAATTGAGTGAGAAGAAACGTTTGAACTTAAACCATGCTAAGATCGTCTCTCCATTGACAACCGTGGGTAACTTGCCATACAGAAGATTGATGAAGACATTGGGAGCTGATATCACATATAGTGAAATGGCACTCACTGTTCCTTTATTGCAAGGAACAAATGCAGAATGGGCTCTACCCAAGGCTCATAAATCTGAATACCCTGGTTTCGGAGTCCAATTTGCAGCTGGAAAGCACTGGTCGGCTGCAAAAGCCGCCGAAATCATTTATAGGGAAACTCCAAATGTTTCTGAGCTAAACTTGAACTGTGGATGTCCAATAGACTTGTTGTACCGCCAAGGTCAAGGTTCCGCTTTGATGGAGCTGCCTTCCAAATTAATCAGAATTTTAAAAGGTATGAATTACTGTTCTGGTGACATTCCAGTGACGGTAAAGTTAAGAACTGGTACTAGAGATAACAAAAACACTGCCAAGACTTTGATATCCAGATTATTAGAGGAAAATGACGTAGCTGCCATTACATTGCATGGCCGTTCTAGACAACAAAGATATACTAAAGAAGCCGACTGGAGTTACGTTGGTGAAGTATCACAAATGGTACAAGAATGGAATGATAAGAAAGAGGATGATAAGGAGAACAGTGATACTCAGAGAACTCAATTCGTTGGAAATGGTGATATATACACCCACGAAGACTGGTATAATGCTACAAACACGCCTGGTATCGACTCTGTGATGGTTGCAAGAGGCGCTTTAATCAAGCCATGGATTTTCGAGGAGGTAGAGGCCCAACAGTACTTGGACAAGTCTGCCAGCGAAAGATTAGAAGTCTTGAAGACATATGCCAATTTCGCTGTAGAACACTGGGGGACCGACGAGTACGGAATTGGCTTGGCTAGAAGATACATGTGTGAATTCTTGAGTTTTTTCCACCGTTACCTTCCCATTGGAATTTTGGAGAGGATGCCCCCAAAGTTGAACCAAAGACCGCCTACATGGAGGGGTAGAAATGAAATGGAGACATTATTGGGATCTTCAGATTACAAGGACTGGATCAAGATCACCGAGATGTTCTTGGGAAAGGCTGGTGACAGCTTCCACTTTACTCCAAAGCACAAAAGCAATTCACACGAATAAAGTATATAGGACAAAATGACAGATACCATTTGGCTGTACCAGGTTTCTCTAGAAAATTCCCACGTAGTATAGAGATATAGGGAAGATTACATGGTTAAGTAAATACTATTTCGATAAACACTACGTCAAAAAGTTTGTAGCACTATGTTGCATATTCTACTACCTCAATCACTACACACTAAAAAGTTATTCAAAAAACCATTAGACTTTTCTTGCTCTCAATCCCTCAACGTCCTTCTTGGAAATTTTGATGTCTTCGTTACCTTCGTAGTCCGACAAGCCCTTAGCCTTTTCCTTCAAGGCCTCCAATTCTTTGTCTTTTTCAGCCAATTCTTCCTTCAACTTCAAGATCTCTGGAGAGTCTTCGGTTTTAGTTTCAACAAGATCTCCTTCAGCGGAGAGAGCGTCAACCTTGTCTTTTGTAGCCAACAATTCGGTCACCAAATTGTATGTTCTCAACAAGATCAACGTCAAGAACAAGGTGAATCCACAAAGATACATGTTTCTTTGGGCATAGAATCTTCTAGCCTGGATTTCAGACCTGTCATTGAGGACAGGCTGGTTGTTGTTTGGTCCGCTCAATTCGTTTGTGACGGAGATGACTCTGTTGACAGAATCAATGAAAAGCACGAGAACAAAGCCTAGGATGCATTTCAAGGCAATTTGGAATTTTTCGTTTCTGAACGGAGCAGAAACGGTGGTGAGAACAGATCTTCTAATCCTCCTTGGGTAAGGCAAGGATAAAATGGTGAAGAAAGCGATCTCGACAATCAATAATCCAAACACTAAGTTGTAGTATAAAGCCATGGTGTATATGAATTTTCAAATTCTCGCAGTTGCTGCGGAAATATACACCGTTGCTGGAGTTGCTGGGGGCAGATGAGCCTGGGTGACTTCACGGCGATAAGGAAAAGATCTCCATAAATCCCAAAAGTAGTATAAGCTTTTATAATTGCAATTATGGGCATCTTTATGGACAATTATATAGCAGTATGTCGTGAGGCTAACAACCGGTTGGTGTTTTACATTGTAGCTGTAGATTATCGATATGCGTGATTAGTACTTGTCACGGCATATGTAATTTGCCGAAAATGGTATACCTTCAAGCTTCTCTATTAGTATGAATTATATGCAAGCTTCTTGATGCCATTTAGAAGAGTTGGGTAGTAGTTGCAAATATCCTTTCTGACCAGTTAACACTTGCCTCGGAAGTAACCTAGCGATATGCACCAGTCTTAAAAGACTTTCCGTAGAAGCCTTTCTTTCTTCCTTCCTTCAATTCCTCCCAACCATTCCCAGCATATATAAGTCTGACACCTTCCTTCCGTTGAAGATATCAAATATGGAAGAGGGACTCAAAGCTTTACTAATCAACTTATCCATCTTGGGAGGCATCGGGCTTGCATTTCTAGCTTTCCGTTTAGCTTCTTGCTGTGACGATCAAACTGTTAGAAATACTTCAATAGTTCTTTCTGAGTGTCCAGAAGTTTCTTGTACTGCTAATAATATTTACTATAGAAATCGTGATACTAGAAGTCATGATACTAGAAGTCAAAATGTTTTTAGAGAGCTGGTCCCTGGGAGCCGCAATATCTTGGACGCACATAATACGACTCAACGAAGTAGTAATGATCGTTCAACTGTTGTACCCAAAGATGCAAATGGCCAAAATAATTCTAGAAGCCAAAACTCTTCTATCTCAAACTTATCTGACCGTTCTTTGCAACCAAACAGTCCTCCTTCGTACCCGGAGCCACCTTCTTACGCTAAGATTGATTTTCCACCTCCTGTGTACCGTACGAACTAGCGTCTTGTACTTTGCCATTTGATAGGGGTGCAGTTCCTCCTATGGAACGATACCGAAACTAAGTTGAAACTAATTGAGGGTGACCAGCAAGATAAAACACTATTAATACATTTTAACCCTTCCTTCACTTACGAAAAATTTATTCACCGTTTATTACCCATATATATTACCATATTACCTAATATCCTAGAGACACTTTAATGGAAAAACTTACCAAGATGGGAAGACTTATACACAACACAGCGTATTGGAAGATCAAAGCCGCAGCCAAACAGTCCATCTGTAAGTGGTCGGTTGAGTTAGGGTCGGTGTAAAATGCAGTGAAATACACCAACGATGTAGCATTCGGTAGTCCAAACTCTAACACAGAAATGAAACGGATGAGTCTGTCATCTCCGTACCAGTCTGCTTTGTATATACCCGTAGTGAGTCCTACACCAAAAATAGGTAGCACCACTAGTCTGAGAACCACAATAGAAACAGCTGTCTTCCAGAACCCTGAAGGCATAGTGTGGACATCTAGACGCGAGATGGTAGCCCCTAACAAAAGCAAACCAAGAGGAACGGACGCATTACCTACATAGTCTGTTATGTCAATCATGAACGAAAGTGGAGGTTGGTTGTCGGGAGCATCAGGAATTTTGAAGTCTGAATGCACAAATAATGCTTTTAAAGGAGGAGCCATCGCAATAGCAATAGACACTATTAAAGTTGCAGATACAGGAGAAAGTATATTTTTCCCAAACATTAATGCTCTTCTTTTGAACGACGCTTTAAGTGTCTCTCGCGTGGACTTGGTAGATGCTGCAGATTGAGAAAGTGATTTGCGAAGAATACTAGCAGCAGATGCTCCAGGAACATCACTTCCAGCTGTAATGATCTTTTGTGTAGGATTTAGTCTCATATCATCATATTCAGAGTATTCGTGTATCAAATCATCCATATCCTGCGATTTCATGCTCCGCAAATCTCTACTGCGTATAGGTTGAAGGTTTTGTGATAACGCAGAGTTATACGAGTCTCTCCGCCTGCGACTGGACACTCGGTGATGGATCCCATCCTGAGATTGAGCCAGGGAATAGTCTGTTGGGAGAGGGAGATGAGACTGCGATGCGTTAGATGGAAGCGAACTCGCGATAGAGTACTCATCGTCCTCCAGACGTAAGCTTTGTAGATTCTGCTGCAAATTAACCGGAAGCTGGAGCTGTGACAGAGCATGCTCGAGATCACTATGCTTTGACATCTCTGACCGAGACGCCATGCGGGAGACTGTGCGAGAGGTGTACGCAGATGCATCACGCGAAGATGCTTGTGAGTTATCCACAACCAGGTTGACATTTTGCTGAGGAGAGCTATAACTTGAGTTTTCCAAATCCTTCAGGTCTGATTCTCTGAAATCCCATGCTATGAGCTCATAAAATCCAAAAGTAAACTGGAAAACCGTTTGGGCAGCCATGAATATACACACATAGGCGACACCTTTATCAACTTCTTGTGAGCTGAAAATACTGCCCCCGTTACCCATAGTCTGGACATACGCTATAGGCAAATCGGAGATATTAGGGAAAAGCCCCACAGAAAGCAACCCTCCTAGCCATCTTTTGGGGGATCTAGTGACAATGTGAATCACATAGGCTAAAGATATTCCAACTCCGAAAAGAACAACAGCAGTAAAGAAGATTATTCCAAGGTTCTGTATATCGGAAGATTTAATGTTCGAGACGATGTTCTTAAATACTAAAGCAGGCATAATAGCTGTGACTATAGCATCACTGATGTCTCTACAAGTGCTCACATTCAATATATTTCTTTTGGCAAGGAAGTAGCCGATACCAATGATGAAATAGATCTTGAAAATTGGCTTGACGGCCGAGTAAATGACCAGACCTAGCTCAACAGACATGGTGAATATTGAAGTTCAAGAAAATGCGAATATCGTGGGGGGTCGGTGGGGGATAAAGCTAAGTAGTGTGCAAGGGAGATTAAAGGGACAAACCAAGTAGGACTAAAGCGAATCGTTGCGAGTGTAGAAGTGGACCAGGTGGACTGTAAGACAGGGTGGAGGACGCATTTTGTAAATACGATGCCTATATAATCGGTGCTTGTTCTGTTCGTGCCTTGGTCTTGATGCGATGCATAGTTGAGGCTTATCAGCAGATGGAAATTTTCCGTACACCTTGATTTGCGCTTTATGGCTGCTTTAGCCGTATGCATGTTCTCATATATCTACCGTATGTTCGGTTTCAATGTGCATTCAGTCTGAGATTCTTCAGACATCTAACCATGCAATTACCTATGGCGAACCGTATATGAAACAATGCACTATTCACAAAGTCGTACACTTGGTGCCTGTAGTGCATTCTCCTCACACTACAAGCTCTCTCAATTAAGTTCTGGTGTCCTGTAGCGATCGAGTTCCTCGGCGGAGTCATCGAATGTGTGCCTAACTCCGAATACTATTCAGAAGCTGAAAGACCACCTTAGGACATGGAAGTAAAATGGGTTCACTTAATATGGAAGTAAATGGGTCCACTGAATATGGGAAGCGTATGTAAAATCATATTATGTTTAAAGCAGCTAACCATTTGCAGCCAAGTCCGGGATACGGAGATCATACACCGCTTGCGAGAAGTACCCGGTCCGGCCTTTATCTACTCGGACCGGTAATCACTAGGTATAAGTTTCCGACCGATGTCTTCCCGATTCAGATCCGAGAAAGAATCTGTCAAACCTGTAGTGCATACAAGCGAGCGGAAGCGCTTTTGTCCCGCCGGCGTTTCCAAATTGGGTTACTGCAAATTAATGTCTGTGGTATAGCTCTGGGGTATAAATTGTCCTTCATTCTTCCTCCTATGAATCTGAAATAAAAACGACAATCCATTAATATTATGAAATTTTTTGTTACAGGTGCTAGCGGTTACATTGGCTCAAAAGTCACTGAAGATTTAATCTCGAAAGGCCACTCCGTTGCGGGTTTAGCAAGGTCTTCCGAATCAGCTAAAAAAATTGAGGCCTTGGGGGCCAAAGTTGTTAAGGGTACCTTGGAAGACTTGGATGTCTTAGTGAAAGCTTCTAAGAATGCTGACGCAGTTTTGCATCTTGGTTTCATCCACGATTTCAGCAACTTCGCTCACTCTGTCAAGATTGACAGACTGGTAATTCAAGCTATTAATGATGCCTTGGTCGACACTAATAAAGTCTTTGTGTACACCAATGGCGCATTGTTCTTGGATCCTACCATCAAGAATAACGAGGATACAGAAATCATCCTTGGAGATAGTCCAGTCTTTGATAGAGCTAAGAACGAGGAATTTGCTTTGACTTATGCCAACAAAGGTGTCACCTCCATGGTCATCAGACTTCCTCCAACAGTACACGATGGTCCACCATCCGGATTCATTCCAACTATTGCTGGCATGTACAAAAAGCTAGGAACTGCTTATTATGCAGATGAAGGAGCTAATACCTGGGCCGCAGTTCATAGATCAGATGCTGCAAGAGTGTTCAGATTAGCTGCAGAAAATGCCACTCCTGGAGCAATCTTCCATGCAGTGGCAGAAGAGGGTGTTCCTACTAAAAAGATTGCTGAGGCTATAGCCAAGAAGATCCCGGGTGAAGCAAAATCCATTCCAGCTGCTGAACTTCCTTCTAAGCTTGGGCCATTCTTTGGCAAGGTCTTTGCTGTGAACAATTTAATGTCCAGTGAAAAGACCAAGAAGGTCTTGGGATGGGAACCATCTGGCCCTTCTCTTATTGACGATATTCTTAACCACTATTGAAATATAGTTAGTTCTATGGAAATATGAAATATGCTTTGACATGAATTGTAGTATTCCTGCTATCTTTTATCCCATAGTGTCTCAAAATTACTGCTGCTGTATTCTTTTCCTATACACCAGTGTGTACTTTTCTTTCGGTTTGTTCGAAATTTTACATACTTCTAACCTTGCACCACTTTGTGGTGAAACGCACATGAAACAAGTTATTCATGGAATGGTGGATTTCATGTCTATAGTAGCATTCCCCTGAAACACAAGCTTTTACTTTACAATACCAACAGATGATCGTTTGGATCGAGGACTATCTCAAGCTGTATTATCCCATACTACGTATTAGTATCTGGTTTCCTGTGCCCTTGATCTCTCTATCTACTTTAATTCAAATTATATCACATTATCTACGTGCCTAAAACCGTACAAACTCATCATCATTAATATATACCTTCAAGGCATCATGTTACTTGCCTTAGAGAAACTTTTTGCAACTGAATCGAATGCCCGTGCAAGGCTATCCCTTCCACATTGTAAATCAAATCCTCGTCAATTTCAAGCTCCAAGTAACCGAACTGGTCCAATAAGCTTTCGTCTTCTAGTGTCTCCACCAAGTCTACTTTGACTTCCTTCTCTTCCACCTGATCGCTAGAAAAAATAGATGCTTGACTCGACCGATCTGAGCCATAGGCGTTGTCATCCAAAGAGCTGGTGTCCAGTAGCTGCATGTCTGGGGAGTATGGTACCACATCCAATTGCATGGTTTGCTTCTTCATTCTAGCAGGGGATCTAGGGGGAACATCAATATCTGGCTCCATATTGTCTGTATTTAGAACTTCTTTGTCGGTGTATTCGCTGGTATAAATCAAATAATCCTCTAGAAGGTCGTTCTGGTCCTTATATACCGTTGTTAAATAAGGGTCAGGATTTAATGCCAAACTCACACTAAAAATAGGATCTGCACTCATGTTTCAGAATAAGGGGGCTATATATAAGGAACGATGAGAAGAGTCGTTAAATTGCACACTTTTTTCAACAATAGTAGTGATGAAAATAAATGTTCTTTAATGCCTTGTATCGTAACGAGTGCTGGCTGGGTTGGCTAAATCCTGATCTTACCTCATATAAATATCATTATTATCCTCCTCTGCTGCTTGCATAATTCCCCTTTTTGGTAATGTAATTATATACCTGATAAAGCTAATATAGTTATGTGCAGGAAAAGAGCCAGCTTAAACAACTAGATAAAAATTATTTAATATATTATTTGAAAATTCCATTGTCGCAATATACGCAGTCTATAGTTGCATAATGTGGGTAGTATGGTAGGCGTTCCATGACTTCTGTATAGTACAATCAAGTTTGAAGAAGTTAGGAGGAACATTTATTATTTGACAGAACACTACTTATATATAAAGTAATATTAAATAATCAGCTGGGGTCTGCAAAGGTGCAATAAAATTTATTAGTATGTGTGCATATGAAGGCAACACATTATGGATAACGCAAGTGCAACGATAATGCAAGTGCAGCGGGCCGTAAGAAAGATGTCACAGACATGGAGTAGGACTTATGTAGAGGCTCTACACACCACATGTCTACATTCTACACCACAGTCATTTGCTTATTATACATTTACTATCTCAGTCTCAAGTTTTACTCTTCTTCTTTGCAGGTTCTGCATCACCCTCTTCTTCGCCACTATCACTAACGCTTGCATCCGAGTCAAACTCTTCAGCGACATCACTGTCAGAGCCAGAATTGAAGTCACCATCATCCTCCGAGTCTTCTTCACCAGCACTTCCCATGTCCACGTCCTCATCATCATCATCATCACCCACATCGTTCATAGCCTTGGCCAACATGGCCTTGGCCAACTTCTCTTCATTTTTGATGGTCAACCCCTTTTGTACGCAGTAGTTTTCAATGTTTTCCTGCTCTTCTCTGTCGATACTTCCAAACACATGCAGTTGATTAGAGTTTCTCAAGTTGATTTCAAAGTCAAATGTCCTAGAGGCAGAAACGCCGGTACCCGTACGCGACATGGTAATACTACTGATCTCAGAGAACGGGATATAAAGGGTTGGCTTGGTGACGAATAAGAAGCATCTGTCCAAAGGATACAAGTAACCTTCACTGGCTTTCAAGTTACAGGCTATACCTGGCTGCAAGAATCTCGATTGGAAAGATCCTGGTACAACCAACCTTCTTTCTGTCAACCCTTTGAAGCAGTGCGACATCACCAAGTGAGTCTCGGCATCATACGTCTTCTTCAATCTACCTTCGTACTTGGACTTGTAGTCTTCTTCGGAGAGGTTCAACTCCACCTCTATCTCCTCTTCCTTGGCGAATTGCATCACCAAGAATGGATACCTTGTTTGTCCCTGTCTCAAAGGAGGGTCAATCTGTAATACAAGTAAATGGTGGGTCTCATCTGGCTTTGGCAAAGAGAAAATACGCTCAATCTGCTTATACTGGATCTTGTAGTCATACGTCTTACCACGCAATCTCAACGAGGTAGGATACATATCGATATCGTAACGGCCTCTAGGCGTCAAGAACAACACATCACTGAAGGAAACAATGGCTTCACCTGCAACCTGGCCGATGTTGGCCCTATCCTTCAATTGCTCGTAGAATACAGAAGCAGCACTGATCTCCTCCACTCCGGCTTCCTCTTCTTCCTTCTCCAAACCGTCTTGGTCCTGGACTTTTGTGATAGTCTTGGTCTCATTTTCAACCACCCCGGGTACGTAGAACCGCATTTCTACCAACTCATCACCACCCTTGGTAGCGGAATTCTCCAAGTTCAATTCAATAGCAACTTCATTCTTACCGGTCAAATTGGAGTTGTTAATCTCGCTATAAGGAATCTCAAAGCTCGGTTTCCCGTTAATGGCAAAAACCAACTCATTTCTGGACAAATCGGTCTTCCCCCAGTTCCATCCTCTCAATGAGTGCTCTCTATGGTCCAAACTGATTTGGAAGTTTCTCTGCAATTCCTGCTTCAATTCAGCGAAGTTCTCGGCGTCAAAACCGTCGAGCAGCACAACTCCTTTATTTTTGGTCTGAACTCTTAACTCGAAGCCTCGCGAGCCTCTGGACCACAGGTACGTCAAAATCTCATCGGATGGCAAGAGGAACGGCTGGGAAGGGGTCGGTGCTGAGGCTGAGGAGGAAGCCTTCCACCCAAGACCCGTATCGGCGATACGCATACGGCCACTTGTTCTGGACTGGTTCAAGTAGATCTTTTCAAAGTCGATATTGGGCATGTCTGTTGAAGAATTTTGTTTTACGCGTCGAAAAAGTGAGGATAGGCAGAAAAAGTACCGCGCGGAGTGGCGGTATGGGTCAGGTCGGGGACGGTGCGAGGACACACAAACAATCTTGCAAGCATGAAAAAGAAAAGTAGACGAAAAGTAGTGCGAGAAGTTACAGTAAACTCACTCTTGACTCATTCGCAATGAAAAATTCAAGACCTATATCATGAAAAAAGCAGGTGTTTTAGGAGCAACAGGCTCCGTGGGCCAGAGATTCATCTTATTACTCGCCAACCACCCTGAGTTTGAACTCCATGCCTTGGGTGCATCATCCAGGTCTGCTGGAAAGGTCTACAAGGACGCAGTCAAGTGGAAACAGACTTCTTTGCTTCCAGAGTCTGCCTCAGATATCGTCGTTACTGAATGTAAACCTGAGGGAAAATTGGCTGAATGTGACGTGGTCTTCTCCGGCTTGGATGCTGATGTTGCAGGCGATGTGGAAAAGGCCTTTTGCGACAAAGGCTTGGCAGTTATTTCTAACGCTAAGAACTACAGAAGAGACCCGCAAGTGCCTTTGATTGTTCCAATTGTGAACACTGACCACCTCTCTGTGGTGGAGAAGCGTGTCAAGGATGCTGTTGCTAAAGGTGACCAGAAGCCGGGCTTCATTGTTTGTATCTCCAACTGTAGCACTGCCGGCTTGGTGGCTCCGTTGAAGCCTTTGGTTGATGCTTTTGGCCCCATCGACTTATTAACTGCCACTACCCTTCAGGCCATCTCCGGGGCAGGATTCTCTCCTGGTGTCTCAGGAATCGATGTCTTGGATAATATCGTGCCATACATTAGTGGTGAGGAAGAAAAGATGGAGTGGGAAACTAAAAAAATCATGGGCACCATTTCCGCCAAGGGGGACTCGGTAGACTTAATTCCCGACTCGGAGATGAGAGTATCAGCTCAGTGTAACAGAGTCGCTGTTTCTGATGGACACACCGAGTGTATTTCCTTGAGATTCAAGAGTGAAAAGAAGCCTACTGTAGACCAAGTTAAACAAGTGTTGAGAGACTACGTGTGTGAAGCCCTGAAGTTGGGATGTCCCTCAGCACCAAAGAACTCCATACACGTGTTGGAAGAGTCTGACAGACCACAGCCAAGATTGGACAGAGACAGGGATAATGGGTATGGTGTTTCTGTGGGGCGTGTGAGAGAAGACCCGGTGTTGGACTTCAAGATGGTAGTGTTGTCGCACAACACAATCATCGGTGCAGCTGGTGCGGGCGTTTTGATCGCCGAACTCTTATCTGCCAAGAATGTTCTTTAGAGGTCAATCAATAGATCAATTGTTCATAATAGTCATAATAGTCAATAGAAATGATGTGTTTATATTTTTTTGCAGCAGCTTTTCGCAGCCTTTTCATTGCAAACTGTTTCTCAGCCTCGCATCTCATCTCATCTTGCCTTTCAAGGCCCTTCCTATGCAATCGATTCTAGCAAGGCTCGACTGTGTTGTCGATGCATCAGAACATATCTTTGAAATATACCTGGAACGAAGTGTTAAGCCCGATCTTGGCTACGTTGATAGGTCCGGCGACTCGGTGTCTATTTCACTCCCCAAGTCCAAGATAGACCTTGAAATTACTCAATCTTTGTCACAACTTTCGTCAAACTCCTCATCCACCGGCTTCATATGCTGGCTGACAGCACTGTTGCTCTGCGATTGGATACGTGGTGATGACAGCTGTGTGCTACGTCCACTTTTCCATGATGATTTGACAGTCCTCGAGCTCGGCTCGGGGGTGGGTGGTGTCTGCGGCAGTGTTCTCGCTCCTTTGTGTGGCAAGTTCATATGCTCGGACCAGAAACACATTTTGAAGCTTCTTAACCGGAATTTGGCCTCCAACTGTGACGCTCTGAGTAAAGTCTCCGTCATTGAGTTCGACTGGGAAGAATTGGAGCAAGCTGTGCAGAACTACCGGGACACCGACGGTGACATTACACCGGGGTTGGTAATCGCTTGCGATACTGTGTACAATGAGTATTTGATCCCACATTTTCTCCGAGCATTGGAGAAGATGATGGGTGCAAAGAGCGTTTGTGTAGTTGGGATCCAGATGAGAGACGACGTGACGCTTGGGGCGTTTTTAGAGCAAGCTCTCTTGGCGTTTCAAGTCTACTGCGTGCGGGAGGAAGACATGTGGGGCACCGGTTATGTGGTGTATGTGATATGTAAGAGATAAGAGAGTTCGTACAGTGGTCGTGGGTAATAGATAAAATGTATAAGACACTTGTCAGCTGTTGGTGTGTTATTAAGGCACAGGCAACTCTATGAGTTTGCATGGTTTGTGCAGTCACTTCGGTGCTGAGAATTGAGGCAGGATCCAGATTCCATACTTGGTATGCAATGCTTATTGAAATAGGGTACTTGAGAGTCTACGTCCTGGTTTGGCAGCCTTGCTAGTTCATTGATAGACTTTGCGATAAAGACCATTGAGAAGGGAGTGAAAAACAGTATAGAGAACTCCGACTTGATATAATACGTTACAGTGCTGAGCTTATACATAAACCTCCATTTACGATGCACCCCACTACCTCATGATGCTGAGAAGTGTAAGAGACAGCGATAAAACCGAGTACAAGGTGAATCCACCACGACAATATTTCTCTTCGCACTCTTCGCATTTTCTTGCTCGATAAACATGTCCGAAGGTCACGATACTAAACGTATCAAACTCGAGTCAGAGGATGTCCGTGCCCCTGAGAAACAGAGTGATAACACAATTGGGGGTCACCACCATCACCACCACGTTCTCTACGACAAAAACGGGCCAGTGGCTCACGTGCACGCAGGGAATCATATCCATCTACTTCCTGAGAACGACCAGCGTGAGAAGAACATGAAGAAAGAGCAGACAGAGAGTAGTGCAAAGGGAGATGAAGAAGCTGTGACTGAAGATGTCGAAAAGGAGAAACCCATGAAAAATCCTGATTCCAATGAAACCACTGGAACATCTGGAGAGGAGCGAGCAGAGACAAATGGCCTGTCTGGAGAAGTTGCCGGTAGTGTTGTTGCGGTTACTGACGGCCACAACGGAATTACTGAGAACGACGTTGGTGAAAATGATGATACTGATCGTAACGGGACTGCGGGTGATCCTGGAGATGACACTGGTAATGGCCCTGTCGCTGTTATTGATTCGATGGGCGTTAACAGTCTCGAAAATCTCTCGACCAAAAGCCAAATCCTCGCAGTCATCGAACAGACTTTTGCCGATAGGAAACATTTGGGCTCGCTTGTGTACAACCCTACCACCACCTGGCTCACCCTCCAGACGTCTCAACTCACTGGCTTGAAGGATGAACATTTTGAAAGATTTGAAGAATTAAGAGAGTCTTACAGAGAAAAACTCAGGGAAGAGTACTTTGCCGACTCCATCAGGTACATCCCCGTGATACCGCCTTTGCCAACTGACTACATCAACTACCTCCTCGAAGTCAAAATCCCATACCGTTTCGTTAAACAGTTCAAACATGGGCTCGAGATGGGAGACGTGAGCCGAAAACGGGAAGTATGGGGTGGGAAGTACGGCGTATACACAGACGATTCAGACATTTTGACTATTTTGGCCCACCAAGGCTTCTTTGAAAATAAAACTGAATTGACCGAGTGGAACCCTAGCTGGTCTCCTCAGGATATAGTTTACCCTGAAATCAATGGGGAAAGCGACATAAAGGGCGACTTGTCTGTGACGTTACTTTTGCTTCCCACTTTGGCGAAGTACTCGTCTACTTATGGACATGGTATCAACTCGAGAGCATGGGAGCAGTTGAACAAGCATGATGGATTGTCGGTCGCTGTGTACAATATCAAGTGGGAGCTTGAGGGAAGCTATCTTCGAGACAAGTCATTTTTCAAGCGGTATCAGACAGAGGTTATGTACGATTTGAAGTACTTGAACCTGGAGTCGCAAGGCTGGATTTTTGACCTGAAGCACTGTATGGAGTTGAAGCAGAAGTATGCGACGGAGGAGAGCAAATGAGCCGCGAGCTCTGACCAGAACAGTGATTTAAAACTTATCCAGAACATTGACTGTATAACTACAATTAGACGTAATGACATTCAGTATATTAGATAATGAAATTTAATGTGAGAAGAAAGCAATCAATTTTGAGTAGTAAGCCAGAGCTAGAAATTATATTACAGCCCCGACTGGCAAATTAACCGGTTTACGCTGCCCATAATTTTATATACAGCAGTTCAATCGCAAGTTCTAAAAACCGAACTTTACTATCAATAATTAATCAACAAGGGCATATGCTGCTAAAGACATATTTGGCCATCGCATACTAAATTTAGCCCGTTTCGCAGTCATTATTGCATAAAGCTGGTACTAGTGTGACCGCAGCTCGCGGTAGATTTGTACCACTCCTCGGTAAATTCTAGTGAGACTACGGCCCTTCGCACCTCCGCAACCTTTCTTTTTTCTCCTTAACATCCACAGGGAAATCTCCACTACAGCGCAGGGCCTTTGTCTTGTACTTTACCAGCACCTTAGTGACGCTCAGAGTTTCCGATTCCAGGTGTTTCAAGGCGTTTTGTTCATTTCGAAAATCCAACATTTATGACGATCTGTAACCAGAAAGACCCTCAGACCGTTTCCAAGCTCCAAGATAACCACTCGACAAACTCCCACACCCTCCCTAAAATCACAACAAATAACCCGGGATTACGACAGTGTACCCAGAGACCACCGTCAGCACACACATCAACACACCCTTTCCATTCCCATTCAAAGGGGTCTTCCAGGGCTATAAAACTTCCTGGAAGCCCGCTGATTTCGCTGTCGAAGACATCCGGAACATCCTCAAATCCCAAAACACACTCTCCCTCGGCTAAGTCCAGTCGTAGCAGAGTGGGTGGCCTCTTCCGGAGAGCCAGCACCGAATTTAACGTTTTCCTCCTCAAGATCAAATCTCTTGGAGACGAAGTTTTCAGCGAACAACAGACTGTCGCAGACCTTTTTGAAGACTCAGACGACTCGTTCCTTGACAAACTAGATAAGCAAAGCAGAGGTCTCAGCTTCAACGAAGAAAAGTTTTTGATGGAGTACGAAAAGTACAACGACTTGGATAAAATGTATGAGAGTCTTAGCGGAGCACAGGAGGAGATCAAAAGTTCCAGCACAATGTATTCCGATTCAAATCGGTACACTTTAAAGGACGTTATCGAATGCTCCACAAATGCCGAGTCCAGCTCTCCCACCCTCGCTAATGATATAGACGTTGAGTCGGACGAAGGAGATGTCTCAGAAGGACCCGACCTGACGATTCCTGACATTGACCTTGTTAAACTCCGTGACCAGTTCGAGAACGACTCGGAGCTTCCTCCTAATACAAATATAGGAGAAGTGTTGTGGGAATATCGTAGGACTAAATGGGTGCAACAAACCAAGCCCGATGTGGAGGAAGCAATTGCCAGCTCGAGAGTATTTTTTGAGCAAGTCCCCAAGGAGTCGTATGTGAAGGTGTACACAAACCTTGTCGATAAGGGCAAGTCGTTGAAGTCAACGCGGAGGCTCAATTTGTGTGATTTGATGAAGGTGGTGAATGCTGGATGGGTAGCAGAGGAAAAGTGGGATAAAGCGTCGAGGGGACTTGCTTAGTCCTTCAGATTGGTTCAAAAGACCGGCATGAGGGCCGGCAGATTAATAGTGACTAACTGGAAGTGGCGAGTTGGACTGGTAGGATTAATAGGACCAGACTGATACCGACTGTGAGCTACTCGTGGTTGTCTGTATGCTATGTACATATATTAATAGGATTTAGATAGTAGTTCAATTGTATGTTAGTTATGAGATGGACGCTGTACTAGCACTCGACTACGGCATTGTCAGTGGAAATAGAGTCTACCACGTTACAAATCCCTTCCTACACGTATTAACAGACAATGTGTAACTCTGATCGTTCAAACATAAATTCATAACCTACTTAATCACATCTGTCGACAGCCCCGTTCTCCTTCAAGATTTCTAACGCCGTCTCGAGAATCCGCAACTCTCTATCCACGCTCTCTGCTCTCCGCTGAAATTCCGAGATCATATCTCTCCCGTCTTTTTCCAAACAGGTACTACTCCTGGCTATACTCTTTTCCAACTTGGCTCTGCTGGTCACCAAACTCTCAAAGGAAGTCGAAATATCTTCGTTCAATTGCCGATTGATCTCACGATCTAGCTGGTGAATAGTGGTGATTTTATCGAGCACAAACGGCCCATTTCCGTGGTTTTGGGAATTTTGCTTCACAAGGGTGCCAAGAACCTTTCTTATGTGTGCCGTTTGGACCTCGGAGTGGTGTAACAGCTCTTTCTGGTGCTGCTTTACTCTGACGAGCAAGTTGGAGTGCTCATTCGTCATTGCGCGTAATCTAATCAAAACGTTGAAGATCCGTACTGATTAAATTTCGAAAGTTGAAATAATTTGTATATTGGTTTTGACATCAGAATATGGCAGCACTCACACCAGAACACCTATCGCGAGATCTGATATTTGCTTCTCCAACTACCGATCCTACGGCGACACCCGACTCGCTTTTGTCGGCCATTGACTCCGGTGCCGATGGTGTTGATGCCGTCAATGCCCTCACACAAACGCTCCTCAAGAAATCATCGTCTTTGGATGAGTCCATAAAACTCTGGGAAATCAGACTCACGTATCTACTTTTTTATAACCAACTTCAAACTGCTAAAATTGAGGCTGCTGGCCTCAATGATACGATATACCTTGCAGAAAACAACAATACTCCACGTGAAGTGTATCCGCTCGTTAGAAACAATGACGGGTTGATCAACCATGGGTTTCTCGTGCTTATCCTCAGGCTAAAATCTACTCCAAACTTGGGGTTGGTGAACGAATTGTATAAGCTTTGCTACCAGTTGCGATTGAAGTCACAACAGTCGGCTTCATTATCCAAAAACTTGCTCAATTTGAGTTACGATGTGGTGGTAGTCCTCGCCATCAACAAGCACTACACGACCCTTGCAAGCTTGCTTGCATCAATGCCCCAGAGCGACGAAGTGGTGTTGTTAATCGTGCTTGTGAAGATTATGATTTTCGACCAGACAAAAACACCGGTGGAAGTCACCCGGCGACAGATTCGTAGACAGTATGAGAAGACAAACTTGAATGTGGATGCATTGGCGTATGTGTTGGGTAAAATTGGTCCGATCTATACTGGTGAAGACTCTGGTGGAAGAGACTTTACCTCTAGTGAACTCGGCGTTGATAGTTTGGTCCTGTTGGTGGCTGAGGGGAAGATCACTACACGTATTGTGTGTTGTATGTTGGCTGTATGGGACTTACAGAATAGTGGGTTTGAGTTGCAAGAAGGAGCATTGAAGGTGAGAGAGGAAGATGTAGACAAAGACAACTCTAATTCTCCTACTCTAGATGCCTGCTACCACCGCATTCGCCGTGACTGGCTGAAACACATCAATAAAGTCTACTGCTTTGAATGACTAATTTGGCTGCAAATGAATCTCAAATTCGCATCTCACCTAAAATTATCTGTTCTTGTATCGGGGGCATCAGCCCTAGAATGAGGCGAATAAATGCGGGACTGTCTTTTCTCTCCTTGTTTGTGTAACCTGCGCGCAGTAGGGAAATTTTTCAGTGAGAGAAATTTTTAAAGCTTTTCTAAATTATCTACTAATTAACTAATTGCATCATGGCTGTCCAAGACGTTGTTACTCGTGAATACACCATCAACTTACACAAGAGAGTATGTACTAGCAGTGAAATATTGTAATGAATGAAGATGAAAGCCCAAGTACGACCAGAACACACCTGAAGTTGTGACTAAAAAATTACTGAAAGTTTGAAACTGTACAACCTCATCAAGCAGACCCCTAATCAAGAGAGAAAACACATTGATAGTCGGTGAAAAAGATCTTGAAGTGCCTGAAATTATACAAGAACAAAATACGTAGACTTGGTTCCATTTATTTCCCGTTATGATCCTTTCCTTATCACTTCATTACATCCATACAACTAAATACTAACAATTCTAGTTACACGGTACTCACTTCAAGAAGAGAGCTCCAAAGGCTGTCAAGGAAATCAAGAAGTTCGCCACTTTGCACATGGGTACTTCCGACGTCAGATTAGACCCAAGATTGAACGTCCAACTCTGGAAGAGAGGTGTCCAAGGTGTTGAAAAGAGATTGAGATTGAGAATCTCTAGAAAGAGAAACGACGAAGAAGATGCTAAGGAAAAGTTGTTTGCTTTCGTTGAACCAGTTATCGTTGCCTCTGCCAAGGGTTTGCACACCGTTGTCGTCGACGAAGACGAAGCTTAAATCTAATAAATAGTTGATGTAGAATAAGATTCTAAGTATTTAATGAATATTTTAGATAATCAAGGGTAGAGAAGCGGAAACCAATGCACCATGAAAATATTAAAAAGGAATTAAACTGTGGACAGTCAAGAGTAGATTAAAAGGAAAATAAATTGTAGACAATCAAGAGAAGACTAGAGAACGCCCCAAGGGCTGTAATTACAAAAACGACGGACACTCCACACTGAAAACTGAGTTGGACTACACAACAGTTTAATAGAGGAGTAGCACCAGTTTTACATCATCTATATTGCCGATTATCTTTTTCTGTTAGTACTAGATCAATTATGATAACTCAGTGTAACTATGACAAAATACCATATCATTGCAATTAGGCGTGATTGGACAAAACGACCAAAACCTAAACATTTGCTCTCGAGTGGTAAAAAAAGGTTTCTTCATCACTGTTATCATTCGATTCTTACATACACTTTGTTGTAGATGGAAAAATCGTAAAAAATCTTAAAATCTCAAAATCTCGAGATGAGTGAAAATTCCGGGTAACAAGAGCGAGACAAAATTATAATAGTAATCCAGCATAATTTAGTAATAGAGCAAATGTCTAACCCATGCCACTCAGAAATTAACATCAGACAAATAGTGCCTTGGTGTAACCCTCTTGAATCCCACTGTGTGTTCTCAATCTCACCCTACGTCTATTACCCCCTTCATTCTTCGCCCTCTCCTCAACCCCGGCCAGTGCGAGTCTGGCTGTGAAATTTCCCCAGAATCCAACCCGCGGTACGAATACATCGATCAGCATTTTTTGAACACTCATTATCCCACCTGCCATGCCTTCCGTCGAAGACCATGTCGAGAAATCCATTCTCACAGTGGCGTCTCTCCATGTAGTCAACGACCCCGCCCTCCAGGTTTACGACTCGCTCGAAGTATCAATGGAACTATTCCTTAAGCTCTTCCCCAACTCCAGCTCTAGTCAGGCCAAAAACGACCAATTCGTCTTGGTCAAATTCCTTGGGTCCCCAGACTACTTCTCCAGCTTCAAGCTCTATCAGGTAAACAAGATTACTAATTTTCCTGGAAGCGTAGTCCTGTTTGTTAACGATAGTTCCTTGGCCCAATTTGGTAGTGAGTTCACCTTGACGTCTACTCTTATTCAGTCAGTTATAAGAAGTGATATTCCTATCCTTGAAGATCTCTTCGTGTCTGTTCCACATGAAATCTACCATATATTGAAGGACAAACCACACGATGTGGTGAAGCAGAAACTTATTGGTTACTTGAATGGAGCCGTTGCTCGCCAAGGTGATAAAGTGAGAGACATTAATGGTCAAATTCTTTTGTGTGAACCTGTTTCCCAGGGACTCGTAGGAGCTGAAACAAACATATACATTGTCAAGAGAGAGGATACCGGTAGTCAGACACTTGAAAAACTAGCTGCAAATGATGAAGATCTAGACATCTCCAACTATCTTTCGTCTTCGCTTAATATCGACCTCGATACTCCTGAATATCCCTCATTCAAGGCTCGGCCATTGACTAGCAAAATTCTTGTGAGTCATTTGCCTGACATCTGGGCTAAAGAAGACAATGAGCTTTTTGCATTCATTCGTATCAAGGAATTGGCCAGATTCAAGTTCCCTGTATTTAACGGAGATAGCATCTTCTTGTGCACGGAATCACGCAAGGTTGCCGTTAAAATATTTACTATTTCTGAACCGAATAGTTCTTTTGAGGGTGATACTGTTTATCTATCACCCATTCTCTTGATAAACTTAGGTCTCAAGCCTTCAGATGAGATTCACCTAGAGCCAGTGAACCCTATAAGCGATAAAGATCTTCAGATTTCTGCCATTATGCCCTTGGCAAAGACAGTGACGATCTCAAGGGTTGCCTCGCCAATTACCTTGGACAAAACGTACCAGCAGCACTTCTTCTCTGCATTGAAAACATCGTTCAACTCGACCTTTAAGGTTGTCCAGGCTGGTGACTTTATACCTGTTACTATTGATTCGATTTTGGCTAAGACCATGTTCGACTTGAACCAAGAAGATGACACTCAAGTCATTCCAACCGGTGATCCAGACTCGGTAGCATGGTTCAGGATTGTAGAAGTAATGGGGGACGAAGAGGTAAAAGGTACTCAGTTCCTTATCGATCCATTAAAGACAAGAATGATCTTATCCGGTGTTGAGTTCATTCAACTTCCTAAAAACGAGTTGTATCTGTGGTATGAGTATTTACAGCTTCCTCCAATTTTCAACTACAACAAATACAATTCTCAGGGCGGGCCTTTGTTTCTGTATGCTAACACGTTAAAAAAGATCATTTTGACAAACATGAACTCCAGGATTAACCTCAAAACATTTGTCACGTTGAGCTCTATGTCTCGTGGATTAGGAAAGACTACGTTAGTTCGGAACTTAAGTATCGAGCTTGGATTGAATCTCATTGAATTGGACTGCGTAGACTTCATAAATCCTGGCAGCGAGTTGAAAACTATAGGCTTGATAAGCGGAAACATCGAGAAATTGTTGAGCCAGAAGGATGAAAAAGATACGTCTTTCAATATCATTTACTTGAAGCATATCGAAAACTTATGCCCTGATGTCAACGAAAATGAACAGGGGGCTAATATTTCGACCTCCTTAACTTTGAAATTGACCCAGCTTCTCGATAGTTACTTTGAAAAACGCAATAACCTCATCATTGTATTCAGCAGTAATGATTTAGATAAGGTCAGTAACAACTTGAAGCTGATGGTGAAATTTCAAATCGAATTAAGTGTTCCGAACGAGAATGAAAGGCTTGAAGTCTTCAAATTCTTAGTAAACACCGAGAGGGCTAAGCAGGATGACATGTACATTGAACCACATGACTTTACTGATGGATTTTCTGGGGATTCCGATTTTGGGTTTAACATCAGGAAGGATGTCAAGTTTCAGTCTTTGGCATTGCAGTCTGCTGGTTTAACACCACGAGACTTGATTTCCATCTTCAAGAAATCGAAGAACTTGGCACTAAAGAGATTACTGAAAATCTCTAAAGACTTGGAAAGACTCGTGAAGATAGGTAATGGAGGTGTAATTACCTTGGTTCCACAAGATTTTAATGCTGCTATCAATGAAGCAAGAAATCAGTTCAGTGACTCTATTGGAGCCCCGAGGATTCCGAACGTTAAATGGGAGGATATTGGAGGATTGGACCTCGTCAAAGATGAAATCCTCGATACCATCGACATGCCGTTGAAGCACCCGGAATTGTTTAACAACGGGTTGAAGAAGCGTAGTGGTATCTTATTCTATGGTCCTCCTGGTACTGGTAAGACGTTGTTAGCGAAGGCCATCGCTACCAATTTCTCGTTGAATTTCTTCAGTGTCAAAGGTCCGGAATTGTTAAACATGTACATTGGTGAGAGTGAAGCCAATGTTCGTAGAGTGTTTCAAAAGGCCAGAGATTCCAAGCCATGTGTTATTTTCTTTGATGAATTGGACAGTGTAGCTCCAAAAAGAGGTAACCAGGGTGATTCTGGTGGTGTCATGGACAGAATTGTGTCCCAATTGTTGGCAGAATTGGACGGTATGAGTGGAGGTAGTGGTAACGGAGATGGTGTTTTTGTGGTAGGTGCCACCAATAGACCTGATTTGTTGGATGAAGCGTTGTTAAGACCTGGAAGGTTCGATAAAATGTTGTACTTGGGGATCAGTGATACAGATGATAAGCAAGTTAAGATTTTAGAAGCATTGACGAGAAAATTCAAGTTAGGTGAGGACGTACAATTGAATGAAATTGCCGCAAATTGTAGTTTCAACTTCACTGGTGCTGATTTCTATGCGTTGTGTTCAGACTCCATGTTGAATGCTATGACTCGTATTGCCCATGAAGTAGATGGTAAGTTGAAGACATATAACGAAAGGTTGCAATCCGAAGGAAAAGATGCCGTTTCCACGAGGTGGTGGTTTGACAATATCGCTACCGCCGAGGATACGGAAGTTGAGGTGGAAATGGTTGATTTTTTGAAAGCTCAAAGAGAGTTAGTCCCTTCTGTCAGCGCTGATGAGTTGGCACATTACTTGAGAATCAGACAGAACTTTGAGGGATCCAAAAAGAAGCCAGAAAATATAGAGAGAACAGCAGAGAATCCAGAGACCATAGGTGAGCTGGGGATCAGTGAGATCGTCATTGGCGACTCCAATGGGGAGCTCAATGAAAAGCCCAACACATTTCCTAATGGAGAATCTAACGGATCCACTCCTTCCCTGAATGGACATTAAAGTGTACTCTTCAAGAGCTAAAGCAGAGACCTGCTCATATTTATGATATATACAAATATAGAGCTATTTCAAATGTATGTACATGAATCTACCAGGTGTGATATTTACAGAATTTTATAGAATACATACAGGACCCTACCATTGTTTCATCCCCTTCTTGTTAAGTGACTGTGGTCTAGAACGGCTTTTGCCTCGTTGATCTTCTGACTCAAGTACTGGCTCCCATTCTTATCGGGATGATTACTTACCATTAATTTTCTATACCGTTGCTTGATCATATTTTGGTCTAATTTCAAAATGTCATCTCCCTCTATGCCTAAAATCTGGAGTGCTTCTTGTTCAGTCATCTTGTTGTTGAATCCTTCATTGAGAAACCTTTGCCGTATCTCTTCATGTAAGCAAGAATGCGGATGAGAAGAGTCGAATGTGACAGTAGATTTTATTTTGATGTCATTGAGAAAGGCGATCATCTCGGGTGTTAGGAGGAGGTACTTTCTGTATGCTGAAAAAGTTGTTTTGGCGGCGAAGGCAGCGACCGTCGCACCTATGCCTATTAGTATGGGGAGCATGATGTGAGAAGCTAAAATAATGAGAATAGAGCAGGCCACCAGAAATGAAGGTAAATTGTAAAATAAAACAAAAAGAGGTGGAAATGGGATCGGTGGGTTTTGGCCTAATAGTATAATGGAGAAGTTGTATATGATACTTTAGGTGTAGTTTTTTGGTGTACTTAGTTACGCTTTATGCAGATCGTGAAATTTACGATTTGATATCTTTAAACGATAAAATAATAAAATAAAAGGTTTATAAAAAAATTTGTTAATAGGAAGGAATAGGTTTGATGGTGTATAGTACTAATCTCGAGAATCTTTACAGCAAGCTTAGAGGCCCATAACGAGCTCAAGCACGCTAACACCTCACACCACGTAGCACACCTGATGATTGGCCAGGCGTGCGCGGTTAATTAGATCATCATACCACGGTGGATGGGAGTATGGTGGTATTACCAGAGTGTGATTTAGTCTCAATGGCATTGATAGGATATAGGAATTGCTAAACTTTAGTAATAGGGTAGGATGTGGCAATTGGGCTTCCCAGGTATATCAATAGTAGCTTACACAAATTGACCACGATAACGGCTTATGGGCAGGAAAAGTCCGAGCTCCATGAAAATGAAAAAAAAAAATTCCTTTCCGACGTGGACCCAAGATACGTAGACCGGGAAACCGACAGTAGTGGTATGCATTATGAAACGCATCATTGCGCTACCCAAGTGGTCCTTACTCTGGACCGACAACGTCAGTTGACGTATAAAATTCAACAAACCAAATTTATACGGCACCGATGAGATCAGAGATGAGATAGAGCGCAAGAGCAAACATTTGTAGAACATACATCCTACAAGGGTGGATGAGTATGTACTGGACATAGACAAACGGAGTGATTCAAATCCCTCACAAGCATGCCTGTCTCGCTACCACCTCTGCATCCACCTCTTACCGCCCGACCGGATAACTATCAACCGGAGTTCTCACCCAGAAAAAAGTATATAAACGCCCGATCGCCCAATTTTTCCGCAACATTTTTCATCATGTCCACATCCTCTTTATCCTGGTTAACCCAGTTGAACACTACCGAGACCCCTGACAAGAACCTCAGACGTTCCTCCATTATTGGAACTATTGGTCCAAAAACTAACAATGTTGAGACCTTGGTTAGATTAAGAAAGGCCGGATTGAACATTGTCAGAATGAACTTTTCGCACGGTTCCTACGAGTACCACCAGCTGGTCATTGACAATTCCAGAAAGTCCGAAGAGGTCTACGCCGGAAGACCATTGGCAATTGCTTTGGACACCAAGGGTCCAGAAATTAGAACCGGTACTACCATTGAAGAACAGGATTATGCTATTCAGCCTAACCACGAAATGATTTTTACCACCGACGAAGCCTATGCTAAGAAGTGTGATGATAGCGTCATGTTTGTGGATTACAAGAATATCACCAAGGTGATCGAAGCTGGCAAGATCATCTACGTGGACGATGGTGTTTTATCTTTCGAAGTTTTGGAAGTGGTGGATGACAAGACCTTGAAGGTCAAGTCTGTTAACGCCGGTAAAATTTCTTCCCACAAAGGTGTCAATTTGCCTGGAACTGACGTAGACTTGCCAGCCTTGTCCGAAAAGGATATTGCTGATATCAAGTTCGGAGTTAAGAACGGTGTCCACATGATCTTTGCTTCTTTCATCAGAACCGGTGAAGATATCATCCAGATTAGAAAGGTTTTGGGTGAAGAAGGTAAAGATATTCAAATCATTGCCAAAATTGAAAATCAACAAGGTGTTAATAACTTTGATGACATCTTGAAAGAGACAGATGGTGTCATGGTTGCCAGAGGTGACTTGGGTATTGAAATTCCTGCTCCTCAGGTGTTTGTGGTACAAAAACAGTTGATTGCAAAATGTAACTTGGCTGCAAAACCAGTCATTTGTGCCACTCAAATGTTGGAGTCTATGACTTACAACCCTAGACCTACCAGAGCTGAAGTTTCTGACGTGGGTAACGCTATATTGGACGGTGCTGACTGTGTCATGTTGTCTGGTGAAACTGCCAAGGGTAACTACCCATTCGAAGCTGTATCTATGATGCACAACACTGCTTTGATTGCTGAAAAGGCCATTGCCTACCCAACTTTGCACAACGAGTTGAGAACCATGGCTATCAAGCCTACCGCTACTTCCGAG
Organism: Yamadazyma sp. yHMH685; assembly: GCA_030571055.1. Classification (NCBI taxonomy): domain Eukaryota; kingdom Fungi; phylum Ascomycota; class Pichiomycetes; order Serinales; family Debaryomycetaceae; genus Yamadazyma; species Yamadazyma sp. yHMH685. The sequence continues at coordinate 501,130 of JAJLXC010000006.1, forward strand.
ACTTGTGCTATTGCCGCTGTCTCTGCTGCTTACGAGCAGAACGCTAAGGCCATTGTTGTTTTGTCCACCTCTGGTTTGACTTCCAGATTGGTTTCCAAGTACAAGCCAAATGTTCCTATCATGATGGTTACCAGAAACGAAAGAGCTGCCAGATACTGCCACTTATACAGAGGAGTGTATCCATTTGTGTATACCCAACCTAAAGTTGAAAACTGGCAAGAAGACGTTGAAAACAGATTGAGATGGGCTGTTTCCGAAGCCATTGACTTGAACATCATCAAGAAGGGTGACTCTATTGTGACAGTGCAGGGATGGACCAGAGGATCTGGTCACTCTAACACCGTCAGAATTGTCCAAGCCTAAGCAACAATAGTTAGATGTTTAGTTTAATTTACATTATGGAATAGTGATAGATACAAATAGATACAAGAATGTAATTGAAGTTTATAGAGGAGATTGACATTCCTTTGCTAATTAAGTTCCTTTTCAGTTGCTCAGTATGTACCGCAAGAATGAAAGACACAGAAGATGGTGTGTTCCAGAACAGTATTTAACTTTGATGTCCATTATTAACTAGGTAGTATTGGTTAGCTAAAGAAAATAGTCTACAAAATCAACAGCTTATTCGCAGCTTACTCACAGCCATAATAAAACTTCGTTCGCATAATTGGTAGAAAATCTTTCCACTAATGTTAAAAAACCTCAGACCAATTGCCCGCTTGGTAAGGTACAATTCGTCCAAGACAGGCAGTACCACCCATTTTGGGTACAAGACTGTGGCCGAGAATGAGAAGGAAAAGCTTGTTGGTGACGTCTTCTCTTCTGTAGCGTCCAAATACGATGTGATGAACGACATTATGTCTTTGGGAGTACACAGATTATGGAAGTCTCACTTCATCAACAGATTGGATGCTGGTATGAGGCCCGGAAGTAACCGTCCTCTTGACTTCCTTGATGTTGCGGGAGGAACTGGAGACATCGCATTTGGTTTACTTGAACATGCCGAAAAGAGGTTCAACGATAATAAATCCACCATGACAATCGTTGATATCAACCCAGACATGTTGAAAGAGGGAGAGAAGAGGTACCAAGATACTAAATGGGCAAGAGAGCCGGAATCAAGAGTGAATTTTTTGGTGCAAAATGGTGAGACTTTGGACGAGATCCCAGATAGCTCTAAGGATGTGTATACGATCGCATTTGGCATTAGGAACTTCACCAATATCCAAAAAGGGTTGGATCAAGCCTACAGAACTTTAAGACCTGGTGGAATTTTTGCTTGTCTCGAGTTTAGTCAAGTTGAAAACCAGTTGTTGGACTATATCTACCAGACATACTCATTTTCCTTGATTCCATTGGCGGGTCAGTTGATTGCCGATGATAGAGATAGTTACCAATATTTGGTTGAAAGTATCAGAAATTTCCCTAAGAAAGATGAATTCAAAGGAATGATTGAAAAGGCTGGCTTCTACGTTCCAGAAAAGGGATACGAGGATTTGACTTTCGGGGTTGCGACTGTACACCTTGGAGTCAAGTTGTGATGTAAATAATATTGTACTGTAAATAGGGTATAATGAACTAAGATATTGAAAGTTTGAAGGGGGTTCAAAGGAATCAGTGAAACGTGTGATATACTTGATTGGGGCTAATCCGGCCAAAACCACTTATCGACGTGAAAAATCACTAAAGTAAAAGGTTAAAGGTAGATCTTTTATGGTACCTTGATACATCACAGTTCATCTAAATCAGTAGATTTATAGAAGAGGAGAAGCACAATATACTAGGACCGCAAACAAATACTTTTTGTGATCAACAGCTGGTATGGCGCAGTGGTAGCGCAGCAGATTGCAAATCTGTTGGTCCTTAGTTCGAACCTGAGTGCTAGCTGTTTTTTTATCCTCAATGATCTCATCACTTCTGCTATTTTGCTGTCGTCAATTACGATTGTAAGTTTTTACTTCTTTCATACTAACTATATATTAAACAGATGCTATCCTATCTCATCTAGAAGCTGTAGTATTCCTCTAATATCCGAACGTTGTTCTTGGCTGCGAATTTCAGCGCATCTTTAATCAATGATTCAGGACCACATGCTATGAGTAAATCTGGAGGATCATAGCTTTGAAGTATAGGTCTGGATTTTGTATATATTATTTCTTGTTCTTGTGCAAGCTGCTCCATTTCAATATCGTCAAGCAAATGCTCTGCTTGTTCCACACTCATCTGGGAATTTTCTCCGAGCATGTTCCCTGTCACGAACAAGTCCACGTCACAACCCAAGTTGAAGTGTTCTAGGATCTTCAAGTCATTCTCATTTCTAACACACCAGACTAATTTGAAGTCGATTTTTTCATTCTTATAATATGTTAAAATAGAGATCGCATATGAGATTCCTGAACCTCCAGTAAAAAGAAGCACTTTCTTATTTTCAAATTCTTTTAAATCCAACGCCAGAGAGAAGGGCAAACTAATGGAATAGACATGCTCAGTGTCTAGTTTGAAATTGCTGTTATTGGACACGATTAAATTCAAAAACTCATTATTGTTGATAATAGTGTATGGGTGAGCAGGAAAGAGCCAGCCACGGAATCCCAGAGGATACACGAGTAGATGCGACCCCGGAGCAGTAAATGGGTAGTCTAAAGGCTTTTCTAGGACGATCAAATTTACGTTCCCAAAACGTTTAACCTGGCTTAGGGTGAGCTTACACACGTTGAATTTGAACATAATTTGGACCAAGAGCAAAAACACATTTATAGCGGAAAGGATCGTCACTCCTGGACGTGCATGCAAGCCAATGAGGGCAAAGTATATGAGGAGGGTAGCATTGTGGACGATATAAAAAAGATTATAGTTTTTGTTCCTATAGTATTTCACCGAGAGCACAAGAAGCACAATGAATTGGATAAATATGATTACACCCAAGAAATTTAAAGGTTTTAGGATCTTGTATAGCTGCCCTGCGGATAACCAGCGAAAAAAGAAGCCGATCAGGTGTAAAATCGCTAGGCCAATGATGAATCTTGAGAGCCATTTATGTAATTCAATAAGGTTAACATAATTTGTAAAGTTAGGCCGAAGAGCAAGAAGGAGGTCAAGCGTAGTTAAAGCATAGCTGAACCTCCCGAGGCGTTTGAGAAATACGCCGATGTGTTCTGAAAATTCGTGGATAAGGCCTGGGATGAGATTGCAACTCAAAAGGAACGTGATGATTGTCCATGCAATGAGATGAACGTACACGGGGACTCTGCGGAAATATTTTTTGCGAGAAGCAAGGTAGATAACAAGGGCAAAGTAAACTAGACTTGTGGCGAGGGCAAAGTAACCAAACTTGATGTTGGCAAAGTGGCTGCTGCCGTGCCTTTTTACTTGCATTCAGTGGTGAGAAATGTGGAACACGATGTCGCGGTGAGCAAAATGTGTAGCCGAAGGAGGAAGTAGAATTGAACTGATGAGAATACAGGGGCTTAGGAGATGTGAGAGATGGAGCGTGGAGCTGAAGTCAGAACACAGTCAATCAAGACACGATTTACACAAGATGGAAGACGCTGGGCGAGAAAGAAATGATGTGAGAAGTTTAAGATGGGTGCAAAACAATTGAAAATGAAGTGCGACGAAATGAGTAGAGGATTCTATATGGAAGAAGCTGGGTAGATAAAAGTTTGGACAATAAGCTTATCCAATTGCAAGCCGTCTGGCTAATATAGCTATGTGATCAAACGAATAGCGAACTTGGAAGCACATTCCCTTTACAGCTTCCTGGACAAACCAATGGAATAAAGGTTATAGTTCAGGGGTAGACCGGAACAATTTAACGAACAACCCCCCAAATAATAGGTAATCCAAATAGATTTCTGCATGCAAGATTACAGACTAACAGAATCTGCAAACTAGGGTTCTAGACAATAGCTGTGCCCTTCGAATTTGTATTTTCAAATGCAAGATGAGGTCCTGGGGACTTCAATAACGCATGCGAAGGCGTTACTGACTGATGCATACGAGGCCGTAACTCAAAAATGCATGGCGGGCAGAAACTTTGAGTTTATCTATAATAGGTAATAGCTTATAATGCTATTAATCAGTAAATGTAAAAACAAAAGGGGATACCACTCTGCCTATCAGCCCATAATGCCCAAAATATATGCCGTGAGTAACTAAAAAACATCGAATGATCATATCTGTTATTATTTCCGACATGATGGAGTTCCATTTATTGCATCACATCATGGGGCCGGAGGTTGCATTACGTATGAAATTTTGAGTACTATATACGCGAAGTCGATGATGCACGAGAAGGAGAAAACTTGTCTTACTGCGCCGCTGAAGCTTATTTCACTTCCACAGTATAATGTAATTTTATATACGTCAACTACTCTATTCAAGTGAACGATACAATTTGTGTCTGAAACAATAAGAGAGGCGGATTTCCGTAAGAAAGCCTAAATCAGTGTCATAATATCTCGTTAGTCTTTATTATTATGCTGCAAGAGGGATCAAATGCATGGGAAACGATGTTGATAAGGAGCGAGTTTGACAATGTCTATGTTTTACATCACTATTCACAAGCCGCCTCAGCCTCCTTTGGCTTACGTCAAGGGAACGGGCTTGAACTAATCTGGTGTACAAAGGATGAACCTGTATGTAGAAGAGTACATTAGCCTCAGGGGTGCATGGAATAAAGTGATTTCACTAAAAAAAAGTCTCAGACATTCGTGACTAGTGAATTATGCATGAGCGACCAGACATGTGGCGCCTATCCACAGAAGATGAAAGAAAATGCGACAGAGACATTTCCTTAATATGGTAACTAATAAATGTCAGATTCCTGCACATACATTGGTGTCTGCCACACGCATTCAGTGCATCAAGCTTTTATGCGGCAAATTGTGGCTAGTGTCTGTTCAATAATGTCTGCAAATTAACGGTTATCGAATGCCAATAATGCTATTCTGAAAATGAATGGGGTAGAAGGATACAATAGGCATACCCCGGTGGAGCTCATGGGCTGTTAAGATATGTTAATACAGAGTGAAGAAGGTGTAAAATATGGTACCTAATTGTTCACCATGGTTGGTTGCGGCGAGTGAGGTGGATAAGCAGATAAGAGAAAAGAAACTCCTTGAATAATATATTGATATCATCCGAAGTGCAGACGCAATTTGCTTGTTGAATTGAGGAAAGGTAATGTACATACTGCATATAATAAGAGTCGCAGACATTTCGCTTCAAGGGAGAGCGCTTTTGACGCATCAAGCGTACAGAGTTGTTTTTGTTTCATGCACGGCTACTGAAAACCTAATACTAGGAGATCGAAGGAAATTTCAGGAGATAATTACGGAGTGCAGGAGAGGACATGATGATATGAAGGTAATGAAGTAGATGCAATAAAGAAGGGGAAAGGAGAAAAACAGGACTACGTCAGGGGTCATTCCAAGATCAACATGTTATCGTACGATGTCTTCATTTCTGGGCGTGAGATGTTCTGGAAATTTTCGAGGAGCGCATCGGTTGAAGCAGGCACAAGTCGGATCTTCGCAGACAAGGGACCCCTGCAGCATGGGCAAACATAAACGGGTCAACTCCCGCTCCAAGGTACGTACGGAGTCCCTCAATCGGACATAGTCGAGCACACAGGTGTTTTGTCGGTGTTATTGACGCACTGCCTATTGCGTCGGGTGTATGAGCACCAAACAAATTTTATTTTTATAGCTTATTTCTAGGGTTGTGTCTGCAAAGATTTCCAAAAACAGGATGTCTGATGTGCTTGTAATTCCACTATTTAAACCCTTGAATTTCTCAATAAGTAATTTAATTTTCAAAACAGCATGTACTCAAAAGAATCAAGTAAGTGGAAAGCGTACCAGTTCTCTGATCCCTTTGCCACTAATGCCTTTGTGGTATGTAACAAGGCCACTCGCAGCTTCTGTCGTCCCGATTGCGACAATGTTCCCAAGGCCGAATCCAAGAGCGACATTTCGTTTGCAGACTTTTATGACGATGCGGTTGTCCTCGGCTACAAGCCATGTGCCTTTTGCGAGCCTGTGCTGAGGGCTGCAGTGGATGTGGTGTTGTTGGTGAAGTGTGTGGATGCCATCAACCAGGAAATCGGGTTCATGCATCCATTGATGGAGGAGGACGAAGAATTTAACAATGAGAAAATTAAGGAGAACATCTTGGAAAGCAGGATGACCAACAGAGAAAATATAATCAAGGTCTTAGATGGTGCTGACAGTGTAGTTGCCGCTGGCGGTGCTACTGGCAATGGCCAAAGTGCCAATGACCCCAAATCTAGTGGTAAGTTCTCCCCCTCGCTCATTCACTCTGTCTCCCTTTCGAAGAATGACAGCGATCACTACCGCCTTGTGGACCTAGCTTGCCGCCACTTGGCCCATGCCGCCGCAGTAGCGCTCTTTTTTCCCCGCAAGTTCCATGACGATGGTAAGAAAAAGAGAAGACGCGGGGGCGTTTTGGGCTTTAAGGAGCTCGCCGCAAAGTCTAAGCTTTCTGCTTGGCACTTTCACAGAGTATTTAAGAGCGTGACGGGGTTGACGCCGAAGACGTATGGTGATAAGTGTAACGAGTACTTGGAAAAGTACAAGGACTCGGATTATGTTAACTACACCAAATTTAACCAGCTCACGCCTGTGAGCCAGGGGACGAGCGTGGATAGTTCTCCTGAACCATCCAGAAAGAGAGCTAAGGTCGAGAGAAGCAGAAGTGGAGATCATGGAATTGCATACAGCCATACCGGATCCAATGATGTCGATAGAGCTAACAGCATGCCTAACTTGTACGGTAATGTGTCAGATCCTTATACCAACACTCAAGTGAATAATCCTACACAGGGTCTCCAGCAGTCTCTCCCTATGTCCATGCAACAAGTGCCGCAGCCTCAAATGAATGTAAATGTGCCGCAAATGATAAATCCGGTATTTCCTCAATCAGACTTTTCATTCCAACCATATTATTCGGACGACAGCGTGCCCGGAAGTGCTACTGGTTCTGGATCAGCTGGTTCCACTGCAGGATCTATGAGCATCAGTAACGCTGCCCCTGCTACTTCCAACATTCTGCCTATGAGTTTGGACATGGAAGAGGTGGTACCTTCGATTTTCAAAAAGGACTACAAAATAGATATCCCAGATATCAACCAATTTGACACACAGGCTGGAGAGCCGGACTTTGCCGACATTGGAAAATTTGACCTCGAGCAGGATTTCTTGGGGGATAATTTTGATAACGAGCTTAATGATTTTTTAACTACTGTATAGATTAATGAAATTCAGATGCAGACCTATTCTCGCCCCTTAGATAATTACTCGCCAAAAAATAACAAGTACCTTAGGTAATCAGACACGCGGGTTACAGCTCGACACATTCGGAATGATTTGAGGTAACTACAACGAGGCGCATAAAGTAACGGAATGTTCAAGCGTTATTTGCATATTTGGGAATGTTTAGAGTCAACGACTAAGGGGCTATATGTAAACTGTGCTTTTTTGAGTAATTATTATTTAGGGTCTTCGTGCGTGCTTGCGTAGTCTTATGTGTCCTGTGTATACCCCTATCCATTATACTTTTGATTCGACCTATTTACTGCACATGTATACATATATTTACTGTACATTTATTAATGGCCATTTAATAATTGCCATCTACTTTAATGGTGTCTCCCCGCTATATGTCACCCGGTTACTAAATTTAACAATTGGTACAAATTTAATTCATTTGCCCTACTCCATCTTGCGCAATTTGATCAGCTCATCTAGTTGACTAATACTCGGTAACTGATAACCCCGTTTTCGCACCCTCTCATCATCTCCTTCCTCTGTTCCGATCGAATGCCGCGGTGTTGGGGGATCCATCGCCGGAAACGGATACTGCACCCCGGTCTCAAGCTTTTCAAGCCGATCCAACGATCGCGGGTCCAGTCGCTCTTCCTTCAGTAGCGGCAGATACGATCTAGATGGTTTATGTGACACGTTGTGCGGGGACGGTAGTACTAAACTCGAATTGGGGTCTGATGTTGGGTACGGCGTGGCAGGAGCCCCATTGCTGGGGGCAAGAGCACTTGCTGGAGCTGATCCTGGAGCTGGCCCCGACGAGTGAGTGGTAAATGATTGGTGGAAAGTAGGGACGGACCGCCGGTGAGCATCTAATCCCGGTACATTGGCTCCCACACTCGACGTACTGGTGTGGTCACGGTGTACTTGAGGAATTCCTGCCGGGGCCAGGTTCAGCAGCACTGTCGTGGGTCTCTCAGGATTGATTGTTGCCGGACTGGGCGTCCCGCGTCCCACCCCACTAGCCATGCCCCCACTAGCCATGCCCCCACCACTAGCTATGCCCCCACCACCTGTGCCTGCACCTGTACTAGGGGCTTCCCCCGCGTGTACATTGTACCGCGGGTTTAATGCATAATTCTGTACCAAGCCTGGTGCCGCACCCATTGGTGCTGATGCAGGCTGTCCCAGGCCACTTGATTTGTTGAAGTTATCACTCATCAGAATCAGATTACTCAAATTGGATAGTAGATAGTGTTTGAAATTATTCAAATCATTCAAATTATTACTCTGTAGGATGTCGATCAATTTAATAAAGTTCTTTTGTTGAAAACGGTACTCATGGAGAAAATAATCGAACTTGTTGAGGAGATTTGCTAGTTCAAACTTCAAATGGCTAAAGTTATTGAGGAGCTCTAGGTACTTATCGATAGTAATGTGGTGGGCTGCTGTAGGAGGTGGGTAGTGTTGGTGGGGGAGATAAGGATTAAGTGTAGGAGCGCTGCTAGGTCCATTTCCCGAACCAGTGGGGGTAGATGTTGGTTCATTCGAGTCGGAGCCCGCACCAGGTGCCTGTACACCTGTACCGGCGCCCGCACTAGGAATCGGTCCTGCCATCCCTACTCCTTGGCCTGGTGGTGCTCCCGGCATATGTCCCAGCGTTTGTCCCGGTATATGTCTCTGTATCTGACCTTGTATTTGTCCTTGCATCTGACCTGGTATCTGGATTCCATGCGCTTGTTGTGCCCCTTGTCCCAGGCCATGGGGCAGTGGCGGTTGGTTGTAAATTGCGTTATGTACATGCTGCATCGGTGCTTGCCCACCTTGGGGCAGATAATCCCAGAAATAGTCATCTTGTGCATCCAATACCACCTCCTTGTTGATATTTTTCAGCAGACGTCGCTTGATTAGTCGTAAGCTATCCACATCGCCTTTACGGAATTGATTATTCGAGTGTCGAAATTCCCACACCGGCAGGTCAGAATTGGGGCTGTCTGGAGGCCGTACGGGTGCATCGTCCCCATTATTCACTTTGTGGAACCCATACATGTTGAGTTGACGAATAAAGCTGGCGATGTTGGTGTGCTTAAAGTACTGGCTGAGTACCTTCAGAAACTGTTCACTTGGAACAATATAAAATGACTCGTTCGAGTTGGCCCACCAGATAAGCCGGTCAATCTTGGGGTCCTGAAGCATGTCATAGAGCTTGTGAATGAAGATAGTCTGGTGTTTGGCCTTGGTAAGCTCCGGCAAGCTGTTGGACCGTTTACTCATGGTGAGAAAATTTGCGAGATTCGCACACATAAGGCAGAGAGTGAGGGAGTGGTACCGCGGGCATGATACGGAGAGGGAATGAAGTGCTACGAGGGAAAGAAGCCAAGATTAACTTGGCAGGGTATGGCTACGAAGTTTGGGATGCTCGATACATCCTTCCTGGGAAGGGGGGGGAGAGCGGGTATACACACGAGTCCTATCTCACCCCTTCAGTCATGATTCCTCACGTCATTTGACCCTTCTCAAGATCCTCCCTTCTTCGATCTGCCGCTTACGGAAACCCCCGAACTCCAAACCAGACTTGAAACAACACAACAGAAATATACCGCACCTCCATCATCAGTCAAGCCTCGCATGCAAGTGACTCAACAGTGGTGCCAATGAAGACTACCAAATGGTTTGATGACTAACATTCTCTAATGCGAGCTGACCCAGAGTGCGGTACATTTCCCAAATGGTAAGATTATACCTAAAAATAATACGAACTTTCAACAACAATGATACGCGGGACGCCGTGTGAGTTCCACGAGCCGCAAGGCTAGCGCGCAAAACGCTAAAAGCTGCTGCCTGTCTAAACCTTCAAGAGACATACGTAATTGATATTTATTTGAGCAACGAGTCTTTTAAATCCCACAAAGAGCTTGTTATCGGTCTACCTAAGTTATTCCGAATACCCGTAGTGATCATAGATAGATGAGAAAAGATCATACTCCGATGGTTCCGAATAAATATTTGCCACCATGACCTCTCCTGTTTCACATCCCTTTTATCTTATCCTCTCGCTATTTCAGATCATTCCCGCCTCTGTTCTTGGCCAGTCACACATCAGCTAAATAATAGCATTTTTCCCGTTTCGTGCGAAATAAGCTTCGCTTTGGCCCGCGGCTGGTGGCCCGAGGCATACTCCTTCGCACTAGCCCTTGGTACCAACTTCAAGACAAGCTGTTCGCACCAACCCAGGCGACAATTTCTTTTTCGTCATTGCTTTTTGCCAATTTCATCTGGAAAATTTTATTATCACCAGTAGTATATTTTAACATTGTCTGCACTTTTACGCTCCATTTTTCATCCTTACTCATTACAATTTTAACACATTTTTTTAAACCTCTATCTGATCCCCCTAGCATATGAACTCATACAACGACAAGTCGGATCTCTTCAATCCGCTCTTCGTCGACGACGAAGATACGAGCAACAAGTTCCAAAGCTATCTAGTGAAAAAGAAGTTGAAAATCAACCAGAAAAATAGCGCAAAAAAACAGCGGTCTCGTCTGTTACCCATCATCAGCTATAATCAAACCGCAGGACGTAAGAGGCTGCTCGTACCCCCTTTGCCTCCTATCAACTTGAGCCTGCTCAAAGAGATTGATTTGAATGAAATTTTGAAAAACCCTCAACTTCGCCATGATATTTTATTCGACCCCCAGCTCCAGTTCAGGCCCAACTTGGACGGCGAGCGTGGTAGAAGGAAGAGGTCGGTTATAGACAAGTACTGGGCGGAGATTTCTAAGGAATGTGCACAGTTTTTCACCCCCAGTACCCCTAGCACCAGTGGCGCCACCGGTGGAACTACTGCTTCTGCCGCAGCTGGTGGCAGTGGTAGCGTCCACCTTGTCCGTCTACCCCTTCTCTTTCAGACCCTTCGTGATATCCTCATATCCCTCCTCCCAGTTAAAAACCGTTCGCTTGTGGCCGACGTTCTCGACCTCGAGCTCATATATCAAGAACTTCAAGTACGCAACTTTGACGTTCTTCGCCTCTCTGAGTTCCTTCATGCGTTTTTCAAAACCCACTGTGCCCCCATGAGAGATGAGCTTGTCAACCAAATGCATAGTCGTTTCGAGGCCAGTGCGGCAGGCGACTTGACCGCGTTGATTGAAGGATTGAAGCTCGTATTTCAAATATTGGAATGCATGAAGTTAGATATCGCTAACCACCAAATCCGCCTTTTGAGGCCTGTATTGATTGAAACTGCCGTGGACTTCGAGAAGGATTACTTTTCCCAGTTGGTGATGTTCAACAAGATTTCCCTCAATGAGAGTGTTGCTTGGTTCAAGCTGAACTATGATAAGAATTTAATGGCTTCCAAAATCTCCAACCTGAATGAAGTGAGCTTGAAAACCAACTTGGTTCTTGGGGTATTTGACTTGTTGAGTTGTCAAAAGCTAGTTAATGAATTCCCCCAAACCTTGAGTTTTGATCACACTAGATTGATTCTCTTGAGAGCAGATATCAGACAAATTATTGTGTTGAAGTTGTGTGTGATTTTATTTCAAAACTTGGTGACTGAAAAGGGCCTCCCCAGGTCTCTCTTATCGCAACAAAACGTAGAGAGAATCAAGCAAGAGGTGTTATCGATTGTTACCGATGCCAACGGTAATATCAAATGGACGAAGAACATCCACATGATCAGCTTACAACTCGTGAGGAACCTCGATGCTGATGTCGGAGGTGATGAGTTGTTGGATTTCTGTAACAGCTGGTTGATCAAACAGATACAGCCAAGCTCAAAGGTGTACCAATTAATGGAAGCAAGCTACTTCAATGTGTTGTTGGAAACGATGAAGAAGCATTTGAATGGGACCGAGGTGAGTGACAATATTGCAAGCAGGTTATTGATCTTGATTAATTTCAACTGGAATGTGTTTGGAGAGTATTATAGGAGCGGTTTATAGCATATTATGACTGGACGAATGTACGACAAGAAAAATTAGACTGGCGAGAGATCATCTCGTATATTTACCCTTTATTCTAAGCATCTCTTGACAGATTATTGATAAGAGAGTGATGAACATATGTAACTGTTAATGGACACTTATGTACGCCCAGCCAAATCTTTTCGTAGATCAGAGTAATCCCGATCATGCTTATCCGCCTGCACGCTTTTTCACTATCAAATACGTACGTGGTGGTTTCTATTGCTGCAACTCTACCTTGCTAAACTACTTCCCTACTCCTCGTCCGATAACCCCCTGGTACTCATTCTTCATACCACTGCCACTTGTAAATACTTGGTTTTCTGGCCCACGGCTGGACTTGTCAAGCTTCTATCAACACACGATTAATTCATTATTTCATTACTACATATTACTCTACGCACATTACAACTATTACAGCCCCTTCGAGTCCTGGAAGCTCGTGAGACGGGTATCGTCCAAGTACCGATCAAAGAGCGAGTTGAACCTGGTCGTTTCTTCCGACTGGCTCTCGCTTAGATTCGTGCTGGCTGGAGGACTAAAAGCAGGTGAAATTTCAGTTTTATCCTTTGTAACTTCAGACTCAATCGTCCCGTGTTCGTACTCCTCTTTTACCAGCCCTTCTCCTACTCCTATATCTACTCCTACTGTCCCCCCAGCTTTTCCTCCTACTATAGTTCCTGTTATCTGGTCCTTTTTATCGTCGATTCTTAAGGCATAGAGTGCACGCAAATAGTGCCCTAAGAACACCCCAACCATAGCCCCTACAATTGCGCTCACGATGATATACTGAGTCATCACAATCAGGAACTCCCAGGTCTTGGCGACATTAACTTCGTCTACACCAAGTAGTAAGAACACCGGGAAAAGCATAATCCGGAAACTGTACTCCACCATCTTCACAAGATAGTACGCCGGCTCCACTATGAACTTCTGGGCCGGGAAAAACATCCAGTATGTTATGGCATTTATAGCTTCATACCCAGCGTTAGCGATCGTCATTAGTAGAATTGGTCGCGCGTAGAACGTGATATATCAAACGTGATACTTAGCCTTGGCTCAGTAAGTGTACGTTAGTTGCTATTTATGCAAGGTGATTACCGTTTCCTATTGATCTGATTAGTATAGGATCCGAGCCCGTCTTCACTACTCTGATACTTCAAAACTTTACTGAGGCAAGTCCAAATTCCGTTGCTTGCCCTATATCGGTCCTGCAGCCAGAGCCGCATACGGGGGATTCGTTCCCCGGACTTTTTGTCAGCCTGCTCTGATCGTAGCCTGACATTCTATTGACGCCACCATATTCCCAGTACAGCACGTGAATTTCAGCTCGGTACTGTGTATCGTTTCTCTGATCTCTAGCCCCAACTTATCGTCTACTTCGAGCCCCCACTCTAATAGCCTATTGTGGGTGGAATTCATATCACAATGACAATACCCGAAGCACTGTACTACTTGCCGCAACCGGTAAGTCACCCCCAAAAGCCCACAGGTCGACTGAATCGCTGCCACCGCCAACAGCACCAGCCCATCAATAATCCCTCTCGATACCACCCAGGGGTGGAGCCGGAATCTCCATAAACGGCTGCAAAGTCGTGTACCGTTTCCCCCGTCAAACCCCCCCTCCAGGCCACTACCGTGCAAGTGCGACGGTGCGGTGCCCCCGCGATTCGTGTCAAACTCACGGCGGCTAGAGTGAGGCATTTAGAAAAAAATTTTCATATAAAAAGCAAACCGCACAAAAAACCCCTAGAAAGAGAGTGTTTACCGTCCCCCCATGCTCTCTCCGTGAGTTGGCCCGCCATGACTGAAAAGAACAAGACTATGAATAAGCTCAGCAAGTTATTTAACTTGTCTCAGACAAATTTGAGTAATCTGAATATTGAAAGGACTAGTACTCCAAAGCACAGCACAAGAAATAAGATTTTAGATGATGCCGTTAAAGAGAGTCCTAATGAAACTAAAGACGCTAGAAATCCTACCAGCAGACCCGCAAGTACCAACGCTAGCCTCAACGGACCCAGTAGTAGTCATGCCATGAGCTCCTTAGACCTTCAACTTCTTTCTGCGAAATTGGATGAATCGCATGATGCTCGTGATATTCGTTCCCGTAGTGCCACCGACGCTAAAAAGCCACCCTCTGGCTCTAATTCACGCAGATCATCACCTCCTCCCCTTCTGCGATCCGACTCAAGCGCCACTGCAAAACCCAGATTCAGACTCACTGAAACTGCACATGAACATAACCTTAAGAGCGCCAAACGACAGGAAAAATTGACAAATATGCTTAAAGATCTCCTAGGAGCCAAAAAGCTCAGAGATGAGGCCAAACTGGCGGTACCGAAGATTCTCGGTGAATCTGCCGTGAAAGCCCCCCAACCGCCTACTCTTTTTGCTGGACTTGTAAATCAAATGCGCCACTCAGCAGACGCTGCTGCCCCTGCGGGCTCTATCGACCAGCTGTTTGTAGAAAAATACGGCCGATGCCAGGAAGTCGTGGGGAAAGGTTCTTTTGGAACCGTTAGAGTTTCCCACAAGCGGCTTAACGATAACGAGGAAGAAGTGCTATATGCCGTCAAGGAGTTTCGCCGTAAACCCAGCGAGCTGGAGAAGAAGTTTAACCGCCGTTTGACGTCAGAATTTTGTATCTCTTCCTCGTTGAAAAACATCAACATCATTGACACTCTTGACCTTTTGAAAGATGCTAAAGGAGATTATGTAGAGGTGATGGAGTACTGCAGCGGTGGTGACTTATACACGTTGATCATCGCCAGTGGGAAGTTGGAGTACGCTGAGGCCGACTGTTTCTTCAAGCAGATGATCAAAGGTGTCAACTACATGCACGAGATGGGGGTGAGTCATCGGGATCTAAAACCGGAAAACCTCTTATTGACCCAGAATGGGGTTCTTAAAATCACCGATTTCGGTAACTCGGAGTGTTTCAAGATGGCTTGGGAGCTGGAGGTTCAACTCAGTGAAGGTATTTGTGGATCGTCTCCGTATATAGCGCCTGAAGAGTTCACTTCCACCCAGTTTGACTCGCGGTGTGTGGATATATGGTCGTGTGGGGTTATCTATATGGCCATGAGAACGGGTCGGCAGTTGTGGTCTATAGCTGATCCAGAGCGCGATGAATTTTTCAAGGAGTATCTTGTAAAGCGGAAGAACTCATCTGGATATGAGCCAATTGAGAGTCTCAAGAGAGCTAGGTGTAGAAATGTTATCTACTCGATTCTTGATCCAAAACCTAGCAGAAGGATTACTGGGAAGCAGATTTTGAATAGCGAGTGGGGACGGGAAATCAAATTGTGTCGGGCTGCCAGGGGTGAGTTCAACGTGCCGGTGGCGCCTGCTTTGGTGCCGCCACCATCTACGCAGCCGCCAATATCGCCATCGCCGTCGCCTATACTTTCAGCCCCTTCTTCAGCGCCATCTTCTACACCTACTCCAACACCTGCCCCAACTTCGGCACCAGCTTCGGCACCAGGAGGACCACAACTAGCGGCTCCGCAACCGGCGCACATACCCCACTAAAGACTATAGATGAGTAACGAATAAAGAACATAATAGCACCATTAATACATAATATAATTAAGTCTCTAGACGTCAATGTCAGTGGCAAGTTAAGACTACGCTAACTTTCTCCATGCTGGCACAACCTATCAACTCGCCCTACCTATCAACTCGCCCTACCTATCAACTCGCCCTACCTATCAACTTGCCCAACGAACGCTCCCTCAAGCTGAACAGTACACTACACCGCCTGTACTATAAATTAAAGGCGGCTGCCTCCTGACGAAAATAGCTGCGATACTGAAAACATCACCTCGCGTCGTACACGCCCTGCTCGCGTTCTATTAACAACATTCAGATCTATTTACACGTCTAACTATGGTGGAACTTTCCGACTACCAGCGGCAGGAAAAAGTCGGTGAAGGCACCTACGGAGTCGTCTACAAGGCCATCGACACCAAGCATAATAACCGGATTGTTGCGTTGAAAAAAATCCGCTTGGAAAGCGAAGACGAGGGAGTTCCCTCCACGGCCATCAGAGAGATTTCCCTTTTGAAAGAAATGAAAGACGATAATATCGTCCGTCTCTACGATATCATCCACAGTGATAGCCACAAGCTTTACCTCGTCTGTGAGTTCTTGGACCTTGACTTGAAGCGCTACATGGAAAGCATCCCCCAAGGCGTAGGCTTGGGAGCAGATATGATCAAACGGTTTATGAACCAGTTGATCAAAGGGATCAAACACTGCCACGCCCACCGGGTCTTGCATCGGGACTTGAAGCCGCAGAATTTGTTGATCGACAAGGAGGGAAACTTGAAACTTGCTGATTTTGGATTAGCTAGAGCTTATGGAGTCCCCTTGAGAGCATACACTCATGAGGTCGTCACCTTGTGGTACAGAGCCCCAGAAATCCTCTTGGGCGGTAAACAGTACTCTACCGGTGTGGATATGTGGAGTGTCGGGTGTATATTCGCAGAGATGTGTAACCGTAAACCATTGTTCCCCGGTGATTCAGAGATTGATGAAATATTTAGAATATTTAGAATCTTGGGAACCCCCAACACGGAGGTGTGGCCTGAAGTACAGTACTTGCCTGACTTCAAGACCACCTTCCCCAAGTGGAGCAGAAAGAACTTGAAGGATTATGTCCCGAGCTTGGACGACGACGGAATTGATTTATTGAGCCAGTTCTTGAGCTACGACCCTAGTACTAGAATCAGTGCAAAGAGGGCTTTGATCCACCCTTATTTTCAGGAAGACGATGAGTTCCTGAAGTCGGTGAACATGGGATGAAGACTGTTTTTGCAATTTGATAAAACTTGATTCCTGAGTATTTTGAGTTATGTTAGAACTTCATATACATATATCTGGTAACTCTTAGCACGTAGAAGAGCAATGTCAAGTTGACCACTAAGCTGGCACTCTTTCTTTGCCGTATGTGGAAGGTTAACTCATCCAAGCTGCTTTCGATCTTCTCGAACTTCCGGTCAATCTGGACATGGAGAAGTTCGAGCTGTTCGAGTGCATGGCGAAGCAGAAACTGACTCATTGAATGGGTTGAGGAATTGGGATGCAAGGTTTAGCGATGGAATTGGTGACCAAAGCATGATAAAGCACTATATATATTTGCGAGGTGATGTTTATAAATGGCCCGATTAGGAAAAGTAATTGTTTATAAAAAAATGTGCTGGGAAGTAGTTGTTTATGCAGGGCACAATGGGCAAGGGTGCAGTGGGATTCGTAGACCACTCGCAGCTTGGTAGTGTTTGAGATAGAGTAGACTAGACAGGTTGTTGGAAATCACTTTGTAACGGGAAATATCTACGAAACTCGCAAGAGTTAGCGTATTGCTCTGGCGAATCAGTGTGACCATCATGAAACTCCGATTTCACACAGTAGTAAGTATGAGAAGACTGCCCTGAAATAGCAGGTTTGGAAATCTAGGTGTAGACCAACTCGAGTCCTAGATGAAGTCTATGAGGTGAAATAATTCTTCACGCCAACTTCACTGGCTTGAAGTGGGGCGTGAGTTGTGTGATCTTTCAAACAAAACCTGGTACTTGCCTGTCTACCGTTCAAAGAGACACCCACCTGCCTGTCTACTCCTTCAAAGAGACAATAACTCCCTCTTCACCTCTGCTGAGTCTATGTAGAAGCTACGATCCAAGGCTGTGATACACGGCCACCGAATCGCCAGAAAGCGTCTGTACCTGTATCCTCCTATCTGGTTGTCCATACTTCAGGTTCCTAGGTCCTTTCCCTGCATTAAACCAGAATTATACCACCTAATGAGCCGCTTGCAATTTGCAACTAGAGATTCGCATTTTCAAACTACTTTACATTACATCTACATGAGCGAATACGGCGACTACAGAGGCTACGGCCGTGGCCGCGGCAGCCACAGAGGCAACTATAGAGGAAGCAACTATAGAGGCCGTGGAGGTTACGATAGGGGGTACGGGGGTTACCGAGGCCGGGGGACCTACTCTCACTACAGCACGTACCGAAGTAACTACCAATATACTTCATACGATGGACAAGAGGGATACCCACAGGGTGCCCACCTGCACGACCCACGCCCTCAGAGCACATACCAAAGCGCACATTACCAAACGTCCTACCACCAACAGAGTACGCATCAACACTCTCCACATAATGCCAGTAGTACACCAGCTAATGCGACCCCGAACGAAACACATGCCAGTCCCCAAATCACCCAGAACTCCCATAGCTCAAATAGCTCACATAGCCCAATGTCACACGCCAGCAACGGCGAAAAGGCGAAGCCAGTGCCTTCGAAGGCAGACGAACTTGCCAAAATAGATGACGAGCTTGTAAAGCTCAAGCTCGAGGTGATGAGCAGAAACGTGCAGTACGACGTGTTGCAGAACCAGTTGGCAAAGGAACGGATGAACGTAGAGATGAATAGCGAAAAGCTTCTGGAAATGAGTTTGATGTAAAGAGTTAATGTAAGAATAGAAGACGATTGTGAAGTACAAGACGGTGGAGAAAACTATATAGATCTACATATATGTATATTATAGCCTTTGGAATTGGGCATGACCAAAACAAAATTAGACACTAAAAACGGTTTGATATACCCAGAATTCAGTACACGAAGTTTCCCCAACAACGCGAAGTGAAAAATTGAATTACTCAATACATTTATTCTTATGCTAGACTTATCCTATTTCCCAACCCCAGTGGAGTATGCCCTCTACACGTGCTTGTTTGTCGGAGTGGCAAAAGTTACAATTGTTACCCTCTCGACTCTCTCACTCGTGTTTGACCTCTTTGTGGTGCCAGGAACAGATTTTAAAAAATACGGTGCCTCCAAGCATTCTTGGGCTCTAGTCACCGGGGCTAGTGACGGACTTGGAGCCGAATACTCCCGCCAGCTTGCCGCAAAGGGCTTCAGCATTGTGTTGGTTTCGCGTACCCTTGCCAAGTTGGAGGCCTTGGCCGAAGAAATCTCTCAAAAATACGGGGTTAGCACCAAAATTATCTCGGCAGACGTTACTGATGTTGATTCTGCTCTCGAGAAGATTTCCAGTGGCATTTCTGACCTCGAAGTGTCTGTTTTAGTCAACAATGTTGGCCAGAGTCATTCAATTCCTGTTCCTTTTGCTGAGACGGACCTCAGGGAATTGTCTGATATCATCACTATTAACAATGTGTTCACTTTACGTTTAACCCAGCAATTGATTCCTATCTTGAAGAAGTCTGCTAAGGGCAACCAAAGATCTTTGATCCTCACTATGGGCTCGTTTGGTGGTCTTTTCCCTACCCCATACCTTGCCACCTACTCTGGATCAAAAGCTTTCTTACAAAACTGGTCTGCTTCTTTGGCTGCAGAATTGAAGAGCGATAACATTGATGTCCAGTTCGTGTTGAGTTACTTGGTGACTTCTGCCATGTCGAAGATCAGAAGATCTTCTTTAGCCATTCCAAACCCTAAGGTTTTCGTGTCTTCTGTTTTGAACAACTTTAGCAAGAGAAGCGGTGCCCAAGAGAGATTTGCTACCTCGACCCCTTACTGGGTTCACGCTTTTATGCACTTCGGAGTCGACCAGACTGTGGGCGTATACTCCGCGATTGCCAATCTGTTGAACTACGGAATGCACAAGGATATTCGTGCAAGAGCTTTGAGAAAAGCTGAGAGAAAGAAGCAGGAATAGATGAAGGCTGTGTATGGTATATAATTGAATGAATTATTTGATTTTGGGAGGACAATACTACTCCTTTGTACCTCCTCACACTTGATAGTTGTAGTATACCGTGAAGAGTGATGTGCAAACTACAGAAGCGTATATCAGCCTTTTCACTGGACGAGCTAGAGACTTCGCTCACTATTTGCAGCCAAGTTGTCGCGTGAGGCCGTTACCGCGTCGATCGTACGGGGGCTCGCGATCGAATTATGTTCTCGCACCTTCTCGAACCTTCTACCCACTGATAGCGCAATATAAGTACGTCGCTCGTCGCACTTTCACGCAATCAACCATGGTAAGAGAAACTAAACTATACGACTTGCTAGGTGTTTCGCCTTCGGCCTCGGAAACAGAGATCAAGAAGGCATACAGAAAGGCCGCTTTAAAGTATCACCCAGATAAGCCCACTGGTGATACTGAAAAATTTAAAGAAATCAGTGAAGCTTTTGACATTTTATCCAACGGAGACAAGCGCCAAGTGTACGATGACTACGGTCTCGAGGCTGCTCGTGGTAACGCACCTGCTGGTGGCAACCCATTCAGTGGTGCCGGTGGTGGAGGCGGTGGAGGTAACCCATTCGGCGGGTTTGGTGGTGCAGGCAGCCATTCATTTTCGCAGAATGATGCTTTCAACATATTCTCCCAAATGGGAGGATTCGGCATGGATGACGGTTTCAGCTTTGGTGGGGGCGGCATGCCTGGAGGCGGAATGCCAGGTGGATTTGGAGGAGGAATGCCTGGAGGATTCGGTGGCAGGGGTGGCCATAAAAGACCAGAGCCTGATACCGTTAGTATGCCCCTTGCTGTTTCCTTGGAAGACTTGTGCAATGGGTGCGTGAAGAAGCTCAAAATAAACAGAAAGAATGCTAGTGGAGTGAGAGAATCAAAAGTATTGGAAGTAAATATCAAGGCTGGATGGAAAGCCGGCACCAAGGTGACGTTCAAGAACGAAGGAGACTACCAGTCTGAGTGCCAGGCCAGACAGACAATTCAGTTCGTGTTGGAAGAGAAGCCGCACCCAGTCTTTGTAAGAGACGGGAACGACTTAAAAATGACTATCCCATTAAGCTTTAAAGAGAGTCTTTGTGGATTTGACAGAGAAGTATCGACCATCGACGGAAGAAGAATCCCGTTGTCGAGATCTTCTCCCGTACAGCCTTCAAGTGTCAACACATACCCTGGACTAGGAATGCCTGTTAGTAAGAATCCAGGACAAAGGGGTGATTTGCATATAAGCTATAAGGTGGATTATCCGGGATACTTGACCCCGGAGCAGAAGCAGGTAATAAATCAATATTTTTAGGCCTGACAGATGTTATAGAGTAATGATAGTTCTATGTAGAATAGAAATGATAAGATGAAGTGCCAGGACACTAGTAAATGTAATATAGTCTCATCCACCTTCGCGAAGTTTGAAGTTTCACTCTCAGCAACTCCATGTCTGTCATTCTAGCCTCTGCAGGCTACGACCACACCATCCGGTTCTGGGATGCTCTCACTGGTGTATGCTCGCGTACTATTCAGCACTCTGACTCTCAGGTCAACAGACTTGAAATTACTACTGACAAACGATACCTCGCAGCAGCAGGTAATTTATATGTCCGGCTCTACGACATTCGCCAGGCGACAAACGCAGACTCCAACCCCGTCATGACCTTTGAGGGCCACACCAACAATGTAACTTCCATACAGTTTCAGGCAGAGAACAAGTGGATGGTCTCGTCCCTGGAGGACGGCTATGTCAAAGTGTGGGATGTTCGAGCTCCCTCCGTACAGCGTAGCTACAAGCACAATTGCCCAGTGAACGAGGTGGTGATACACCCTAACCAGGGAGAATTGCTCAGTTGTGACCAGGATGGGAATATTAGAGTGTGGGATTTGGGAGAAAACCAATGTACCCACCATCTCATACCTGAAGACGACGTGCCGGTAAACTCGCTCTCAGTTGCCAACGATGGGTCAATGTTGATCGCTGGGAACAATAAGGGTAACTGCTACGTGTGGAATATGGCCACGCTCAACGAAGTCACGACGTTGACCCCGGTAACGAAATTCAGGTCTCATCTGAAGTACATAACCAGAGTGGTTCTCTCGACCGATATGAAGCACTTGGCCACATGCTCGGCCGACCACACCGCGAGAATCTGGGCCACCGATCAGAACTTCGCCTTGGAATCGACCCTCCAGGGCCACCAGCGTTGGGTCTGGGACTGTGCTTTTAGTGCCGATGGAGCTTACTTGGTGACGGCATGTTCCGACCACTACGTGCGACTCTGGGACTTGAGTAATAGTGAAACGGTGAGACAGTACAATGGGCATCACAAGGGAGCTGTCTGCGTTGCCTTGAATGACATATAACCGTGACTCCTTGTGTTTTCTTTGCCTGTTTAGCTTCAAAATGAGCTCATTGACACTCATACATATGTGTTGTCATCGCATTAGACATAATGACTTTGTCTGTCATGTACTATTAGACTGTGCGGCAGTCGTAAGTATGATCATCGTAACATGTGTAACATAGATAAATAGACCAAGACTACCCCATTTTATTGATGAGTTCACTTCATTATTGCATCATCTACTGTGTCGGACTCGTTCGATATCTGTACGACTCTTTCAACCAACTACCTTTTACTCACGTCTTATGTCTTCAGCATGTCTTTTTATTGTTACACGGTACAAGTTCTTGCCTGCCTGTCTATACTTTGCCTTTGGACCTTCTCATGTGTGACTTTTAACCTGAACTCTTACCCATACCTTTATTAATCTATATGCACTAAGTCTCCAAATCTACTATTAGTGGAGACATTTCTACCTTAATTATATCACCGAATGAATTTTCAAACGAGCTGTCGAAAGTCCTGTCGAAGGACTTGTTTATATACTTTTCCATGGTTTTATCAAATGTTTTATCGAACGACTCGGTCCTTTCACTTGACTTCTCTGAACGACTGTACCGACCCTCAGGCTGGTCAAACTTTGGACTGTACAAATAGTTGCTGTGGCTATGAGTTGTGTCCGACTGGTGATGCTGCTCGTAGTTACTTTGATGGTTCTGTTGTTGTTGAGTGGTGTCTTGGCCCTTTGATTCCGAGTGGTGACAATTCGAGCCACGACCGATGTTTAGCAAATCGACCTCTTGGAAATCGGGCCCGTTGTTATCAACTTCTACATCGAAAGTAGGCAAATCAAGTAATCCTCCAAGTTCAAGATAGAAGTTCAAGAAATCTTCAATCCAGAACTTGACTGCCATTAAACCCTCCATCTGATACTTACTTGAATCATTTTCAAGTCCACTGGAAAGCAGATTAAAGATATCTTTCAATAAATGTGACATGTATACCTTGAAAAATCTAGCATTAATTCTCAAATCGAGGAATAGCTTATTGAGAATCACTTGGAGCTTCTCGTACTCAAAAGGAGCGAATAATCCAGGTACTTCGTTTTTGAAAATATGGATTAATTTACTAAGTACCAAAGAATTAAAAGGCAACTTTCCAATCAAAATGTCTAGATCAATTGCCTTGTATTTTTCCAACAAATCTTGAACAACAACGGGATCTATAAAGCACTGTTGGATCCTAATGCTGGAGTCAAACAACCTAATCAGCCGATCCAAACATCTCACAAAGTACAAAGCACTCTTTGACTTAAGGGCTATTAAAGGTTTCGGTAATTTTGAATCCATGGAACTCATGAGCTTATTATGGAACAGGCTACTTATCTGTCTCAATACCTCAAGTAAACTTGATTTTATACGTGAGTTTATGATGTTGTTCAAAAGCTCACGGAACAAGTTGGACATCATTTTGATCATCAACTTGTAAGTTATCATGTCACATTTGTAGACCCACTCAAATATCGACTCGTTGCTATACAACTTGAACACGGGCGTCGTTAATATGGAAAGAAACATCACAAAATTCTGTAAAAGATCATCGATTTTCAAGTGACGCAAGCTCTCAAACATAAGCGAGTTAGTAGTCTTGTATAGGGAAAAGAGCGTATCAGCGATGTCCATGTCTGTATCCTTAGGGAGGTAAGGGTATATTGGTGGGATATCTACGGGGCCATTCAAGTTCTGTCCCTTCAAGTTCTTTTTGACCAAGTCGAATAAATCAGGCAAAAACTTGTACTCTATTATGCTAACAGACTCAGGATTGAATGGCACTCCAGTAGGATTTGATTTCTTATTTTGAAACTGGAACTCTTCCATCAACTCGTTATCGTTTATGAGCTTTATCCCACAGTAATGATACTTAGACAGTCCCCTAACTCCCAAGCGTCGTATAGTCAAGTCTGGGAAGAGGATTTTTACAAGCTTGCCCAAATGAGCAGGACTCAAGGGGAAAATGTTGAAGCTGGAGTGGAAATTTACGTACTTGGCGTACACTCTATTTCTAGTTACCACAGATGTAGGACTTATTTCACAGTTCTTCAATAGCCATATCATGGCAAAAATTTGTTTCTTGCTATCTTTAGGAATTGTTCTAGTAACAATAGTTGTAGGACCCGAATCAGGCTCGTATGGGAGCTGAAAGTCATTCTCTACGCGTTTCACATGCCCCACAATGTCGTTGATATCGAGGTTAAGTGAGTTATAAGCAATTGATTTAAATTCATTCTCGCTGCTGAATGAGGCAGAGTCCCTTCTTCTCTTTTTAGGAGACTCTTCAAAGATTGGCTGCTGAGAGTCTTGTCGTTTGTGGAGAGAAGTCCTTGGCGTAGAGAGTATTGCAGCTGGATCTTGGACCGGTGTCGCGGGGGCTACCGCGGATACCACCTGAGCTACGGCGGGGGGGACTGCCTGAACGGGAGCGAGAGGTAAATCACGCCCTACCAATGATTCACTCTCCGCGTGGGGGCTATCCTGGGATATGAAAGTGTTCTCTAGATGTATAGGCATCTCCTGTTGAATGAGATCATAGTTAATTTCGGTGGGAACCTCATTGAACCTGGACATTTCCAAGCTCAAGCCCTGCTGGTTGAAAAGAGTGAACTCATTATCCATATCAAATCGGGGAGATCGAGATTCATATTTTTCCTCGTACTTGGGCGAGTCATACTTTGGTGACTCCGAGCCTGTTGACGATTTTGTAGTGTACTCAAAGTATTCGTTAAAGTTGTTCATGGGATCAACAGATCAATTCGACCGGATCAAATGCGGGACTATGTGTAATATTTTCTGGGATTGGAGGTTTCACCGGGGTGGCGTTGGGCTGAAGATCCTTTATGATCTGGGTAACAATTATGGGGCTTGATATAGGGCAAGGGAGAAAAAAAAGTGTATGAAAAGGTACTTTGTGGAAAAAGAGGTGAAAAAAGGCTAAGGGTTCCAAAATAGAAGTGCTATATGAATCGGGAATCGAGAAAAACAATGCACGCAATGAGGTGGATGAGCGACCCACATCGAATTCCAACCAACAATAAGGCGTGCGTACAGAACAACTAGCTTATCAGAGACGAGAACATGGCTGTTGCTGGTGTCGGTGTGGTGTGGTAGTCTAGTAGCCAGTATCTATATATAGCCTACGCGCAGTCGGTCTACAGGTTTCGTGATCTGATGCCATTGAGTGGCATTCAGAGGCATTTTTCATGTGGAATCAGCTCAGTCGGTATTTTGGGTCATATCTCCACGCGTTGACCAAATCCACTGTCATATCTACTCTGCTAATCACACTATCATATTGTTGTTTACATTCTTGATGTATATTCTTTTCTTTGTCATCTGACTGATGCAAGCACTTTGCCTGATGATTTCCCGCTCAACGTTCAAAGGCTCTTGTCGCTTATGTGTTGATAATTAGGCCAAAACCATAGAATTATAGCTGCAGAGCAAGTGCCAGTTACCTGTTTCGGTGTTTACAAATATACCTCATATACTTTCCTAATCAGGTAATGCGTATATGTAAGGTTGTATTTCTTATGCAATTGTAACTTGATTTGGCCCACTTTTCCACTTCCATTGTCACGATGCTGTTGATATTTCCGTTATCACGGTACTGGGACAGTGTGGTATAGACGAGGAGGCATGCGATGGGCTGGCTGTCGTGTTTTGGCACTATTTCTCGATAGAAGGGATAAGTGCGTGGGAGTAAAGCTTAACGTCATTGCGCAAACTTAAAGCCTGTGAGCTTCAAGTCAATGCGTCCCTGCTTAATACCTGACTTCAAGTATGAGCAAGACTCGTGGCGTCTACGCTGCTTGCGCACTTTTTGCAGCCAGTACACGGGTAGAACATTGCCATGCTAGTGCTGCGAGACGACGCACCCGCTTGCTAATAACGGTCGTTTGGTGGCACGAATGTAGGAGAATCACTACTGTGCACTACAAGAATGTGTGTTCCAGAGATTCTATCAGCTAGGAATATCGAACAACGTCGTGGCTTGCCCGTATTCATATATTCAGTGCTATCACAAATACACTATGTAAAGCCAGCGGTGAGGATTATGTGTATCAAAAGTGCATATACGTATGAGTGCTGCCGTAAGGAGTCACTCCTGGTCTGATACCACAGCAACGGTCCCATCGCCCTCACTCATCTAATCATCGCGCAAGGCACGACCCTCATCTCTCAAATCGCACAAAAATTTTAATACTCTTCTCTATCTAAGATGGCTATATTAAACTCCAACCCCGAAGTACTCTTGCGCAAGAGAAAAGACAAGGATAGAAAGAGATTAGAGAAACAGGAGCAGTCCAAACAGAGAGAAGCCGACAAATTAAAGAAAAGAAAGGAGCAGAGTAAGAAGTTCATCAGAGCAGAAACCCTCGTCTCCAACCATTTATCGCAAGAGTTAGAAGCCAAAAGGGTTAAGAACATCACCAAGTTTGAAAGCCAAAAGAATGAAAATACCGTAAAAGACAGCGACGAGAAACTTGTGCTTGTCATCAGAATACCTAACCACATAAAAGGTGTCAAGATCCCCAACAAGGCATCTCAAGTGTTGAGAGTGTTGAGATTAGAGAACATTAACAATGCTGTGTTTATGAAGTTGAACGATATCACCAGACCTTTGCTCAAGTTGATCCAACTGTATGTCGTGTATGGTACTCCATCTATCCAGTCTGTGCGTCAGCTCTTTCAAAAGAGAGGTTCCATAAAACAAGATGGAGCTATAGTTAAGTTGGATAATAACCAGTTGGTCGAAGACCACTTCGAAGAGCTTGGAATGATCTGTATTGAAGATTTGATCCAGGAATTGTGTAACTTATCTGAGAACTTCAAGCAGATTACCAGCTGGTTGGAGCCATTCAAATTGAATTTACCGGTTACTGGGTTCGGACCTCAGTCTAAGCTCGCCAAGTTGAAGTTGGCCCAGCAGAACAAAAAGAGCATAAGTCTCAGCGGTAATGTAGCATTGAATGAAATTGACATTGACAAGTTAGTTGACGAGCAGAACTAGGTAGTTGCTAAATATGGAAAATAATATAATGTACATCAATAGTGTGTCTGGTTTTTGGTTCTTGCAGATCATCGCGGTTTACGCGTCCAAGTAATACACCCTCATACAATGACAAGTGATAGTACCGCCGGCATCAAGAGCTACGGAATGTTCCAGCAACTCAAACCGACTCCTGGTAGCATGTATAAGCTTCTTCAGCTTTCTCCTGAGCTTCTAAAGTGTATGGAAGAGAAAAAATCGCTCGCCATAAAGTCATCGTCTTCTGGAGCAGACCTCACGCTAGTATCGCCATGTAAAACATGGAGACTTCGCCAAATGGATCAGACCGATACCGTCCTCCTCATGGACCGCAACATAAAAGAGCAGGCCCTCGTTGGGGTAGCCAGCTTGCCGTACGAATACGAATTGTCTGCCATTAAACTCCCAGTAGAAGTATCCAATCTCCCCACCTACACTAATGAAACCAGCTTGGAGAATATCGAGGCCGGCAAAAAAGTGGTTTCGCTCTTGGAGCTTCTTGTGGATACGCCCGTGTCGGAGTCTGAGTTCTACTCATCCTGGTACGACGCTGGAGGATGTGAGATTGACGGTGTATGCTTTATCGTCTCCGATCAAGTAGTCAGTCGGTTTCTTCAGGTATTCTTGACATCGGTGATCTCTGAGAAGGTTGATTACAAATCAGACGCCATCGACCCCGAGACCTACGAGGTCAAATTAGAAAAACTCGGATTTAGAAAACAGATTACACGATCTCTCATGCGCAGGTTCTGTCAGCTACAAGACACCACCACGATCAACAACGATAAGATCGCCAAATGGTTCGGAGTCAAGACTCTTCAGCTATCTCGGGAGTTCGACATGGGTGAGTTTTACCTCCAATGGAAAAACCAATTCCCGCCGTTCTACAATGTTCCGATCGACATCAAGATGCTCAGAGGATGGTACTACAAAAAGAGCCAAAACGTATCATATTTGGCCGAACAGACCTTGAGCACCGAGGTCGGCGTGCGGATCAAGGAATTACTCAAGTTCACGCCTGAATGGGATCTCGATGATATCTCGCCGTACGTGGCCCATTTTGCAAATGGCAAAAAGATCGAATCAGTGCTTATCAAATACGCCAAAGTGAGAAAAGTCGGAAAACGAAAAATTGTTTGCCCAAGATGAACGAGTTCGGGTTATCACTAATAGTGCGTATAGGCGTCAGGGGGCTGGGTGTAGTAATTGGTCGGGCTAGTTGTGCTCGGTAATTGTTGTGCCAGTTCATCTGAGTATGGGTCGTTTTGCCCCCACTTGCTGCCTCTTACTAACCTCAGAGTGGTGCGTGTGCTGGAATATCTACAGATCTAGCTTTCTTCCCCATTGATACCCTCAAGACTCGGCTTCAGGCCAAAGGAGGCTTCTTCCGTAACGGGGGGTGGTCGGGGATCTACCGTGGCCTTGGCTCGTGTGTCATTGGCTCTGCTCCGTCTGCATCTCTTTTCTTTATCACATACGACTCTATGAAACGAGCCACCAAGGAGTTTGACTCCAAGCCGTTGAGCCACATGCTCAGTGCCTCTCTAGGCGAGATCATGGCATGCACCTTCCGGGTACCGGCAGAGGTCATCAAGCAAAGAACCCAGGCGTCAGTGCTCGGCAATTCAACGTCCTTGAGTAATTTGAAGTACCTTCTCTCCAACCAATCTGGCGAAGGGGTTTTGCAGGGACTATACAGAGGTTGGAACTCTACCATCATGAGAGAGATCCCTTTCACTGTCATCCAGTTCCCTCTCTATGAATACTTGAAGCTGCGGATCCCGTTGCAGCAGAAAGACTCGCTAGCCGTAGGGGCTCTTTGCGGGCTGGTGGCTGGTGGATTTGCAGCTGCAATCACCACTCCTTTGGACGTGATCAAGACGAGAATCATGTTGAGCACCTCCCGGGTCGGGACCCTTGAGTTAGTGTCGGCAATTGCCAAAGAGGAAGGCTACGCTGCGTTCTTGCGGGGGATTGGGCCCCGGACGTGCTGGATCAGTGCTGGTGGAGCCATCTTCTTAGGTTGCTACGAACTTGTGCACGGCAAGTTGTCTGGGTTCAGCGGAACCAGTATTTAGAAACGATAGAGACGTTGTATATAGTAGGGCTAGCATATAGAATTTACATCCCAGGCTCATCGACCCGCTACTGTAGACCGGCGTCGGGCCGATGCCACCGATCTGGCATGGGCCACCTTCCGCACTGCACCGCACCACTCCGCTTCTGGCCTCCCGCGCGCCTTCGCACTCTGCTCGCATTCATTTTCTAGCTGGATAATTTCTAATCATCACTCATGATCCAAAGACAGTTACAACAGGCCTTGCGCCACACCCGCATACAGGCCAGCCCTACTGCTGTATTCTCGAGAGGTATCGCCAAGTCTACTCCCAAGAACTTGGCCACCAACTCGCTGCCCGAGCAAATCCACGTCTCCACCAACGTAGAACCACCCCAAGGCTCTTCCCTCACGTTAAAAAATGCTCACAGGGATGACTCCCTATTCGGTACTAGACCCATCTACTTGGACTTCCAAGCTACCACTCCAACCGATCCAAGAGTCTTGGATAAGATGTTGGAATTCTACACGGGGTTGTACGGGAACCCCCACTCCTCAACCCATGCGTACGGATGGGAAACTGATAAGGAGGTGGAGACCGCTAGAGAACACGTTGCCTCGTTGATCAACGCAGACCCTAAGGAAATCATCTTCACATCAGGTGCTACTGAGTCCAACAATATGGCGTTGAAGGGTATCCCACGGTTCTATCAGAAGACCAAAAAGCACATCATCACCACCCAAACCGAACACAAATGTGTCTTGGACAGTGCTCGTCACATGAAGGATGAAGGCTTCGACATCACGTACCTCCCTGTGACCCTGGAAGGGTTGATCAACTTGGATGACTTGCGCAGTGCTATCCGTAAAGATACAGCCTTGGTGTCTATTATGGCCGTCAATAATGAAATTGGAGTCATCCAACCTATTAAAGAAATTGGACAGATTTGCCGGGAAAACAAAATATTCTTCCACACAGATGCAGCTCAGGCCTACGGGAAGATCCCACTTGATGTGAATGAGATGAATATCGATGTGATGTCGATTTCATCCCATAAGATCTACGGACCCAAAGGTGTTGGTGCCTGCTACGTGAGAAGAAGACCTAGAGTTAGAATTGATCCAATTATCACCGGAGGTGGCCAGGAAAGAGGTTTGAGATCTGGTACCTTGTCTCCCCCTTTGATCACCGGATTCGGTGAAGCCGCTAGATTGATGAAGCAGGAAATGTCTTACGACAAGATCCACATCGATAAGCTTTCCAACAAACTCAAGTCGTCATTATTGTCTATTCCTGACGTCTACTTCAA
Source organism: Yamadazyma sp. yHMH685 (assembly GCA_030571055.1). Classification (NCBI taxonomy): domain Eukaryota; kingdom Fungi; phylum Ascomycota; class Pichiomycetes; order Serinales; family Debaryomycetaceae; genus Yamadazyma; species Yamadazyma sp. yHMH685. The sequence continues at coordinate 531,897 of JAJLXC010000006.1, forward strand.
CGGACCTGCCGACGAGTCCAAGCACTACCCAGGATGTGTTAACTGCTCGTTTGGATACATTGAAGGAGAATCGTTGTTGATGGCTTTGAAGGATATCGCCTTGAGTTCGGGCTCTGCTTGTACTTCTGCGTCTTTGGAGCCTTCGTATGTGTTGCATGCTTTAGGAGCTGACGACACTTTGGCCCATTCCTCTATCAGATTCGGTATTGGAAGATTCACTACTGAACAAGAGATTGATTACGTGGTTGAAGCTATCAACCAGAGAGTCGACTTCTTGAGAAAGTTGTCGCCATTGTGGGAGATGGTCCAAGAGGGTATCGATTTGAATACCATCGAATGGAGCGGACATTAGTGATATATTTAATATATCACGAAACTTGACAGAGGCTAGTCTTTCAACTTTCAAGTATATATAGTGTTCATGTGTATAGCTAGTTTATGTATATCCATTTATGAGTATTAGTTCAAGTACATCCGTTGAAGTGTTCCGTTGAATTGCCCGTTAAAATACACCCATGTGCGCTTCTATCTTTTATATCATTTTTCTTCTTGCCCGCTTCCGGCCCGCGCACCGTCTCCATATTTCAATCTCGATTTTTCACCCCTCTATATCCTGCAACTATGTCAGAACCAGACCACAAGAAAGCCAAATTGGAAACTAAAACAATCACCCTCTTACCTGGAGACCACGTCGGTGAAGAAGTGGTGGACGTCGCTGTCAAGGTCTTGAAGGCCATTGAAAAGTACAGTCCATACTCCAACGTCAAGTTCAACTTTGAAAAACATTTGATCGGTGGTGCTGCCATCGACGCCACTGGCGAACCATTACCAGACGCTTCCCTAGAAAGTGCAAAGAAGTCAGACGCTGTCTTGTTAGGTGCTGTGGGTGGCCCAAAATGGGGTACTGGAAAAGTCAGACCGGAACAAGGTCTTTTAAAAATCCGAAAAGAGTTGAACTTGTATGCTAACTTAAGACCATGCAACTTTGTGTCTGAAAAATTGCTCGAATTATCTCCTTTAAAGTCTGAGGTTGTCAAGGGTACCAACTTTACCGTCGTCAGAGAATTGGTCGGTGGTATCTACTTTGGTGAAAGACAAGAACAAGAAGACTCTGAAGACAAAACCTCTGCTTGGGATACTGAAAAATACTCTGTGGACGAAGTCACTAGAATTACCAGAATGGCTGCTTTCATGGCTTTGCAACATAATCCTCCCTTACCAATTTGGTCCTTAGACAAGGCAAATGTCTTGGCCTCTTCCAGATTGTGGAGAAAGACCGTCGAGGAAGTGATCACTAAAGAATTCCCTCAATTGACCCTCCAGCACCAACTCATTGACTCTGCTGCTATGATTTTAGTGCAGAATCCAAAGAAACTCAATGGTATCATCATCACTTCCAACATGTTTGGTGATATTATTAGTGACGAGGCCTCTGTGATCCCTGGCTCTTTGGGCCTCTTACCCTCTGCATCCTTGGCTTCTTTACCTGACACTAACAAGGCTTTTGGCTTGTACGAACCATGCCACGGGTCGGCTCCAGATTTGGACGCAGACAAGGTCAATCCAGTCGCAACCGTTTTATCTGCTGCCATGATGTTGAGATTATCCTTGGACTGTTTGAAGGAAGCTGAAGCTTTGGAGCAGGCTGTGGGTAATGTCATCGATAGTGGAATTAGAACTGGTGACTTGCGTGGTACAAGCAGCACTTCTGAAGTTGGCGATGCCATCGTTGCTGAAGTCAAAAGAATCTTGTCCAATGCTTAGATCAAATATAATGTAATAAATAAACATGCCTACATACTTTGGTTGTACATCTTAGTTGTTCATCTTCGCTCTAAAAACCTTCAGGATAGTTAAACGGCCTCTAGTGTATACTCCCCTACCCTTGGATGCCTGAATACAACTTCCATAAAATATAACTTGGAAAACCAAGCAAGCACTCCGAGGCAGATCGTTATAAAGTTTGATCTAAAGTCGTATATTATTTCTTGGTTTGCCCACTGGAGTCGGCATCTGCTAACTAACCACGTTCAATTATCGAATAGATGTTATAGAATTATATTTTGAGTTATCACATTATTAAAATTATATATGTACTATTACACTTCGGCGAAGTCAACTTTACCGTTCAATATATCACTGAGATATACCATTGACTCAAATTGTCCAATATAAATATTGTTAAAGTCCTTGATGGTATCGTCTCTATGTAATTCGCCTGTCTTATTGTTTTGAAGGAACTCATTAATGATTGTGTTCTCACTAGAAAAGGAGCCAATGGTGGCAGAGTGTAGAACATCCTTGGACCCGACTTTGGGTGATTTGCAAACGGAAGCATTATCTTCAATAGAAAAGTATTCGTCTTCAGAAGTTACTGCGTCGGTATCATTTCCATGATAAGCACCTGCTCTAACTTTGGTGGAAGGGGCAGCCATTGCTGCTGCTGTGAATGCTCTGGTTTTCGAACTGGCAAAATTGTCATCTATCTCTCTACCGAATTCATTAACAAATTGTGACGAGCTTTGAGAAGCAGACTCAGCTTCGTCATTATGGGTTGAAATCTTGGAATTAAAGAAGATGATTTGAGACTTAAAAGAGTCACTGGCACTAACGTCTCTAATCTTATTAGCAAATGTAGCGTCTCTTGTCAAACCAGAATTGATGGAGTTGAAGGAGAAATCTCTTGGAATCAGAGGGAACTTCAACTTTCTCGTTTGTTGTTGTGATCTAAGAGCCAAAGAAGTCACCGAAGACTCTCGTGAAAACGTCACCCAATTGGCTTCAAGTGTATCATCGTCATACACAAAGTTCTCAATGGACGGGCTTGTCAACCTTGAAACATCAATGTCACCGATGTCTCTAATAGACATGGTTGATTTCTTATTGATGAGCCTATCGTTGTCGTGATTATCAGGTTGAAAGGTGGGCTTAGTTGGGCTAGGAAATTCGAAATTAGATTTCACATCTAATGAAGGGACTTGCTTTGAGTGGTAGACTTCATTTACTTGAGAGTCTGGTCGTTTCGTTTTCTCCTCTTCAGGTTCTGATTTGGCCACAGACTTTGCTTCTGGAACAGAAGAAACGTTTCCTGTTTTTTGAGCCTTGTGAACATATTCAATACTTTCGTTTGAGGAATCATACAATTCCTTGAACGGCTTCTTCCCTCCAGAAAGATGAGGCAGATCCCCAGAGAGATGAGGCAGAGCCATTGACCTGACTAGTTTTGACTTGGTCTGTGTCCCGTTGGCCAGTTTAGTTTCATGTTTTGCTAAGTTTTGTCTATTTGGTTCATCAACACCGTCACGAGCATCAAAGTTGTTGCTCTGATTTTCAGCACGCTTTTGAGGTGATGGGAACAGCGGTTGTTGAAGTACCATCTCCAGGTTCACTGGTGATAGGGAATCTGTTGGATTAGCGATAGTGAAAAAGCTCTGTGATTTCTGTTGAATGTTTTCTTGCGGAACCGTTTGCTGTGGAGCAGCAATATCGAAGCGTTGAACGGTTTGAGTGTCATCGTTCTCTACATCAGGTACGTCAGGAATTAGTTTAGACTTTTGAACCCTCTCTAGCTTGGGAAGGGGCTTGTATAGTTCCTTATACGCCACTTCTACCTCGGGGGTATTGCTCTTCGCCTCTTCTTTGCGTTTCTTGAATGTGAAAAGCTTACCGAAGAAAGACCGCCTCTTGGTCTTTTTAGCATTGTGCTTTTCGGCAGCTAGTGACTTCTCTTCGTCTACCTCTCTCTTCTCTTCAGTGGTAAACAATTTTGAGTCATCAGGTGAATTAGATCTATCCTTCACCGTATCCACTTCTGGTATGTTGCGTGTAAAGTTTAGCTGATGGTTGTTGGAGCTTGCTCTTGATTTCATCATTTCTCGTACTTCATGACCATTGACTTTTTGGTAATTGAACAAGAAGTAACCCAAATCAGAGTGATTACTCTTGATCATCGCCTCGGTGAATGGCGTGAAGGAGTTGAAGCAACAGTTGATATATTGCTTTAATAAACCCAACAATGTGTGCTGGAAAGCACCCTCGGGAACAATCACACTCACTTCGGGCTTGCAGCTCCTGTTATATCCGATGATCTGAATATCACCATCGATAGTGTATGTAGCAGTCAAGATGAAGAACAACTGTTGGTTCATTTCAAAGTAATGCCTAACCACGTCCCCCGATAAATTAAGTAACAATATGATTTTAGACTTGGTGTGTTCGTCATCATAACTAGAAGCGCTGTGAGCGGTCGAATAGACGTGAAGGTTAGAGATGTTGCTTCTGAACAAATGAAAAGGCTGATTCTTAAACAATACTTTAGCTTTGTTGATTAGCTCAATCACTTCATTACCAGTAGTGAAGCTCCCACTATTGTTGTCTCTCAATAATTCATAGTTCTTACATATCTCTGATGTACTGTCTCCGTTGAAGCCTTTCCCTGAATTGTTGAAGAACCTCAAAAAGTTTTCCTCACTAGAGGTCAAAAAGGAAAAGGAGTTGTAAGTGGTGACAGAAATATCATTGATGGCACACCAGTGGCTCACTTCCATCTTCGGGAACAGTGACAATTTAGGTAATGGCTTTTCATTTACCAAGGAATGCATCAATACATCGGAGATCCTCAAGTTCACACCTTCCTTATCTTTGATGTAATAGTTATCATCGGCAATTCTCAAGAACAAAACTGTGTCACTGAAAATGATTAATATCTCGTCCTCGTAAAAGTTCTTGTGGTTTGGCTTGATATTTTTTAACTCAAAAATACCGATAACTTTTCTAGATAGCCAGCCGTATTGCAACTCCACCGGCCAGTTGGTAGCTAACTCAGTTAACAACTTACCGGTTGGGGTAAAGATCCTCTGCTGGGATAAAGCTCTCTCGTGTTCAAGTCCTTCGTGATCCTCGCCTCCAAAGGCATCAATAACATCAATAGCACTATTGTAATAGAAGTTAATGGTTGGCACTTCCTCTGGAATACTTTGACCATGGTCAGCTAACTTGTTCAACTCGACCTGAATATTTTCATGAAGTCTTCCCAAGAGCAATTTTATCCTTGGCAACTCTAAAAGAGAACCAGTTATAATGGAATCGATATACGTTCTGGTGAATTTATTCTTATTGATTGTTGTGTCATCAAACACCTTGTTCTCAAACTTATGGTAGAACTTGTTGAATCTCGCTTTAAAATTCTTCAAGTTTGCCTCGTGTCTGATGAAAGGTTTGTAGAAGTACGGTAAGGTCATACCAAACACCTTGATGACTTCGATGTATCCGAACGGCTTTGCCTTGGTTAAAGAATCATGCAAAACACAGTTAATTCTAGTGATTTCGTCTATAGTGGGAGGGAATATGTGGTTGATTTTGGTGATACCCTCGGAATCTTTAGTGCCCAAAATATGGATTCGAAGAGGAATAATCAAATTTTGTAAAAGCCCCACCAATCCCATGGTGAAGTTGGTTTGCACGTCTAACAACTCGTTCACTATACTCTGGATCTTCTGGTTATCAGCCAAGTGTGGACGTTCGTAACTCACGGAATTAGGGACATTGTAAGTAGCCTCTAAAATTTCGGGCGAATACTCCAACAATGGGTCGAACAACTGGTCCAATTGATCACCGAGGAGACACACCAACCGATTTTCAACAAGGTGAGCATCGTCGGTTGAGTTATTGTAGACGGCATCAAGGACAAAAGATTTCAAATGGTGGTTCTGCAATAACCCCATTTGCAATAGTTTGATTCCGAATTCGTTCGGCCTCTTGTCGACCAAAAGTGACATTTTACTTGCTAATGAGCCAGCATTAGTTTCGTCCCATCTCTTCTCAATTTGAAACTCTCCAGGATGGTTGACTAACTTATTGTAATTCTTCAAGTTTGACACCGCCAAGGCTTTTCTGACCTTGGAGTCTTTATGGATGGATAAAAGATTTTCGATACCGGGGTAAAATCGGGAATCTTGGTTCAAGATCAAGCCCTCGTATATGGTCACACCAAACTTTGTGAACGAAACGGAGCATATTTTTTCGGTCACTGGGTTTTCGTAAACCATCATGACAATATGCCCGAAAAGGATATCGTCGAAGCCAGCGAAGTAGGCAGCATTGGGGAAGATGTTGATCCATTCTTCGGTAGACTTTGAAATAAAATCGCTGTTTTTGCTAAGTTCCAACCTTCCGGAAAGGGGGTATATAGAAATATGGTCATCGACCGTAGTGGTAGCAGTTGGGTCCCCATCATCATCTCCAGACACTATCTTTGCGTACACACTCATGGTGGGAGTGAGAATTTTCAGGTTTGCGACCAAAGTGACTTGTCAACCGATAGACGATGATAAAAAAGCGAAAAGGATCGATATAAGAATGAAGAAATGAGAACTCGCCAGGTAGCAGGTCTGTATATTAGCGTGCTGTGGGGCCAAATTACACGTATCTAACGTTCTACGGGTCTGAGATGACATTCTCTGATGAGTTGTTCATTACCTAAAACGGTTGCAAATGTCAATATTTGCGAATATTCTGAATATGGTAGGCGGCGCGAGCGCTTAGAGATTTGCATCACCCGATGTGGATATGAAAATGGCTGCAACAGCCAGGTGGCCTGACGCGTAGGGCAAAGAGGGGATTCAGTGCTATGTACTGCGTGTTTACTGGAGGTGTATACAACGGTGAGACTTGACATTGGCCATAGTCTGGAAAATTTAACATCCCGAATAGAACTTCATTGTCCATCTGCGTAATACCATAAATTAAATACACTGATTGAGCGTACTTTGCGGGAGATCCCGCAAGCCCTAGGCTACCTAAATCGATACCACTAATACTAATCTTTTAGCGATCGGTGATGTGCCCAAACGTCACAGTCTTCGGATCCAAAGGAACACCGTTTTCGCCTACCGCGTTCTCCCCAAACTTCTGCCTCGTGTACTCTAATCTTGCATCGTCAAATGTAAGGCCCTTCTCTTTCATAATCTTATAAATCTGGGCCTTTCCTTCCTCGTCCAATCCTTGTCTGCTGTCCCCAGCATTGTCGCTTTCTATATCGAAATTGCTGCTGCTAAATCCGTGTTCAAGGTCCTCCTCGAACCCACTAGACAATCCTCCATAGCGCACTCTTCTTCTGGCCCGGTATCGGTCGTGCCATTCTCCTATCCTGTTCCTGAAATGAAATGCTAAAATCGCAGTGATAATAAGCACTAGGAGTAAATAATGTTTAGGTTGAAGATCTTTGAGCTTGGAGGAACCGTACTTGTGGGTATCGGCATCCACCTCTGATGCGGCGTATTCTCCCTCGTAATCCACTTTCATCTCTCGTAATTTCTAGTTGATTAATTAACTTCGCGAAGTTGTTGTGGAGACGATTATATTAGTAGTGCACCGACTAGATGGATTGTCTATTCTCCCATACGTAGTTGCAACACAGTTGGATAAATCTTAATTGCGATCACGGTGCTAGTATCAGCTCTACAATTATCATACTGCTTGTTTATTGGATGCTGGTATAGCCTATGTAGCGTCTTCTATGTCCTGTGGTTCTTCATCCATCGTAGCCTCGACTTCCGGGACTTCTTCAAGGACTTCCAGAGCTTGTCCCAGAACGTCCTCAGCCGGCTTCTCAATTTTTTCCTCTGCCTCGGCTGGCTGTTGTACTGGAGTGGTAGCCTCGAGGATTGAATCTCCAGGCTCTTCGTACTTGCGTGCATAGGTGATATTCAAATCCCTCCCCCCATAGTTATAATTGTCCAAGTTGTTGATTGCCAATTGAGCAAGCTCATCTGTCTCGAACCGCACTACTGCATTTCCAGAAGGTCTTCCAGTGTTATTGTACTGTAATTCGGCTCTAGTAACTTTTCCAATAGTCTCAAACAACTCATATAAATCGTCCACGCTGGTCACATATGGTAAATTCTTAACGTATATCGTGTCTGACTCCACTCCATCTCCCTCCACATCTCTGGTGAATTTTGTATTTTTATCCAAAAACTTGGTACTCCTCTCCACGGGATTCGGCTTCTTTTGGGCCTGCTTTCTTCCTGGACGAGCATCCAAGGTTCTACCTTCGAGCTCGTATCCCAGGAATCTCTCTACTGCAGCTGCAGCGTCTTCCGGGTGTTTGAAGATGACCGTTCCGTATCCCATTGACTTACCTCTATTGTCGAGTCTGACATCTGCTCTTTCCACATCTCCTACTTCTCTCATCAAGCTTTTCAAAGCTTGCCAAGAAACAGAGAACGGCAAGTTCCCCACAAACACCTCTGTTCCATTTTCATTTGTCTGACCAGGAGAAGAGGAGCTCTGGCTGAATCTGTCTCTGGAAGAAGGTAACCTAGAAGAGTTCGTCGTTCTCGATTTATCACTCAGATAACTACTGTTGAAGCTGTCTTCCTTTCTCTTGTCCTCTGGTGGAGGATAGTCCTGTCTCACAAATATTTGTCTGCCTCTGAATTCATGGTGATCGAATTGTTCAATAACAGCTTTTACCTCGTCTTTTGAACTGAACTCAACAGTGGCCATTCCTCTAGAACGCCCACGATTAGTCACTATATCGGCCCTCTTCACTTTAAAGCGACCGTTGAAGATAAGCTCTATTTCCTTGGGTCCCACATCATACGGAATATTCCCGATGAAAACCGAATTGTCGTAGTTTCTTTCAGTCTTGTTGCGATACTCAACCGCAGCTTCTTCGGGGGTCTGGTAACTTGTATATGTAGTGTTTTGTCTTCTTCCGTCTTTTCTTCTGTCTCTTCCCTCTCCTCTATCTCTTCCGTCTCTTGTATCTCTTCTACTGCCTCTTACACTCTTTCTATCGTCCCGTCTACCATAGTCTCTGTTATCGTAATCTCTTTCGGAGCGAGACTTTGTCTGCTCTCTGGCTGGTGGCGAGCGCGATCTATGTCTTATGGGCGATCTGGAGCGGTCCTACAAAAATGTTAGCAATTTTTCAGGTGTTGAAAAGTTGGTGAGGGTATAAAAAGGTAAATCGTAGCGCGGAGATGAGGTCCAATCTTGTGAATTTCCAGTGCTCCTTACTCCTAGACTCCCTCCGAGAAAACTACCCCATTTACTGCTACCCTAGGGTTCTCAAAAAAACATACTCTTGAATAATCGTCGATATCCATGTCCATAGCTACGGGTTTAAAATGCTGATGTTGAAAAAAATGCGAATAAAGTTAGCGTGTGAAGGCAGATTCCTGACTCCCCAAGGCTTTGGTCTATATTACAGTAGTATACAAAAGTTATTTCTCCGGGAAGGGTAACACCAACCGTCTCTCGACCTCTGTTTCTTTATTTGCCTCCTCTTCTCCGTCGAACTTTAATCTGACCTTTCCGTCTTTTTTCATCCCCACCACCACAGCAGGGTAGAACGTTGTAGTCTCGGGGTACTTGGCGAGAACTTTCGAACCATACGTGTAGTTTAGCAAGCTCTTGGGGTTCTGACGGTACTCCGACTCAGGCATGATGAGAATGATTTCTTGATAGTTTGCTTTGAAAGTCTGGCCCGGGTTATTATTCTCATCAGGTTCGGGGTCTCTCACTTCGAATTTGATGCCATCACCAATGACCTTGGTGACCTCACACTGGATCCACTCCTCGGTGTGCCGGTTCTTTAACTTGTATGCCACTTCAGACTTGATCACTACTGGCTCAGACGGATTGAACTTGGAGGTGTAGAACAGCCTACCAGCTTTTCTTTGTTTTTTAGCATTGGATGGAGGAAGACTCTTGCTTGTAGCAGCACGCGAGTTGCGTGTGCTCGCACTTTGTTTCTGGGTATTGGTAATGAGGGTTTGGAGGTTCTGCTGGCACGTTTCCACGAGTCTTTTCGCAGTATCTATGTTGGTTTTATGGTCCGAGACTTGCTCGAAAAGAGCCCGCAACTCAGATTCGTCGTTAGGCAAGTTTGTTGGGTCGGCAAGAAGGGCATGGTGCTTGCTCTCAAATGGGGACGACTCGTTGGCGTTGCAGATGTCCTGAAGAGACGTGATGACTATGTCCCAGTGGCCTTCTTCCATGTTGAAATACTTTGAGCGTTTCAATTCGCGTTCAAGCTTGAAACTATGCTTCCAGAAGCCATTACAGCAGTAGCGTATTCGTTGGACTTGTATGGAGACTATAAGAACTTCGCCTACTACAAGCGTCGAAACTCTATTGCCAAAGTCTCGTACGATACGCTTCTTTTCAATTTTACCGAACGGTTTTGCAGCATAGTGTATATTTTTGGCTGCTACTCTTCGCACGTTGGATACCTTTACGGTCAAAGGAATCCCTACCATCCGAACATCAACGTCTCACCCATATTATGCAATGTCCAACTCTTGCAGTTGTTCATGAGCGTGGGGTTTTTGAGCCAGATTGTCAAATATAACCATTCGAAGCTCAGCGACCAGGGCTTCAGCTGGTCCTGTAAGCTTCTACTATCGCTTAATGCCATAGTATTGATGGTAATGGCCTTCAATGCAGGAAAGGGCAACTATACACTAAACCATCTTGATGTACTCAACTACATATGGGCCATAAGCATCCAGGCCAACGTGTGTAAATGGTTCCCGCAGCTTCTCATGAACTGGTTTCATTCTTCAACTGTGGGAGTTTGTAAAACAGCTCTTGATCTCAAATTGGCCGCTTCAGTGGTAAGTGTGGCAGCATACGTGGTGGTGTGCCGGTACGTGAACTGGAATTTGCGGTCTATCAACTTCTTCACAGGTATAACTGTTACAGTGAACTTACCGGTGACGGTATTGATGCGATTGCAAAATCTGTGGTATACAGCGAGTCCTGGACAGGCATAGATGTGGTATATGCAAGCATGAATCTACCACATCAGACTCTATTCACAGACTCTAATTCACAAACTCTAATCACAGACTCTAATTACAGACTCTATTCACAAACTTTAATTCACAAACTTAATTCACGGACAATAAAGAGACAATTTTTTAGATTGATTTGCATTAATAAACAGCTTACCCGATTCCTGGATCAGGATGTTTAGTAGAATGCACTAAAATACCTCAGGCATACCTGGCATACATTCTATACATATTTGCGATACACTATGCACTAGGCATTCAAAACTTGCCACCCAAAAGCTTGAGCCCAAGGTGGACACCATAACTGATATGCCTATCTTCAGAAACCTTCTTGATAGGCTTGTCTAAAATATCCTTGCCGTTTTCATCCTTCTCGTACCCCACCACCACAGGCTCAAAGTCCTTTAGCCTCAAGGGCCTGGCATGTTCCATCAAGTTGTCTACTTCTTGCTTCATCTGCTGTTTCAAGCCCTCGTCCCGGGTTATCACTATAGCGTTGCTCTCTAGGTCGAGCGAATATGCTCTTTTAGTATAGTTGGAGGACCCAATTATGGTGATCGAGGGCACCTCCTCGTCCGGCACCGTTATCCAGATCCCCTTGGCATGGTACGACCAGCCGTTCGGAGTGTTGACAATCCCGTTCTGCCATTCGTACAAGTTAATCAAATGGTCTTTTGCCTTGTTCTTGACATCTTCCAAAAACTTCTTTGCAATCAACAAATACGCCTCTGGGATGTAGTACGACACACCTGCAGACTTGTAGAACGAGTTGGCCTTTGCACTTGCAGTTATAATAGTCCCCTCGGCTACACCGTTGACCAATCTCGCTTGGATTTCAGGGAGCATGTTGAAGTATCCAGCCGTGAACCACCATTTGATTTTGGGGGAGTCCAAGAATGTCAAAAGTCTCAAGACAGAAGGCTTTTCGGTGGATATGTCATTTTGAGGCTGTAACAAGGGGGTAAACTGAGAGATCGGATACACAATGGTGTCAAACTCATCTGAGTCGTTATATTCTTCAAAGTTCTTAAGATCCTGCTGCTTCAACAACGGCTCTAGTAAGTGAGATGTATCACTGATGAACCGGGCGTGGTTTACATGCGGTTCACACGTCTTGTTGCCAGTGGGCCAGTCCATTCTAAACCCGCTGGGATTCTTCGTAGAGGGTAAAATAAGATAACTGATAGAGCATACGGTTTCATGGATCCGGGCGTAGTAGTCTGTCAACAGGCTGTTGCTGAAGACATAGTACCTATCCTGCCTATCTGTGAAGTAATCCTCCGAAAGGTTGGCTCCACTCAAGATAATCTCGTTGTCGAAGCCGTATAACTTCATGTGCTGCAACCCCCAAGTCTCGTTGATTCTTTTTGGAGTGACACTTTTGGTGAAACCTTGTAAATGAGGAGTATGGTACATTCTAATATCCACTCTGTGCTTCCCAAATTTCTCTACCAATGACACCAATAAGCTGGCGGAACAAGGGCTGTGGGGGGCCTCTCTCGTCCCCCGTAATGCGTCGGTCAAGATGGATACTTTCAAGTTCTCGTTCTCTTCAAGAGCTTTTTCAAGAGTTTCAATCAACTCGTGCTGGGTTTTCCCCACGTACAACGAGCTTAAAAACACCCGATTTTTGGCAGATGAAATCTTTGCCTTCAAAGTGGAGTAGAACGTGTGTGGGTCGTTTAGTATGGTAATTTCATGGTGGTTGATGATAAATCTAGGGCATATACCGTCCAATTGTTTAAAGATGGCTTGTAAACGGGGATGGAAACCAGAAGTAACTTTTTCCTGTGGAACATTATTGGTCGAAAGGGTCAGAAACTGTTGATGGTTTCTGCCAAACACGTAGTTGTATACGGACAGGATCATGGCTTTTTTGCCTTGGAAAACGTACTTTGTGGATTTAAAGGCAGCTTTTCCTATGAACATAAATCAGAGTCTAGCCAGGTGGAGAAAAACGGTGGTCTCGTTTTTGTCTCGTCGAAAAGAAATTCTAGTGCGGTATCTGAGGAATGGTGAAGCAGAGGTAAAGGCAGTGGTAGCAGTGCTGCTAGTGAAGGGCGTGGGGAAACAGCAGTACAGGAGGTAATACCAAACAGAAGACCACGCTTGAATTTAGGTGCAGAACTTGACAGTCTTCGGATTGTAAAATACTTGTGGCGAGAAATGATTTGCCATTTATTATTTTCCTTATCAGGGGATTGTTCGTGTGCCATATAAAAAAAGCGCTTATCGAAAGCTGGTTATGCTAAGTAGTGTTTTTATACTCTATGTACAAGATTTTCTCCTTTTCTAGTGTCTTGACTTGGCTGATTTGAAAAGTATAATGTCTCCGTCTTCTACTACATGGTCTCTCCCGTACCGATACTGGAGCCCCCGGGTCTTCAATTCGGGCTCATTGAATACCACCCCTTTTTCAGCAAACTTGGCTACATCAGGGTACTTGTACACCTGGGCCATGATGAAACCGGTTTTGAGATCATTGTGGATCACACTGGCTGCGTCAGCTGCCGTGGTTCCCTTCTTTATAGTCCACTCTCGAGCCTCTTGGGGCCCACATGTGAAGTACGAAATTAAGCTCAACGAGTCCCGCATCTCACTCACTACTTGATGAAGCCTGTTGCTCATCTCAGCCGGTTCCAGTTGTGCAAACCCAGGGTCTTCGAGCTTCTCATTCTCATATCGGGCACAAATTAACATAAGCTTATCGTTGGGACAGTTTTCCAGCAACCACTGCTCTATGGCTGGCTTGAACTCGTTATCGTTACGAAGATAGTCTTCCTTATTAACGTTCAATAAGTAAATGGTGGGTTTGATGGTGAGGAAATTGTATTTTCTCATCATCTCTACCGACTCAACGTCTTTGAAAGGGAAAGTACTGATCTTTCTTCCCTCGTACAATGTCTCCTGTAAATCTTCCAACATTTGCAACTCTTTTTTAATCTTATCTAGCTGCTGGTTAGGCTTTTTCACTTGTCTTTCGAGTTTCTCGATCCCCGTCTCTACAAACTCCAAGTCTTTGAGAATCAACTCGTCCATCACAATCACAAGGTCTCTCACCGGATCCACATTGTTCTCTATGTGAATGATCTCATCGTCCCGAAACCCTCTTACCATCTGGAAAATCCCATCTACTTGGCGTATATCACCAAGAAACTTATTTCCGAGACCCTCGCCATTGGAAGCATTTCGAGTTAAACCTGCAATGTCATAAATCTTCAATGCAGTGGGAATTTTCTTCTTAGACGCATACACTTTGTGTAAGACATTTAGCCTTTCGCTCTCGACGATAATTTTACTCTCTTCTGGCTCAATGGTTGCAAATGGATAATTCGCTGGGTTTCCAAGCTTGGTTTTGGTAATGGCTTGGAAAAACGTGGACTTGCCTACATTCGCAAGGCCCACCACTCCCAGGGAAAGATTATTAGAGTTCCTGCTGAGAAGCTTGTATAGGTCGATTTCCCCAACCTTTTTGAATCTCACAAGAGAGGTACCGAAATGTCTAGCCTGATTCATCGCCGAGAAAATTTGAGCTGCAAAATTTTTGTGAGACAAAAGATCCAAAATATTGAGATAGTAAATAGAGGATAACGGTGAAGGCAAAATCTGCTAAGGCTATATACGATATAATACTGCTAATGAAGACAACCCTTCCTTAAAATACGTGCCTATTGTGTTTCATGCAGTCATACGGATGCATAAGCCAAGAGTGGGTTCATCATTCCTTGAATTATAGTAGACTCATCTCCTTCGTTATGAGAACTGGCAGGGGTGCTCGATGAGCTATTCTCGTCGTGAATGTTTGCTGAAAACACTGAGTCTACTTGCGAATGCGCTGATTCTTGCTTGTCATTTTTGTTCCCTATTGGACAAGGAATAATGACAAACAAAGAAGGTCTTTGACTTTGGCCTCTTCCAGCGATGTCTACGTGCCTCTCTGACACCGAGTGTGCCTCCACGGGGGTCAGTGCTGCCGTATTGGAGATTCTAGCATCTCTCCAATGACGGGCCGAGCCAGCGCTTAACGCCATTGGAAAGTTAGATGAAGGATACTCCAGGGCATAAATCTGAGCGTAGCGTGATGCCCTTATTGCTAACTCCGTTGAAAGATAATTCATATCCATAGAAACCTCACCATTTGTATGGAAACTTGAATCAATAGCGTGGAAAGCGGAGTTTTGATTTTCGATAATACTGATCAAGCCGTTAGATTGCTGATTCCTGCTCAAGTACTGCTCCAGATCAATACTTCTATTGCTACTTACAATGCTTTGGTGTTCCCGGGACATTGGTGTAAGGTAGTTTGCTTCTGAATTATTTAATTGGGATTAATGTTATGGCTTTACATTCATCCTGATTGTCATGGCGGGAATACCATTTATGTATGCTGTAAAAGTTGGACTAGAGGTGTATTCAAACTCAGTAGTAAGCGATAGCTAGCCAAACAAGGTCCATGGTGTTCTCTGGTATTTGATCTTAAAAATGGTTAGCAGGTAATAAAAAAGTTCAGCATGCCCCAAGTTTGGTTGATTTTGATCTTCAGATTGAAAGCTACTAAATCAAATTTTATCAACAGTTGGAAGTAGCCCATATCAATTTTATGTTGATGTATTCATTTTGGAGCAGCATTCCCTAAATTCATTGGCAAATTTAAACTTGCACATTTCCAATATCTTCTTCCGAACATCTTTTCAAGAAGCCGTTCGATGTGGTGGGTATTCATTTTCGAGAAGATTCAAGTCCTTCACAAAGTGTATTTCATGTCTCTAGAATGACCCATTTGCATCAACTTCGACAATCACACTACATCATGTTCAGAGAATAAGAACTGTATCTGGTGCTCAACCACCTTTCCCTATTTCATAGCCCGAAATAATTTAGTTGGTGGATTTTCTAGTTTCAGAGGGAGAATAATATGGTCTCTATATGAGCTTCTAGCATAAACAGAACTCATCAAAATATCCGAGATAGTTTAGTGGCTAGAATCTCCGCTTGTCGCGCGGAGGACCGGGGTTCAATTCCCCGTCTCGGAGTTCTTTTTTTCTCGCTTTTACCTTCCATGCGTTGGTGAATATTTTGGTTGCGAAGAGTTCGAGAACAAATGCCCTGGTACCGAATCGCTCTATTGACCTTTATCAACTTTTTGCATGGAGATAAAATTTTTCCCGATTCCCACACATATTACCTAAAGGGTAGATAAAATTACTGATAAAGTTACTTAAAATGATTTCTCACGAGACAGAGAAGATTTTTGAAATAGTTTCTCTTAAAACTGAAAAATGTTCTCTAAGATGCTTTTGAAAGTTGTTTTCGGATAACAACTCATCCTATACCAACTACTTGTAGGCTTACAACTCTCACCAAGAATTTAGATTTGACTTTACAAACTATCATATACATTCGCTTAATACTATTAAACTTTCCTGTCAGGATTTTCAACTCCTTCGGTGTTGATCACGATGTCCTTAACTCCATGTGTTCCCATTTGGTCGATGATGTCGTTGGCGTTGAAAACATCAACGTTTGTACTTTTGAATTTCCTGGCTGGGACACGGTTGGCGAACAATTCATCTATCTCAGCAAAGGTTCTTCCCTTGAGCTCAGGCAATTCAAACCAGCACCAGAGGGCAGAGAAAACGGAAAAGCCACACCAAAAGAACCCGGTTTTAGCCCCCCAGTTCCAAGCAGTTGGATTCAACATTTTGGGGGTTATAACTGCAGTAATAATACCGGCAACATTGTAAAGATTTCTAGCAACAACGATAGTTTTAGTTCTCAATTTAGAAGAGGGAATTTCTGCCACCAAACAGTAGCAAATGGGACCGATTGTCAAATCGTATACAAAGGTGAACACCAAGATTAAGGATCCAATACCCCAAGAGTAATTTGAGCCATGAGCAGTCCCTAAACCTCCAACTATTAACAAAACAATACTGTTAACTACCAAACCTCCGAAATAAAGATCAAATCTTCCTAGTTTTTGAGAAGCAAACCATGAACCCAAAGTCCCTATGACACCCAAACAGTATTGAATGATGGAAAATGTGAACGACACAGACGTGGAAAGACCAGCTTGGACGTAAAAATACGTCGAGTACCCCATCAAACTGGAACCGGTAATGTTCTGTATAATCCAAGTTAAAGAAGCTAACCTCGTACGCCTCCAATCATTTCCTTTGATAAGATCCAAATAGGAAGATTCAGAGTTCGACTTTAACCTTTCTTCGGTGAGGGTAAGCTGGATCTTATTCAACATAGCATTGGCCAATATATCCTTGTTGGGTAGATGAGCGTTTTCCGTTAACAACCTGGTGAGACTCGTCTTTGCCTGGGCCAATTTATTCTTCCTGACTAACCACCAAGGAGATTCTGGTGCTAAGTAAATACCAAGAGAAAGGGGTATGGGCCATACCCATTGCACAGCAAATGGTATACGGTAAGCCCAGTCAGTGTTATTGTCCACAAGCGCCCGCAAAATCCCTGAACTGATTAATTGGCCAAACACCCAACAGACATTGACATACGTAGTCAAATATATACGAAGAACAGTGGGACAAACCTCCGAGGCGTATGAAACGGTCAACGTTTGAAAAGCGCCCCAAGGAATACCCAACAACAACTCTCCGGCAATCAACATACCCGAGTCTTTGGCAAAAAAGACAATAAAGATAAAGCAGGTCGTCATGAACAAAGAACCGATTAAAGTCCATCTGTATCCTATTCTGTCGGCCACAACACCAGCTATAGCTAAACCAATGACCTCACCGACGTTCACACACAAAGACAAAGTGGTTTGGATGTTGCTAGGCACTTCATACCCTTTAGAAAGATCGCTGCTGTCAACGGGCCCTCCGTACTTTTTTTGAAAAGCCGGCATAGCGTACATACTATTTAACAAATTTGTATCATAGCCTTCCATAATCAAAGCCGAAGACAAAATGATCGACCACATAGCAGCTTTGGGGAAAGTCTTTAAACCTTCTTTTAAAGTCATAGCTTTATCTTTCTTGTCATTATCTTTAGCATTTTCACTGATGTCAATGAATTTTGCAATGAAATCATCCACTTCGGTATGAAGAGAAGTGGAATAGTTTTTTTCCAACTTCTCTGTCACGTCTACTACGTCCTTTGTGTTTGTTACGTCTTCGATAAATTGAGACATCTCAGTTAAACTACCCAAATTATCAAGGGATTTCCTGAGTTTAAATAGACAGTGGCTCATGGATACAGGAGGAGGAGACTCGAGAAGGGGAGTACTTCGTACACGCTAGCAAATATTGAGACCCCTCTTTTTTTAAGATCCACAAAGCTTATACGAAAAGTAATGACACAAGATTGGTGACATGCAGTACTATGAGCTCCGCATGGTATTTTTCCGATGCTGACCCAGTCTTTATTGGTTACTATTTAACATTCAGGGCTTGATCGGCATTGATATTAGCTACATTCAGAGGAAGCAGTTGCTATCATGAATGCTGGTGTTATAGATATAAGGTAGATGAACAGCCATAGTGACCGATAGCACGGGTGCAGCGTCTGTGTTGTGTCTCCCCCTCTTAACCAGCAATCCGGGGTTTCTAGAAATAAATTTTCTGGGGTAAACTCGAGAAATACGCGGCCCCGCATAAAAGTGTATGGTGCAAGACGACTAGTCCATATAACCCCAAGTCGCAGAAAGAGGCGTAGCTTCAGATGAGGTATACTATTCAAGTTTTCTCCTGGGGCCCTCAGATCCATTCAAGGAAACAAAGGCTTCCAAAACTGGGGTTTGCTCGGACAAACTTCCGAAGAAGATAGATTTCAAAAGGGCAGGCAGCCGTATCTGAATGCTTAATTCCGTGAAAACTACCCCGTTAATATTCCCGATAAAACGGGTGACCAATTTTTAATAGTGTCTGGGAAATTTATTTGCGGCGGAATCTTAATCGCAACGTCAAATGTAATTCGCAACTACTTCCAATCTCGATCCGGGAGGTGTATAACTATATTTGATCTCTTACTATGTGTGGTGTGGGTTATAAACGGTTGGGACAGCTCTCCCCTTACGAATGCTGTTGCTGTATTTAAACCACCCCCCATTCTTTGACTTAAAAGAATTATTCTCATAAAATGACCAAAGACTATACCTGGTGGAAAGACGCTTCTATTTACCAAATCTGGCCTGCCTCTTACAAGGACTCTAATGGAGATGGCGTCGGTGATATCCCTGGTATCATTTCCAAATTAGATTATGTTAAAAACTTGGGTGTTGACGTTATCTGGTTGTCCCCCATGTACGAATCTCCTCAGGACGATATGGGTTATGACATTAGCGACTATAATGCTATTTACCCAAAATACGGAACCATGCAAGACATGGATAATTTGATCGAAGGATGTCATTCTCGTGGAATAAAGCTTGTGTTAGATTTAGTTATTAACCATACTTCCTCCGAGCATGGGTGGTTCAAGGAAAGCAGAAGCTCCAAAGTTAACCCTAAAAGAGACTGGTATATCTGGAAACCTGCCAAATATGACGGAAATGGTAACAGACAGCCCCCAAACAATTGGAGCACATTTTTCCTGGAAAGTGCTTGGGAATGGGACGAAGAGACCCAGGAGTACTATTTGCATTTGTTTGCCAAGAGCCAGCCCGATTTGAACTGGGAAAATGAAGAGTGCAGAAAGGCGATCTATGACTCTGCTTTGAGATTTTGGTTTGAGAAGGGAATTGATGGCTTCAGAATCGATACTGCAGGATTATACTCTAAAGATCAAAAGTTCCCTGACGCAAACATTACTGTTCCTGGTCAATTCCTCCAACATCCGGGTGATATGGTCAATACTGGACCCAGAATCCATGAATTCCACAAGGAAATGTATGAGCAGGTAACATCTCATTACGATGCTATGACTGTTGGTGAAGTTGGTACTTGTACTAGAGAAAATAAGCTTAAGTATGTTGGCGCCCAAGAGAGGGAGATGAACATGATGTTTATTTTCGACTTGGTGAGCTTGGGGGCCGCCCATGGTGACAGGTACAGCTTCCGGGAATTCAATCTCAGAGATATGAAGGACGCTATTTTATCACAATGTGACTTCATTAAAGGCACAGATGCCTGGTCCACTGTTTTCATTGAGAACCACGACCAACCCAGATCTGTCACAAGATTTGGAGACGTGAGTTCCTCGAAGAACATCTTCAAGTCTGCCAAGTTAATTGCTTTGTTGCAGTCAGCATTGTCGGGTACGTTATTCATTTACCAAGGTCAGGAAATCGCCATGACTAACGTTCCAAGATCATGGGACATCTCTGAGTACAAAGATATTGATAGTACCAATGCTTACAAGGCTTACTTTGAAAACCACAAAGATGTCAAGGAGTCTGATCCCAAGGCCCAGAAATTTTTGGATACACTTAATCTTCTTGCCAGGGACAATGCTAGAACTCCAGTTCAATGGGATTCTAGTGAGTATGCTGGCTTCTCCACCCATGAGCCTTGGATGAGAACAAACGAGAACTACAAGGAGATCAATGCTGAGTCCCAAATCCACGATCCAGACTCTGTTTACAATTTTTACCGAAAGTGCTTGAAGTTGAGGCAGGAGTATAAAGATTTGTTTATCTACGGTGACATTGAAATTTTGGACCATGATAATGAACGAGTGTTCACCTTTGTCAAGCTGAGTGGCAAGACTGGTTCCAAGGCATACGTTGCCTTAAACTTCAGCCCAGAGCCTGCTAAATTAGACAAGTTGGTACTGGGTGACTTCAAGTTAATCAACACTAACAGAGGAGACTCAGAAGACTTAGAAAACTTAGAAAACTTGCTTCCATGGGAAGGAAGAGTTTATATTGTTGATTAGAGTGTTTAGATCTATTAAATATGCCTATGTTCCTGAAAGATAACTTGAGAAGGGGCGACCCAGAATGCAGAGTACGCCATAGTGATTAGATGTTGCAGGTAATGACATGAAAGAGGTGAGAGCAAGAAAGGGAAGATTCTAAGCAAATTGCCTGACTGCAAAATAACGTGTTGCCTGCCAACTAGGTCAGGCCCGTAGTATATCGATTCACATCCCTAGAGGATGTGCCATGTCTTTTCTTTTGTCGGCTGCATAGTTTGTGTCGCCTCACTTATATTGTCTCCTTTGTATCTCTCTGGGGTATCCTCTGTCTGTTATATCATTTCTGGCCCAGCCATAGTCCTGTCTCTAGTACTAGCGGGATAATCGGTTTGGGCACTCCGCATCTTCTCCATTTTCGGACGAATCAAAAATAGTGCTTGATCTGGCAACCCGGATGCCTCGAGGCGCTGCGTACACACCATCTGGTGCGCGTCCGCCCACGCGGTGTCCCCACCGCTAACCGGCACCCCCCCCTGGTACTCTCCTTTCTCGCACCGCCAAACAACAGCCACATTCCGCCTCAAAGCATCTAAATATAAAATTTTATCGCTCGAATTTGTAAATCTGCCTTAATTCACAACCATAAATAACTTCTTCTACTGAGCCTGCCCTCCCCATACGTCGTCCCTGGTCCCTTGCTATGTCTACCACCCTCCCTCCCACACTCGTCACGCAGTACAGAAGAGCCGGTCTCTCCACCATGGCCTTACCGTCGCTCGCTAACACAGACTCATATACCACCCCATCCGTAACAGTTCCACCCAACAGTGCCAACCCTTACATATTTAAGACCGACGATCCAAATGGGACCGTCTTCATCGCTGTCGGAGCCATCGTCGGAGCCATTCTCTTGGGGTTCATTCTCTACCACTTGATCAAGTCTGTTACAGCCTCCCGCTTGGCAAAGAGAGCCCTTTTCAACGACAAGCAAATTTATGAAAAGTACCAAAACAACAACTCAACAGCCTACGGGCTAACCCCTTCCACCACTTTGAACTTCGGAGGTATCACTAGCAATTCGATGGCCAAATTACCACTATTACTGCACCACCCCAGCAAGTCAATCAATGGCGGCTTAGAGAGTAGCGGTAGTCAGCTAGGTGATACCTCTACGCTATACCAATCAGAAACTGGAGCCGCCACTTCCAAGCACGACTTGACCAAGATGTTTGTTTCCCCAACGGCTGAAGTAATGTCGCATAAGCGAGCTAAATCATCTCAATTTGGTGGTCTGGTTTCAAATTTGAATATCATGAATGGTTCCTCCACCAATTTAGCCATCTCACCTGCTGGGAACCGTCACTCT
The DNA here is from genome assembly GCA_030571055.1 of Yamadazyma sp. yHMH685. Lineage (NCBI taxonomy): Eukaryota > Fungi > Ascomycota > Pichiomycetes > Serinales > Debaryomycetaceae > Yamadazyma > Yamadazyma sp. yHMH685. Next base: position 553,896 of record JAJLXC010000006.1, read on the forward strand.
TCGGTGATACCCAACTTGTACATCAACCACGATATGAACAACAGCGACTACTCGTTGAGTACCAACCCGCAGAGTCAGACCGCTTCTCACCAAAACGGGTTTTTACAGTCGCCCCCAGCTCATTTGCAGCATTTGGCTGCGAATGCGGCCACCAACGGGTTGGGAGTTAAGCAAAATAGGAAGACCATCCCTAGTATGTACTTAGAAGATTTGATTGATGAGTAGACCCACTCGAGGCCGTTATTCCCGGGCTCTCTTGCAACGCATTTACTGCCTTGTAGACGAGGTCAAGCATATATATTAGCATGAATACACGATCATAATCCTCTAATCTTCCAATTCCTTTTTGGCTCGCGCTCGTCAGTTTACTTTACTATACTTTACTAAACATGCCAATCTGTGGAGGCGGACAAAAAACAAGTACGTTCCCAACTGGTCACCTTGCCATGGCCCACCAAACATTGGTATTCATACATGTCTCTTTACTAACTCTCAGTCCAAAGAAAGATCGTCATTCTAGGCGATGGTGCTTGTGGAAAAACATCTCTCTTGAACGTCTTCACCCGTGGTTACTTCCCCCAGGTGTACGAGCCCACTGTGTTCGAGAACTACGTACATGACATCTTCATCGATGGCCAGGGCGTCCAGTTGTCTCTATGGGACACCGCAGGCCAGGAAGAATTCGACAGATTAAGATCGCTATCCTACAGTGATACCCACTGCATCATGTTGTGTTTCAGCATCGACAGCCCGGACTCGTTAGAAAACGTCCAAAGTAGGTGGGTCGGCGAGATTGCTGACAACTGCGAAGGTGTCAAGCTCGTATTGGTGGCGTTGAAGTGTGATTTGCGATCCAACGAAGATAGCGACGTGGAACAGTCAAACCATGAGGACGACTCGTTCCACCCTCACGCCGGTCAGAATGCTAACCCTTATCTGCAACAGAGAAGATTGATCAGCTACGAAGAAGGCCTAGCCGTGGCCAAAAAAGTCGGAGCATTGAGATACTTGGAGTGCTCGTCTAAAAAGAATAGAGGTGTCAACGAAGCATTCAGCGAGGCAGCAAGATGTGCCTTGAACGCCAGGCCAAAGGGTGCCAATGACAATGAGTCGGACAAGAAGGCGTGTGTTATCATGTAAGGGGAGATGATTTAGACATTGTATGATTAGCAGCATATATACACAGTTAACGTTAAATTTTACTCTTGCTCTATTTCTGGGGTTCCTTGATGGGCTTCTTCTGTTACACAGGTAGTCATTATTACTTACACTGCAGTTGTAGGTTGAGCACGTTTTCCTTGCTAGTTCGTTGTGTGGTCTTTTCAACACGACGTGGTGGAATTCTCAATCCTCCTTGAACGGATTGCAAAGAGGCTCTTTGCGGGCCTCCCACACGTCTTCACTACTGCCCTTGGCCTTCTCGCGCATGAGCCGTTTTTTGTAAAACTCTTGGATCCTTCTACCCTTCTCTATCTCACTTTCACTCGAATTCTCCGTCAACGGCTTCTCGGTGAAAAACTGACCATTTCTCATGGCAAACCAGAGCTTCTCCCGCTGTTCCTGACAGTACAGGATCTCTCCATACCTATAGTAGTTTTTCACCTGCCCCCCCACCGAGAAACACTGAAAGAGTTCGTCAAAAGCTGTCGAGACAAGTATGGTGCTGGGAAATGACGCAAGCTCACTATCGTGCAACGACGCCGTGAGATTCTGACGCTTTTCTCGTATATGTTCAGGCAGATCTTTGAAATACGACCATATTTCTTGCAATTCTTCGTCTTCCTTCATTTTAGTTCTATTAAAAATTCAAATAGAAGATGTTGCGAAAAAATGTTTTAGTTCGTGGCGAGATTAGAAGGATCAAACAGAAAAATTTATCGAGAAAGGAAAAACATTGTAACAAAAAATACTGCCTTCAGCCAGATTCGAACTGACGATCTCCTCATTACTAGTGAGGTGCCTTACCAACTTGGCCATAAAGGCTTCTTGTTTTAAGATAGATTCACAAAAGTTTATTCTGTTGTTAGGATTCTATTTTCTAGAACACGACTTTATTTATACTGTGTGGGACCTACCTCTGGGAAAAACAATTCGACCACTTGACTGGTAGGGACGATAGTTCCTGCTATTTTCAACTTTATGATGGTATATATAGGGAAATGTTTGTTTACTTCCAATTTCAACATAGCCAGGGATTTATTAATCCTGTTTAAACCAAAATGTTGATAGCAATTAGCTTGGGGTAAACAAAAAGTTTTGAAACAAGGGTAGTCAACTACTATATGGGGTCCTGCAGTAAATCTCTTTTGTTTATTCACAACTGTTTGCAAACACTTCAACTTAAAAGTTTAATTAATAATTTTGCTTCAAATATATTATTTAATTTGTGAAAGTTACAAATTGAACATCAGCCATTTTTTGAGACTAACCCATTAGTCACTCAAACCTAGTCATTTAAGTATAGCTAAGAAGTCAAGTGACATAGAATTAGGACGGAGAGAATACAAAAACAAATTGGAACAAGAAAGCATCAGCTAGAAAGACCCAAATTAAATCTTAAAAATACATTTCAAAGGCAAATGTCCCAATTTTATTAAGTGAAGATACTGTATATTCTTAATGAGTAGCATTAAAGATGAATCAGGTCGGAAGAGCTCATACAATAGAAAATTGAACCCTTCGAAGACGATGGTCGTGCTGGCACAATTCCCGGTGAAACAGATTCTTGTTTGAAAAGGTCAACGGAGGAGAAGGAAAATATAACAAGAACGAAGCCATTCAAGAGGTATTCGCAATGAAGAAGAGAAATGAGCTTGTGATTATAGGGTGAGTTGAAATACAAATGATTACGATAAAACGAGGTTTTGCAGCCATTTAGATTAAAGGCCAACTTGGTGAAAATGCGAATGCTATTGATGTGGGAAGCGGGAAACGGGCAACGCTCTCATTACTGGAAATACACGTGCTCTTACCAATTTGACTATACTTCTATATACAAATGCGCACCTCATCTTGTATGCATCTGCCATGTCGGACTTTAAAGTATCGAAACCGAAGAGGGACGGTAGGCTACTTGAGAACATGGATGACAATGTATTGCTCGTAAATCAGCTCAAACAGGACTTGAAGAAACAACTTCCGAGACCCACTGAAATAAATACAACCGATGACTGCGAAGGAGAAGAAGAAGACTGGAGAAAAGATTCCGAACAATACAAAAATATTGACCCCAAATCATTCAGACAATACGAGCTTGCTTGTGATAGAGTGAAAGAATTCTACGAAGAACAACACCTCAAGCAAACAGTGGCGTACAACATCCAAGCCAGAATTAACTTCAAAACTAGAGTCAGAGCTAAGATGACAATATGGGAAGGACTAGAAAAGTTAAACAAACTCTTGGATGAAAGTGATCCTGATACAGAACTTTCACAAATAGACCATGCTATACAAACAGCAGAGGCCATACGGCGAGATGGTAAACCCAGGTGGTTTCAGCTTGTAGGACTAATCCATGATTTAGGTAAATTGCTTTATTTTTTTGATTCCAAGGGCCAATGGGACGTAGTAGGAGATACGTTTCCAGTGGGATGCAAGTACCTGAAAAAAATAATATACCCTGACAGCTTCCATAAGAACCCTGACATGAAGAATCCGTTGTACAATACTAAATATGGGGTATACCTGAAGAATTGTGGTTTGGATAAAGTTATGTTAAGTTGGGGTCATGACGAATACATGTATCATATTGCCAAGTTGAATTCAACCCTACCTATAGAAGGACTCGCTATGTTACGATACCATTCCTTCTATCCATGGCACCAGGAAAATGCCTATACGTACCTCATGGATGATCACGATAAAGAGATGCTCGAGGCCGTGAGAGCGTTTAATAAGTATGATTTATATTCAAAGATGGACGAAGCTTATGAAATCGAGAAACTAAGACCCTACTACCTTGAGTTGATCGACGAATATTTTCCCACGAAAGCTATAGACTTTTGAACTTTTAGCTACGTTACGGATCTATTTGTATGTATTTATGTTACTGTTCTATTATTGTACATTATCAATTGTCTTTTCTCGTTCATACCTTTAGTTGAACAAGCTGATCGCACCGAAGTATTGTTCAATATTGTATGGGCCTGGGCTTTTCCACATATCGTTGTAAGTGGTCAATATCGTGACATCACCATCTAACTCAGTCAAAATACTCTGCAACGCAAGCTTCTGGTTGTCCAGACTAGGAACGTTTTTACCGTTGGTATCACCTTTAGATGGGTAACCAGTTTCTGTGATTTTGACTTCCATGTTAGGACAAGCTGCCTTAACCAACTTCAATTCAGAGCCGAGAAAGGAACCAGCTTGAGAAGCGCTGATACTCGAGTCAAAAAAAGAATGGGGGTTGATAGAAACGAAGTCGATCGGAGAGTTAGAATCACACAAGTTAGTGTTGCTGGTGAAACTAACTGGTGGCTCGGCAGTGGTGACTTTACCGGAGTAACCAGCGTTCTGCAATTGCTTTTTGACAGCAGCGATCTTGGTCAACAATTCGGAGGCAGAAGCGTAACCTGAAACAACAGCTTCATTGGCAATAGTGATAAAGTCGAATACATCGTCACCATTGTTTTTGATGTAGTCAATAATATCATCTACGGACAGGTCAATGGAGTCAACACCAGAACTTCCCATCCAGATACCTTGATTGACTTTGATACCCAAATCTTTACTGGCACTTAATACAGTTCCCAAGGATTCACAATCGGTACCATAAGTTCTGATGTGAGAAATACCCCTGTTTTTAATGAATTTCAAGTCAGAAGTAATAGTGGAGGAGTCCTTGCAGCCTCCATTGTCCTCATAGGGAGAATAAACAATACCCCATGGGGCAGGTAAGCCACTGGAAGTGGCAGAAGAATCGGAGCTGGTGGTACTAGAAGTGGTTGTTTGCTGACTAGTGGAAGTAGAAGAAGTGGTTGTTTGCTGATTAGTGGAAGTAGAAGAAGTCGTTGGGTTGGAAGGCGTGGAAGTGGCAGAAGTGGCTTCTTGGTTATCTTGAGTAGTGTCTTGGTTAGCTTGAGTAGTTCCCTGGTTAGCTTGAGTAGTTCCCTGGTTAGCCTGAGTAGTTTCAGCAGTGGTTTCATCATCAGCTTGAGTCGCAGTAGGTGGTTGATTGGTAGCCTCAGTGGTGGCAGTTACCGGTGTAGCAGTTTCAGTGGCCTGGGTATTACCATTGTTGTCGTTGTAAACGCTAGTATAAGTAGTTGGGGTTCCGGCAGGAGAATCATTTTGAGTGTAAGTGTAAGTTACACCGTTTGAGATGAACAATTCAACTGGTGGCAACCAAACAGTTGTTGTACCAGTAGTATATGTTTGAGTGCTAGTAACAGGCTCAGCTGTATGAACTCTAGTAACCAACTTGACTGGAGCAGAAAGGACGGTTGTTAAAAGACAGAAATAAAGGAATAACATTTTAAAAGATTGACTGTAGCTTGAATTATTAAGGAAAGACTGTGGTTAAAATTAAGGAATTGTTTAAAAGAGTGTGATGTTTTCCTCGATCTTTCTGCTGCTTCGAATTCTGTAGTGAAGTTTTCTTGTGTTTCCCAAATTGTCGATCATCATGATATATATACTCACGCAGGGCTGGTAGCTGCGAAAACTGAGAGTATTGCGACTTCCTAAAAGAGTTTTCGCAGCCAGCAGATGCAACAAGAAACGAATAAAGGCTGGCTCGCTTAAGCGAAAGAGAGCTGCATTTCATCTTGGAAGAGGAATAGATGCAGAGAAGGAGAAAATAATCCACTAAATAGGAACAATTTTTCATCACTTGATATTCTTTGATGATGTAGGATAAATTTTTTAGGCATTTCGGTGACCTGATATTATTTGTTCTAAGCGAACATCGTCGAAGTACTCCCAAATTTCCTTGCGAGTAGAATAAAACTTACAGCTCACCAGGCTATATTCAGCACACCAGGCTGAACTCATGGCAGATTGTGAGTGATGTTTTCAAATCAGAGGACGAATTTTTATGACCGCAATTGTTTTACGACAAAATGATACCAGCTTTGCATTCAGAGCAATATTTCTTGTGTTTGACAGGCAGGAAAGTGGGATGACAATGCGACAAGGCGTGCATTTCTTGGATTGTGCTCACAATAGATTTGTAGAAGTTGATTTCCGATGCTGGCTGATTACTCGCGGCTATTGTGATTGAAATAAGACTGAAATTTATGATCGCTCAGAACTTCCTAACCTATTTCATGAAGCGGAAGCCCGTATCAAGGGGTAAGAATAAATATGATATTATAGCATACTTCTACGTCCATTGACCAGCATAAGCGATAATGGTAGAAGGAAATTTCCCGAAGGTGTGGCGAGTACTTGAATGATGGGATTTGAATATTAACGTGGGCACGTGATCAGGTGTTTCCTCAAAAGCAGTACAAGCAGACTGATCGCTTTCACTAAACAGCTGGTCAGCAATATTGGAAGTATTGACCCTTCCCGTCTGACATATACTAGGCCCGCCACACTATCCCTTCCGGTAGTATTGACGTATCGTGTGAACCTGTTTCGGGCTTGCGTTAAACCAAGAGGAAAGGATGAATAGATGATGGATATGGCTTACGACAGAGGCTTGAACTTAGTCTGTTCAGGGACCAAAAGTTCACAATACCTAGATAATACGGAATGTATTGAAGGTTGAGCTAGTACTGTATAACCTTAAATATAGCTATGTGGATATTAAATAACATATATTTATGCCATGAAACCCTATTATATGTGTGTCTCGGATTATGTCTCTTAAGTTGTTTCGTACTTATCTAACGTTGATAATAAAAGGTTCAAGTCCTGTTCGGCTATAATGCCCGAGTTATTTAAGAACCTCAACAACGACTTGATTAATTGAACGAGTTCATCGATAGACAAATTGATGATCGCCAACTGCAAGATCTTTGTCAAGTTGATGTTGTAGGATGAAATAAACGTTTGGTAATACAAATAAGAGAAGGATCCCATCAAGAACTGGCAGTCGATTCTATCAGTGATACCACCATGGCCTGGAATAGTATCACCAAAGTCCTTGATACCGAAAGCCCTCTTTAAACCGGAGGCGAAAAAGCCTCCAAAGGGAGCGAATAATGATGCAAAAGTTGCAAACACGACTGAATGGTAATAGATTGGCTTGACAATGATAAAATCGATTTGGAAAAAGTTCTTCAAGTTGTCTGGCAAGTGAAGGATTTGCTCAATGAAGACTGAATTTGGTTCACAATTTGGGAAATTGTAGATGTTTGTATTCAAGTTAGTGGCAGGGCAGATCAAGTAATTGGATCTGGACAAGATAAAGGCAGCTCCCCAAGCAGCAAAGATGGTACAGATCCAAGCCCCGATGAAACCTTCAACAGTTTTTTTAGGGGAGATAGCTATCAATTGAGTCCTGCCAAAAGTTATTCCGCACAAGTAGGCAAAGATATCATTTACAATCACTAAGGTACAGGGCAAGACGAACCAGATGATTCCGTTCAAGATATTGTTGATGATCAAGTGACTTTGGAAGACCACCACCAACAAGGTCATGTGGGTGATACACAAGGAGCCGAATTGGAACTTGTAGTAGCCTTTTTTCAAGTTTAAAATAAAAATCATAAATCCAAAGATGTACAAAAAATAACTGATGAACTTGTGGTTGGTGGACAAGATGACCATTAACTTATTTTTGAAGATCAAGTCGTGGAAGAAGTCGAACAACGTCTTCCCGTCCAAGTAGTAGATGGTGGTAAAGAGAAAGTACCAGTTAATAAATTTATTCAAGGGAATGTTCTTATCTCTTGCAGGTTCAGATACCAACCGGATGATTTCTTTAAAGGTCAGGATCTGTAACAAGATGACGATTGCGATCAATGTCAAGTGGCCGGACGATATTATGGCAAGGAAGAAGGCAAGCATTACGAGGGTCCAAATGGATCTTGTAATGAAGGCTTGTTTTTTCTTCTCCTTTTCGTTAGCCACTGGTTGAGATGGTTTTTCATCAATTGGAGGGTCTAGGGGCTTCTCAGCCGCAAGGGCTTTCGGTGAGTCGGTCTTGGTCATCCCAAAAGTATCAAGGTAGGATATCCAAAGAAGGTTATTGGAAATGGAGTTATGATGATTTGATATTGCGACCTCTTCAACAAGGTTTCAACAGGAGGATTTTTCAGCACGCGGTGATCAGAGGGGGTAGGGCGAGCGTTTGTCACAACACCACGGGCATGTCGGGGTTTGTCGCGGCAGCTGTTGCGAAGGCGGCGGAAGTTGCGCGCGGCATTGGTAGTACCGGGGCTTACGCGCCGGATGGTGGAAACAGCGGTGGGCTATCTTACTCTTCGTCAGTGGCAAACGCAGGGGTAGCAATTTTTCACATGCACGTTGTGAATCTCCATGTTTGAGCACTGCCCGTCTCTCGCGGGTTGTCTTTTCAGCATAGTGTCGCTTGTCGCATGTCGCATACCGCAGGCGTCCAGGCCAACCCCACTAACTCGGCGTGTCCCGTTCAAGATGTTATCAAGCTTGCTGCGGGAACATCAGTCCGATCTCGCGCCACGGCTCGCACCGCGCGCTACAGCTGGAATTTCTCATCTCGAGAAAAATTCTCAACCAAGATAAAGACCACATTTGCATGTCAACTATCCAAAATCTTAACTCGTTCGACCCTTTTGCCGACACCGGTGACTCGGAAGCTCAAGCCACCAACTACATCCATATCAGAATCCAGCAGAGAAATGGTAGAAAAACTTTGACCACCGTTCAAGGATTACCTCTGGAGTATGATTTGAAAAAGATTTTGAAGGTATTGAAAAAAGACTTTGCCTGTAACGGTAACATCGTCAAGGATGAGGAGTTGGGAGAGGTTATTCAATTGCAGGGTGACCAGAGAACCAAGGTTGCCGAGTTTTTGATCTCCAAGTTGCAGTTGCCAAAGAAGAATATCAAGATTCATGGTTTTTAGTGTGTAGGTAATATAGGAAGCGAGATTAGTCATTCCAGGAGCACACCTGACGGTGAGTGGTAGTGTTTTCATGTAGTACCTATGTAGCAAGGATGTAGCCCGGGAGCCGCTGCATCGCCTTGGCCCATCCCTAAATGACGCTGCGCGCGATTCATCTTTAGCACCATGCCAGGCGACTTGAATTTGAAAAAATCCTGGAACCCAGCCCTTGTCAAGAACCAGACTAAAGTATGGAAGCAAGAACAGAAGACGCTAGAGGAGTTCAAGAAAATCAAGCAGCGTGAAGAGGAATTAGCGGACGAGCAAGAAGCTCTCAAATTGATCAATCTCAAGAATAAGAATAGCCTGCTAAGCAGGTCAGATAAGCTAAAATTGAATAAACTAGACTGGATGTATGATGATCCTACGGGCCTGCAGATCTCAATCCAAGAAGCGCCAAAGCCTATTTCTACGGTGATAAAATCAGATCATGTAAAAACTACGTCTGTGGCGGACTTGGATCCGATGAAGGGATTGCGTAAGAGAGTGCGAGAGCCGTCGAGGGAGGAGCCATATGTGAAAGACAGACAGCAGTCTGGGAGGGATAGGGAAAGGTCGCCCCGTAGGGAAAGAGAACATAAGCACAGAAAGCGGCACGAAAGAGACAGAACTGATAAAGCTCAGCGGCACAAACATAGACACAAACACTCGCAAGACAAAGAACCGTCCAGTGAGTCCCAAAGCGCCCCCAAGCCAATGCAATATTAATATAATTTAAATGTAATCTATCTAGTAGTCAATACTGTACTCTCTCACTTTGCCTTCGTTCACCAGCCACTGATACCTCACACACTCGCTACTTGCTCGGGAAAACTTGACTCGTATAATATCGCCCTTGCTGACGGCAGTTTCCTCTACCGGGAACACCATTGGGAACCAAGAACTGCAGTAGTCTCTGTCTCTGCGGTTGGTGATACGGAAGTTTCCGTACAACTCAGCTGCAAATGTCCCTTCTAGTGCATTCACTTTGCCACTGATCTGCACGACAAACTCGAGTTTGGTGGCTTGGTCGAGACTATTGGGTCCAGGGTACTCATAATGCCAGAGTTTGGCCAGTGCTGATACCCGGTAAAAATGTCTGAGATTGTTCAAAAAAGGGACATCGTTGCTGATTGTGGTGTATATGGGAGCTACTAGGATCTCAACGTACGATGGAATCATAACTTCGGCAGCCACATTGTGCAAGATTTCTGGGGAAAGCTCGTTACAACCAAATGAGCCAAGCATCTCCGATACTACGAGCTGAAAGTCGTCCACCGGGAAGTTGCGCACATCGTCAAACACAAGATGTACCTTGTTGTTCCACCGATGCTTGTTCATATCCTCGAGTTGCAGTTTGACCCTGAGGTTCTTCTCCACCACGCATATATCGGACCAGTGCTTGTACACTGAGTCGACCAAATTCCCAAGTCCCGGCCCGATCACCAACACTTTGAAGTGACTGTACTTTAACTTCAAGTCTGCAATCGCCAATTCGATCAGGTTCTCGTACTGCTGGTATTTGTACTCGTCTTTTTGAAACTGCTTATACATGTCTACAGTGAGGTCGTGTTTGAGAGGATTCAACGGGGCCACCACATACTGGTGGTGGTGGTAAGATCGTTCCAACGTAGCCCGGCCTCGACGTAGAGCGGAAATGTACTGTAAATCAGACACCACAAGGCGTTTGAAGTTTAGTAAAATTGTATTGTCTTGGTCCAATAATGGGTGCAAATTTTCCACGTACAAATTGAGATTCGGATGCGTGGAGAGCTTTTGCAACACCTCCTTGGAATTACAGTCGACCGTCACGTGCACCCACAATTCGATCAGATCAAACAACGTATCAGGAATATCATCTGTTCCGGTCAAGTTGATTAACACGGCTACGTTTTCAGGCACCTCCACTGCGACAAGTTGTGGCACGGCTACAGGGCAAATATATTTGTAATCCGGGTTAAGATTTTCCCAAAACCGACCCAAGTCTTCTGCTCCCAGGTTCATCATACAGTACGTTCTCCTATCACCCGGGTCATACAGCTCGGGCCGTACAAATACCGGTCGTCCCTCACTATCCATCAAAGCCAGTTTCTTCGCACCAGATCAAAACCTGAGATTAAAACTTTTGTCGCAACGCGTTGACCTGAAAAACACCATGAACTCGAAGCCTAGATATTTAACCGACGCCGAAAGAGCGAAGATCTTGGAGTTCCAGGACCTGATCCACTACAGTCCTCGCTATAGTGATGATACACACGAGTACCGGCACGTGATGTTGCCCAAGGGTATGTTGAAGTTGATCCCGCAAGACTACTTCAACCCAGAAACTGGGACGTTACGGATTCTCTTAGAGGACGAGTGGCGTGGGTTGGGCATTACCCAGTCCTTGGGATGGGCACATTACGAGACGCATGCTCCGGAGCCCCATATTTTGTTGTTCAAGCGGGCAATAAATTACGGCCAGTAGAGAGATGAGCTGAGACGGGGAGACGGGAGCTGAGACGGAGCTGAGATGGGAGTTAAGACGGAGAGTCTAGACGGCAAGAAGACAGACAGCAGTATGCACGAAGAGCTAGAGAGCACTCGCGTGAACTGAAACGAATACTTAGTCATTGCCTCGAGTAAGGTCATTAGGTTGACCAGAGACTTGTGTGAGAATATCACCACTCTTCATAATTGTGAATAGCATTTATTCGTAAGAATATACACCATAGTAGAACTATGTATCCCCAACGCCACTAGCGTACACGCTTCTCGCGTGCTTGGTCCCTCCTCCCCATCTCATCTCGATCCTCGCGATAACTTGAACCGCGTCACTATGTCTGTGGGCTACAAGCGTCTCTCCAATGACGAGTTGCTGTCGTTCCTCAATGACATCCACGCTAACATCAACGAACAGGACGCGTCCCACTTTGAGCGCATCATCAAATACCTCCTCTACATCGGTAACCTCCAACTTAAAGAACCCACTCGCGACTACTCGCTATGCCAGAGAATCTACGATACCATTACGCTATTGCTCCAAAAAAAGACCTACCTCATCAATATCTCCCTCAGTGACGACTTGTGCTCCTCTCTAGGGGTGCTGCACCCACAGCCGTCGTCCTGTCTATTCGAAATTGTCATATCTCACCAGTTAGATACGTTAGCTCGCTTATACGAACAAACAGCTCCACAAGACCTTATTCTCTTGGTCAAGCAGTTCATATCGTCGGTGGTGAACACCTGCTTGAGCACACTGGACCTTGAATTTAAGCTGTATGTAAAGTCGCTGCTCAAACAAAAAGTAACGTCAATGGTCAACTCCCTCTACCGTGACTTGACCGGCTCAGACCACTTGGAAATTTACAAAACCATTCAGTTTGTATTGGTGCTAAATAACTACGAGATCCTGGGCAAATTGATGTTCAACCAGTTCAACTTCGAAATCCTCTTGAAAAAATGCTGGATTATCGTTTCCTCCACCAAATTCCTTGTAAATAGCCTTCTCCAATCCCTGTTAATCTTGAACTTGTCGAACAACCTCATCTTAAACGACTCGCCCAGCTTCTCCAATATAAACCTCTTGATTGAGTGGATCGTTGCGTGCTTGAACGAACCAATCACCAGTCAAGTGTTGATCCACTCAGTGTCCCAGAGCTTGCTCAAGATGTTCAAATTGTCCTTGAAGTTCGATATCCTTTTCAATATCAAACAGTTGTTGAACTTGGACTACTTCCTACATAATCTGAACCTCACACACGAATTGCCCTTGATGATAGTGCAGGTCCTCTCGATGTTCAAGAACTATAACCCCAAATACCGCTTCCCTACGTTCAAAGACGGCGAGCTCAATACATTGGTGGATGAAATCAGAGCTCTGGACAGATACAATTTACTTGATTTCTTCAAGCACAACTCAAAGCTACACTCGGTTGCTGACTTACTGGATAAGAACAAACTAGAAGAGTGGCTCGCTGCTGTGATTAAACTGGCCAAGCCTGAAAACCCTGAAACTTTTACATTTTTGACCGCTCTTGGGAACTTCCCCTGTTTAATGAGCGGTGACTTCGATTTCGGTGCTAGTGAGTGTAAAGCTTGTGGCTCGTATCCAGGTATTGGTAAACACTACAATAACATATCGCTCAAAAGACCAAGAATATCAGAGAACAGTACGGTGAAGACCTACTACAACGACGTTATACTACCAATGGTGCTGCTGCCCTTAGTGCAGGAGCCATTGTTGTGCTCTAACTTATTGCTAAGCGTGTACAAGCTCTTAGCTTCATTCAGACCCCTGTCTTCGACTTTGCAGAATGAGCCCCTCTACCTCTTCACTAAGTCTTGTGCGATCCATAAGAATAGGACACTTAGGTTGCTTGCAGTCAAAATTTTGCCTTTGTTTCTTATTGACGAAAAAGATGCAAATTTGGAGGCCAATTTTTCAGTGATATTCCAATTTTTGAGCTCGATTCATTTCGATAATCGGTCGTGTATTTACTTGGCAGAGTCCACCATCAAGGGCTTCACTGAAGTGGCGATAGTCTCCGAGGGAGAATGGCTTAACGCTTTGGTGTTGCGGTTCATAGATCTTTTGGCTGGCACAAACGAACACCATATCAACTTGGTATGCTCAAGCTTTGCTTACATTGCAAACGCCAAGGGAATAAAACCCTACAAGTTAATATCACCTTTCATTCCGGTGGTGGCGGTAAAACTTGTGAAGACCAGCTCCATTTTGAATAGAATCTTAGAGATAAGTGGCATCAGCAAGAAATACTTTCTCACCATGACTAAAGAGTACACCACTCCTCATTTATTAGACTACTACAAGTACGACTATATGCAAGATATTGCAGAGGCGTGTGGGTTTTCAAAGGAGAAGCTAATACTAAAATGCATCCCAAAGATAATTGCCGTCTACCTTGTCAAAGATGAGAAAGTCAACGATAAGTATATTTTGAATGTATTGAAGAACGCAGGATATTACAAAGACTTGGATGCAACTGATCTCTACCATAATAGTGGAATCGGGCTCATTACATGGAATGTATTGCTTCAAATCCACTACGACCAAAATGGGGTAATTAAAAATAAGTCTCGAATTTACAATGCATTGGAGCATATTGCCAAAATAGATAACGAATCCACCATCAAGTCGTCTGGAAATAAAGAAACCGATAAGTTGCGATATGTTGAAAAGTTGTTGGACAACCATAACTTGGAAATTATCCAGCGTATCGCCCAATGCATTTATCAAATGAGCACCCCATTCTTTGAGAAGATCTTAGCAGTTAAAGCCATTGAATTTCTTATATTACACAACATTAGTGCCACTGCCTCTGTGTTGAGTCAGGTTTCGACTGCGCTTCAGTCTTTGATTGAGGTGAAGGAGTTCGAGTTTATTGCGATAAACTGCCTTGCGTCTTTGGTCAGAGGTTTGAAGATATCTAATTTGATATCACTTTTTGACATTGTCATTTCCTTGATCTTTCAAAAGTTTGATGGCCTCGAAAAAAGGTCAAAGTCTGTGGCTATAGAGATCATCCACGAAATGTTCCAACACATTCACTCACTTCAGAATAATTACGTGTTGTACTACTTTTCCATTCCTTTTATCCCTAGCTTAATCACCGATTACAAACTAAATTCAAACTTTAAAAATTTCAAATCGTTAATCAAGCCCAAATTAAAGATCGGCTACTTCCCAGAGTTCACGAGAAGATTGAGAACTTTGAACAAATTCGTAGTCAAACAGGCGCTTACAGATTTGAGTAACTTTGCCATCCAGTTCCAGGATGTCCTACAGCAGGAGTTTTCGAGAGACTTGCAAACAAATGCCAGCATTTTTGAGTCTATTTCAGAATTGATAAACACTTTATTGGATACATCCTACAAGTTTAGGAATGAAATAGACAACAATGATATATCTATGAACTGTGCAAAGTGTTTATCCATAATTGGATCGCTTGACTCTAACAAGTTTAACTTGAAGTTGATAAAGCCCAAGATCACTTTGATCCACAACTTCAATGATTACAAAGAAAACTCTATTCTTTTAACCGATTTCTTGGAACACATCATTGTCATTAACTTTTGGGCATCCAATAATCCAATCAAACAGATGCACTATAGTTTTGCCATGCAAGAGTTCTTGAAAGTAATGAAGTTAAATGAACTGAATTTAAACATGATCGAGAACAAAAAGAACTCGGACACGCCATCTAGTAATATTTATTTGAAAGTGTGGAACAATTTTAGTGATGTCACCAAGTCTACCTTGACTCCTTTCTTGAGCTCAAAGTTCATCTTTTCTGCCAAGGTAAAGTCAGGCACTAACGAATATCCCATATTCAAGGCGGGCATGAGCCATGAATACTGGTTGAACTTATTGACTAAGGATTTAATTTTCAACTCTCCAGGAGCTGAAGACCCCAAAACGAAGACCTTATTCATAGCTTTCAAAGCTTTGGTAATCCAAAATGATGGATCCATCTCCAACTACTTGTTGAAATACTTGGTTTTAGCCAACCTCATTAATCCGGATAAAGTGTACTTCAATAGTTTCATCCTCGAGATAAGTGAAATCTTTAATTTTGATACATCGATTCTAGTATCAGCAGATTCTACCGAAAACTTGAAGGCTTGTTACCAAACGATCTTTGAGGTGTTGGACTATTTGAACCAGTGGAGGTCTTCTACAATAGAGTTTTTGAACGACGATACATTGAGTATATCCAATAATGAGGTAACTACTATCAACAAGCACTTGAGTTTGGTCAATGAGTTTGTGGCAATCATTTCCAACTTCTCTTTATACGAAAAGTCTGCGTACTGCGGTGCTTATGAGCGGACGATTCTGTACTTAGAGCAGTCCTATAGGATTGGTGAGATCGATAATGATTTCATTATTGAAAACCTCGACAAAAGTTCGAGTTTGCACTCCATGTATGCCAACATCAATGATTTGGATTCCCTTGATGGTGTCTTGAAGAACTTTTCTTCAAGGGACCCAAAAATACAGTTGAAGAGTTTTCAATATAACGAGAACTGGTCCCTTGCTCAAGAAGCGTTCCACGTTTTGAGTGAGAATAGCGACAATAACGACGAATACAAGATCAAGTTTTTGAAATCTTTAAACGATCACGCTGCATATGATGAAGTTCTATCAAAGTTGTCGTCAGGCTTGAATATGAACGATTTAACTGATTTCTCCTTAGACTGGGCCTTGACAGGTTTACAGGCATCCATATTTTCAGGTGACTTGGCCCAACTTCAAAAATGGTTATATGTTACCGAGTGTGTTGGAACTCCACAGGATGTTGACAATCTTATCATTTTCAAATTGGCAGAAAGCTTGAAAATGAAATCGGATGATTTTGAAGACATCATTGAGGATCTTTACAACGTTATTGGCCTATGTCTAAACTCATCCAGCATAGGTACATCGAGGAATCTTAATTTAATGACCCATTTACACATGATCTACGATCTTAAGTTACTCTTGGGTGAAGAGCGAAGGGAGAATACTGTTGGATTGAGATTGGAAAACATTGACCAAAGTTTTGAAATCAAATGGAAGATTCTTTCAATGCACAAGTTCATCAATATGTTGAAACTGAACTACAACGAAATCAACCTGATTTATTTGAACTGTAGTAAACTAGCCCGTTCTAATGACAAGTTCCATATAGCAATTGCAAGCGTGATGAAAGCTATGAATTATCATAATGGTAATGACGAATTTGAGCTCGAAACAAGCTTTGAGTACTCTCAATTGTTGTGGCATCAGGGGAAGCAAACAGATGCAATCAAAGTGTTGGAGAACATCGATATCAATGAGATCGAAAACAACCAGCAAAAAGCCAAGATACAACTTCAATATGCTGATTGGTTAAATGAATCCAACCACAGCTCCTCTAGAACAATCATAGACCAATACTCCAAGGCCTACAGTTTGGAGAAGAACTGGGAGAAACCCTACTTTGCTTTGGGAAAGTACTACGATAAGTTGTTGGAGTCACAAGATGTCAACAATGGTTATTATCAACAGCAAATCATCAAGTGTTTCTTGAAAGCTTTGACCTTGGGGCCAACATATATATTTGAAGCGTTGCCAAAGTTAATCACTATCTGGTTAGATTTTGCGCAACAAGGAGCATTGACGAAGGAGGCGGAACGAGTATTGATTCGTATCGTTAAAGACATGGAAGAGTACGTCAAAAGTGTCCCTAACTATGTCTGGTACACAGCGATATCTCAAATGTTGAGTAGAATCAGCCACAAGCATTTGCCTTCGGTCAAGATGATTCAGGAGATTATTAGTAGGATAATTATCAGCTACCCTAAACAGACCCTTTGGTTCGTCATTTCACATACCAACTCGAAGGATACGACTAGAAGAGAGCGAGTGGAGAAAATCATTGATAAGGTTGTTTCTGTTGCGCCTGCCAACGAAATCATCTTGAGGGATGCTAAGAACTTGTTTAAACACTTTATAGCTATTTGTGACAAAAAGTTCAAGAAAGGTACAAGGAAAGTTTCGATCACACGTGATTTGAATCTAACTCTGTTGTTCGAACCCTTCAGTCTTGTTATTCCAGTTAGGTCTAACCTAGACATAAAACTCCCTACACATAACCACACAACAAAAGAAAGTACCGTATTCCCCAAAACATCATTGATCACGTTCAATGGTGTGGATGATCAGGTCAATATTTTCCATTCCTTGCAGATGCCAAAGCAGATAACTGTCAGAGGAAGTGATGGAAAAGCATACCGGTTAATGATCAAGAAGGATGATACAAGGAAAGATGCAAAGGTTGTTGAATTCACTACGTTGATCAATAGGTTATTAATTGCTAATAACGAGTCCAGAAAGAGAAATTTGGCTATACCAAATTATGCTGTTACACCATTGGCACAGAATATGGGTATCATTGAGTTCGTGTCTAACGTTTCTACCATGAAGTCAATCGTGAACGAAGAGCGGAAGAAATGTGGAATCAACCTTAACGACCGGGTGTTCTTCAGTAGGTTGGATAAAGCTCAGAAGGTGTACAAGGGTGCTGGTAAGAACGGTAATGGAGAAACAAAGGCTAAACTTCTTAAGGTGTTCGAGAGTATCACGGAGCAAAGTCCTCCCGTATTACATAATTGGTTTCTCAACCAGTTCAGTGATCCTACTTCCTGGTACTTAGCTCGGAACACTTATACAAGATCGAGTGCAGTGATGTCTATTGTAGGTTATATTATTGGTTTGGGTGATCGACACTGTGAAAATATATTGTTCTTCAAAACCAATGGTTCTATCCTTCACATTGATTTCGACTGTTTGTTTGAGAAAGGAGCAACTCTCCCGACCCCTGAGATCGTCCCGTTCAGGCTAACCAATAACATGGTAGATGCCATGGGGATCAATAAAGTCGAAGGAACATTCAGAAAGACATGTGAAGTCACCGACTCCCTTATGAGAGATAATGAGCATTCATTGATGAATAACTTGGAAACGTTGATTTACGATCCGTTGTTGGACTGGGAGAATCAACAGAATCCAACACTGCACTTGAGAAAAGTAAGGAGGAAGTTAATTGGGTTGTTGGATGAGAAGGAGGGTTTACCAATGAATGTACACGGTCAAATCGACATATTGATCCAGGTTGCATCGAGTAATGACAATTTGTGCCAGATGTACGGTGGATGGGCGCCACATCTTTAGCATGATTTATAGATATGTATATTGATAATATTCTAAGCATGTAAGGCAATAGAACAGCATGTATGTAATATGTGGTACTTCGTAAATGTCATTTATAAAGGCGGAGGAGATTTTCTATGAAGCCTTGAACCTGTACGTTTCCAGCTACCTTCGGAGTCCTGGTCATCGAGATGAATCAACTCATTAAGAGCATCATCAACACCATTTACTTCTTCATCATCCTCATTTTGTTTTTCATTATTTTGGTCATGTTTCTCGTCAGGGCGATCCTTACGACCCCCAACCAACTCGCTCTTTTCCTCAATAGGACCCTCTATATTCACAGAGGAAAAGGAAGCAAATTCTCCATCCAATTGCTTCTTCTCTTCTTCAGCATTATGTGCATCCAAGGTAGGGCCAAGCGAAGAAGCAGAATGTGTGTCGTTTTCGTCAAAAGAGGGAATACCTTGTGGTGATGCATCAGGCATTGGAGTGCCTGACTTCGACTGAGGACTTTCGACAGCTTCACTGTGTTGACTGTAATCGCTATTAATACTATACTTTGACCCACCCCGGGAATGGGTGGTTTTTGCAAACATATCAACTGGGGTAAAGTTTTGTTCGGGGATGGTCTCGTTGCTTGCATGTCTAGGTCTTCGTCTGTTGGAGTACATCTCTACCTTTTCTTTCTCTTTCTCTTTCCTTTCCTTGTCATCTTTTGAATTGTACCAGTCTCCCAATTTCCTGAGAGTCTTGTTGAGGTTTTTGTTCAAGGAACCTTGTCTTGATTCCATAGTCGTCCCATCAGATAAATGGTTTGAGCCTGAGACCCCCACAGTATGAGAAGACTTGGACTTTTTGATTTTTTGGGATAAATCGTTCAAGGTGGCTGAGAGTCGGATGGACGACGAGTTAGAGCCTTCAGATTTAAGGGACTTCGAATCCACATCAAACTTGTTGGTACTACCAGGGCTCTCAAGAGGGTTAGAGGTTTTTTCAATATCCTCTGAAAGCGATACAGTCTCACTATCAGGCTGTGGGGTTGGTACCTCCTTCGTTTTATCCCAGACCCCACCCCTGTAGAGGTCGTCTTCTGTATTGAAGAAAACCAAATCATCATAATTAGGTGCCACCAAACTTTCTCTAATGGCATCTTTGAAACGCTTTTCTATCGTGCTGTTGATAATACTGTACGTTATAGGACGTGAACTAATAACGGGTTCAATTTTCAAGTTGATCATGGGTTCGATATCAAAACAGTACCAGATTCTATCACTGGGAGGTGGCTTAATTTTGAAGGTTACTGGGCCTTCAACTTTTTGAACCGTCACTTTCAACACCACATCCACCTGACTCTGCTTGAACCGGGCACCGAAATTCAAGTTGACTTTTGTAGAAATGTTGCAAGATAAATTACCGTGGTAATGAACGTACGAGGTGACAGTCAAGGTACCATTAGGGTTTATTTCTTTCAAATTAGGGTACGTAAAGAAAGGGATAGAATCACCGGGGTCCAAGTTGCCCAATTTGAATTTATCAAGGAATCCTGGAGTTTTGATTTTATTCAACTTCTTTGTGATTCTAGTTTCCAAAAAATTACGCAACATGCTAGTTCTTTTCAACGACAAAAACAACCTCCCAAGGATACCATTGAACCACTTGGTTTGCAATTGGCCTTCAGAGCTATACAAGGTTTGTATCAAGTCCATCATTTCGCTGGTTTGGAAATGGAGAGTTTTGGCATGCAAAGTCGAGCTCAACTCTCCCAAGTCGGTATCACTCTTTGAACCTTTGATCAACGTAAAATACCAGTCTTCCTTATCAATGTTTGTATCGCAGTAGATGAAAAAAGATGACTTAGGTGGAGATAACCCGGATTCTGGGTCAATGATATCGCTGATGGTGACATCTTCGTGATCGAAATTTTCGGACAACCGCCGTTTACGAGACCAGTCTTTTTTGATCAAGCATATAGCGGTTCTCTTGGTGAACAATTGGCCGTCTGCCAAAGCCCGGGGCCACAACGTGACAAACTGATTTGAGAGCACAATCACGTGTTTGACGTCTTTTAGGTTTTGGTTCTTGTACAAGAACAAGTTTCCGTGTTTTAGGATTGCATAGTAGCGGTGTTTCTTAATGTTTGAGTTTTGGGATTTCAACTTATCATTTTTATCTTCTAACGGTTCGTTCGGTAGTTCCAGCATGGAACTGGCAAGAGAAGTATCACTTTTGACAAGCTTGTAAAGAGTAGAGTAGGCTGAGCTTTCGTTAATTGATTGGGTTTGGCTGGTGATTTCATCCGTTGATTCCAAATATTCCTGGGTCACGGTTAGCCAACCCGATTTATAAGCTAAGAGACCTGATTGCTGGTCTTCTTCGATTTCGCCAGCGCTAAGGTACTCTAGTGGGACATCGTCGTCGTCGGTGATTTCGGGTTCGAGAAAGCCGGGATCTTTGGGATGGAGGTAGATGAACGCCACTAGGAGAAGGGGGAGGAATGTAACGCCGCCGAATAGGTAGATATATATGAAAGAGTTAATATCCATTAGTGGTTGCTTTAAATTTGCGACTAGGTGCGATTTGTGGGGGCGGTGGTAGGGAGCGTGGTGCGAGCGACAGCCTTGCCCGTACCCATATCCGGTCAGCGCGTGCCCGCAGTAAGGCGGGTGCTACCACGGATGTAACGCACAAGATAGAGACGACTACTAAACCGATCAGTAAAACCCTTGGTACCCAAGTCCTATACACAGGAAAGAGGATACAAGTTTGATGCAAGAGGGGATAATTTCCAAGCATAATCCAATCGCTTCACCGATCAATGAAGCAGTTTTTCTACCTCTTCACATCGATACAACTTAGTAGAACCTACATAGTATCTGGCTGCGGCCAGCCAAGCTCAGTCCACTGCGATCTGAAAATTCCGGGTAAACGCGCGCGACAACGTCACTTGCCAAGGGTGGAAAAACCAACGAATTTAATAAACAAGAACAAAAATGGTACGTTAAGCTGTTGAAATAATTTTCGGTATACCTTACTAACCAATGTCTAGTCAAGATCAGGGTACGTACTGGCAGCATCAGCCCAGGTCAACTGTTTTCGCGATGGATTGAGCCAATTGTGCCGTCGAGCCGAGACGGATTGCAACAGCGAATTCTCCAACCACAGGGATTTATACTAACTCTCTAGTGTCACCGTTACAGACGAAGCATTAAGTGCCTTCAACGACTTGAAGTTGGGTAAGAAGTACAAGTTCATTATATTTGCCTTGAACGACAAGAAGACCGAAATTGTCGTTGAAGAGACTTCTAGCGAGAGCGACTATGAGACTTTTTTGGAGAGATTACCAGAAGATGCTCCTAAATACGCCATTTATGACTTTGAGTACGAAATTGGTGGAGGTGAAGGTAAGAGAAACAAAATTGTGTTTTACTCCTGGTCTCCTGATACTGCCTCTGTTAAGAACAAGATGGTCTACGCCTCTTCCAAGGATGCTTTAAGAAGATCTTTAAATGGAGTTGCAGCTGACATCCAGGGTACCGATTTTTCTGAAGTTAGTTACGAGACCGTTTTAGAAAAGGTTTCTAGAGGTGCTGGATCTCATTAGTTAGGGTACAATCAACACGTCAACCATTGAAGTAGTAGTCAAAATTTAGCCTCTATCGTCACCTCCATTGTCTTTTTTTACTCTACTATCAGATCTTATCGACTATATTTACCTATACTACCATTCACTCTCTCCTGTGGCCTTTTGAAATACATAATCTCTGCCGTTGATGTTGGCAATACCTTCCTTTAAACTACACTTCCACTTGTTCTTGATTCTCTGCACCTTATCGTAGAGACACAACATAATGTGACCATCGAGGTCATTGTCTTCATCATCGCTTCTGTCACTATCCAAGTCGTCGTCGAGATCGCTGTTTATGTCATCTGAGTCATTGAACAAGTTATCGTCGTCGCTGCTGCCAAACTCCCCATCCACTTGGCCGACCTTCTTTAGTTGCTCGAGTGCTTTACGAGGTTTATTGGTGTATATAGTCATTTCGAAATTTTCGCCACCAGCCCCGTCGTCTCCTGCTCCATCAGTTTGCGTCACGGTGGGCAACATCAACCCACTGTTATCGTCGTATTCGTCCTTAAACGTCTGTGTGCTACCCATGTTCGGGATTTGAAGACCCATTTCATTCTGATTGCTAACCCCCACATTGTTATAACTCAACTGCAGCTCAGATAGGCCGTGCTGGTCAGATAAACCATAGTCGGTGCCGATGGACAATTCGTCGGGTATTTCAGCTTTTATAGGGTGGGCTAGATTTGTATTGATGTTGGGGTCGATTACATTGGTATTCATATTACTCATACTCATATTATTAATCATGGCACTTCTGTGCTCGTCGTCCCAGCTGAACTTACTGACCTGAGACACAGTCAACTTTTCTTGCCATATTTTCTTGAGTTCTTGAAGCGTACCTTCGTCTACACCGCTATTTTCAAAGTCTTGTCTTGAGTCGTTGATCACCTCCTCGATGATTGCTTCAAAGAGTTTGCTCGCTTCTATGTTCGACATGGAGATATGTGTGTGCAAGAATTTCCTTTATTAATGGATTGGGTACCGGAAGCGTCGATGTATGGTTTCTATGAGGCGATAGATCCGATTGATGGATAGACCTGCTGTAGATTACGTTGGAAATTTATCTTCGCGAGAATGCTTAAGTAGAGATTGAGAAATTTGTAAAATTATTAGATACTTTTATGAACGAGCAGGGTACTTTTAGTTTCACTGCTTTCTTCTCAACTCGTCGGACAACTGCTTGAAGTAGCCCTTTTCTTCTTCAATACCCCTCACGTAGTCACACTGTAGCTTGTACTGCAAACTCACCTGCATCAACTTGTTCTCCTGCTCTCGGAGCTCCTCACTGAGTACCATCCTCTGATCCCGCTGCTGCGTGTACTGGCTCTTCAACTTGTTGAACCGTCTCACAAGCTCGTCAATTACTTGCTGCCCCTCAGTGCTTTGTTGTGAGAGTCTCTCCAACTCGTGTGCAAGGTGCTCTTTCTGCAGAACCAAGTTTGAGTTGGCACTCATGAGCGAGTCGGATACTTCCTTCATCTCGTCGAAGTGATCAAGAACCTCGCGGGCTTCTGAGTACTGCTGTTGCAACCGGCCAATAGTCTCGTTGAGCTCGAGGTGCTTGGCAGTCAATTCGGTGTTTTCGTTCTGTAAATGGGTGCATCTGTCACACATTTCAATATATTTGTCAGACACTTCACCGACTTCCCGTTGCAAGTCTTCGTTGACAGTTGTCAACCGGGCATTCTCGTCTCGTGACTTGTTCATGTGTTGCGTGATTGCCTCGATTTGATGGCTCAAATCTTGGTTTCTCCGGGCAACCTCCTCAACCTCTGCTTGAGCTGACGTATATTGAGCTTGCAACTCTTTGGCCCGTTCCGAGATGTCATTATTCTCTTTTTGAAGTACAATCAATTTCTCATTCACTGCAACGATTTCTGCCTCGGAAGCCCTCACGCTGTCGCTCAAACTAGCCAGTACCTCCTCTCTATCTGCCAACTTACCAGTCAAATCGTTGATAACTCCCTTATTCTCTTCAATCACCAATTTCACCAGGGCGTTGTCCTGTTCGAGATCACCGTATCGGCTGCTCAACTCATTTAACTGGTCATTCAATTTGTTGTTCTCTTTATTCAACTTGTCGTTTAAGATTTCAACGCCGCTTACCTTCTCTTCAAGTGACTTGACCTGCTCCATCTGTTGGTCGATTACAGAGTTTTTCGCAGCCACCTCCCCCTCTAGACCTCTACTGCCGATTTTGAACTCTTTAGACGCTTTAGCATACTGGTAGTTCAACTTCTCGATACGGGTGGTAAGCAAAGCAATCTCGTTCGACTTATCATCGACACTGCGGTTCAACTTGTCGATGTGAGCCGATTTTGCATGCAACTGCTGGGATAACTCCTCAATTTGGGTATCGTGAGATTCGGTTAATGCATTGATCCGAGCCTGGTGAGACGTGACAAGATCATCGTACTCCTTGGTGGTGTACATTTTTGTGTTGAGGAAATTTGTGGTAGGTTCATCATAAGGGTCAAAAAGCATATCATTGGTGACCATCATCTCGTTATTGATGTTATAGCTGCCTCCTGAGACAGTTACTCCGTCGCCGACCACGTCGACGTTATTCGGGCGAGCACCTCCACTGTCGGTGGTGGCCCCATTTCCGGTGTTGGTGATACTGGCATTGTAGTTAACCGGTGTGAGTGCATCTCTATCGCTTGGGAAGTTGAAGAACTTACTGATACTGCTGTCAATTTTGAGAGTCTGTTCTCTCAACGGCGTCATCAACTTGTCAGACTTCTTGAGTGGCGACGTCAAGGTGTCCCGGTTCTCCTTGTTGTCGTGGAGCACGTTTATGGGCGACGAGTTAAGCTTCTTGGTGAAGTCCATGGTATGTGAATTGTGCGATCGCGTTTGTTTGTTTAGATGAGATCGCGTGTAAATTTGAGAAGCTGCAAATTGCCTGCCTAATAATTCTCATGTTCCACAGTAGTCCTGTAATTCTCCAGTTCTCAGTTGTCCAGTGTTACAGGCACCTCTATTTGTAAACTGGTGTGTTGAATATTGTAGTTTCTCTGTCTTCCGGTATATTTGTGCCAAACAGGCTACAAGACTCCCCTACACACATCCTAAATACCCCCATAAAAGCAACGAGCTTAGTAGACTCAAACCTCAGAGTATGCTTAGTTTCAAGTGAAATACCCATATACCAATCTACACCCATACACCCCCCTCTGTTAAACCTAAACTCCTACACAGTAATCGCCTAAGAGCCCGGTGCACGCCATATACTCATCTCACCCCTCACACGACCACCAGCCATAAGATTAAGCTCCACTTATAGTTTCCTTGCATCGCAGGTTTGTAGATAACAAAGCCCACAGTTACCTGGGAAATTCTGAGCAACTGTGTCTGCATGTACTTTCCAGATCCCCTTGAGCCGTACGCCTACTGAGTGCTTGCTAACATCCCTTGTCTCCTGTTCGCAAATTCCACAGATAATTGTAGCTCTATCAAATACCAACCGGTCGTCGTAATGTAAGATACTGTAAATATTACCTGGCGGCGTACAAAGATAGTCATATTACATCTATTTATGATACCTATCAATAAGATATGTCATATCAGCTAGTTGTAATCTCTCAATTCTTGCCGAACTATTTTCAGCGTTACGTGCTAAACGCATGGCTATAGTTGAATGAATTCATTAAGGAGGGTATAAACCACGGCGACTACCCATTAATTTCCCCAGTAGAATCAGGTAAACAGCTCACCTGCTATTCCTCCACCGCCTGACTCGAGGACTCTACGACTGACGTAGCTTACCTATATTTAGTCATCGAGCTTCTGTTTATGAATTTCCCGATTGGATAAATGAGAGGCATAATTATTTTTAGCGAACTGGGAATTAAAAATTATTTAAGAAAAATTTCCCCTTTACTTTTTTCTCGAGGCTTCAATTCATAATGATTCAACCAGAAGGAAACATCTTACAAGAACACAAGTTCTATGAAAGTGGCAACATCAAACATATATTGCCATTGATGAAACTCCAAAGCTATGAGACTACGGAGGAATCACCCTCCTGTATGAACTATTACATTTGGCTATTCATAGCTTTACTGGTAGTATACATCCTTGTTTTCTTGAAAAGAAGCAGAAAGAAAGAGGTTAGAGACGAAAAGGACTTTATGGTCTAATATCTCTTTGTCCATTCTAAATTCCCGTCATTCCTTGCATCATAAAAGTCTTGAGTCATAGATAAGCCACGTTCTTCCTCGCATTTTACCTATCGACTGTCCTCAAGCCTGCTAATTCTTAATACTCTTATGCTATAAAACATATATCAAAAGCCTCTCACTTCGTCATAGTTTTCTAGCTATCGTTCTGCATTTTTCTTGCGTGTCCCAATTCATTCATTGCATATATAGAGAATATATTTTAAATTCAGCGTCTTACAGTCTTACATTGAGTAATCTTTAACTATATAAAAATTGGTCAGTCTATACTTATTTTACGAGCCGTCCAACCCACTCATCCTCTTGTAGAGCTCTAAGTCCCAGATATTCCAATCGTACCACACCACCTGCGGGAACACAGTAGCCAAATGCCACAACGCGTGAGAGTCCACCAACTTGAGAACCGGGGGGAACTCAAAGATTTCGAACATCATCGACCCAAACATCCACGCATTCAAGAAAATCGGGAGTAAAGGTATAAATCTGGACTTTGAAAGGTTGATGTAGTTCAATTTGATAAGGAGTTTTGTTTCGTATGGGAGTAACTGAATCGAGTTCGATAGCACTGAGTAGTTCCTGCCGTAGACCTTGTTAACGTTCAAAGCGTGTAGGATCCAGAGCACAAACGTGATGATACCTATGGCACTATGAAATACAAGATTATACGAATAATCCCAATTGTGGCTCAATTTGACAAGATGGAGAAGATACAAAACCCCAATTGCAACCTGATAGGGAAATAAATTTCTCTTGAACAACGTCAAGTATCTTACCACGATTATGTAGAAATTGAAGAGGATGATTAAAGATGCTCCAAAGTAGTCAAGGGACTCTGTGAGGGGCAAGTCTCTGGTGTGAAACAAGGTACTAAACAGCCAGCCCACAATGGATATGACCAACAAAACGAAGTACTGGGTATACATGGACTTGATAGGTCCTGAGCTTCTTTTCCTCTGAGCGTAGATCTTGCGTAAGTTTCTATAGTTTATCCATAAGTTCAAGAGGGAAAATACCACGGACGCTATCTCAGTAATGCCAAAGTACCGTTTAAACGGCCATTTTCCGTTAAATTTGACAAGAGGATCGTTTCTTGCAAGCCGAATATCGGTGATAATTTGCTGGCATTTATAGTTACAGTCAGTCACACAATCCCATCCAAAGAGTTGCTTGAAGGGGAAATGAACGCTGTTTTTTTCGAAATCTGTCGGGGTATATTTACTACTGATGGACTTCTTCTGGAGACATTGATATGTTTGGCACTGGGTGTTGCAATTGACGAACTCGGGAAGGTGGTCTCCGAGTGAACATATGGCAGGCAGTACTATGAGGAGGACAACGAGAACCCTGAGGGCCATAAAGCTCAGCCTCATATCGTAGTTGGAGCTTCAGACAGTTCGCGATAGTCTACAACTTTTCACTCACCATTTTCCAACCAAATCTCAGTTTGTTCCAAATCTCAAATCGTATCAAAATTCCCGATTTTGTAGTGTGCAGCTAATAGGAAAGGAGTTGACTTTGAGAAGGAAAAGCACTGGGAGGTCGATACCTTTCTAGATCGGGTCACATGGTCGTCTATTTATCTCTTAAACCAGTAATTTATTTGCCACAATAGCCTGATTTCTGTTTCATTTCCTATTTCACTTACTCCTCCATATACTGCAGTATTCCAAATAAGCCCCAGCACTTCAGTATTTCATTTCACTACTTACTGTTTAAACTTTCTTATGCTTTTGATGATTCTGAATCCAGCTTCGGATTTCCTTATCATTTCACAAAATATATAATTGCAGAAATCTACTTTGTGTCAAACAATATATCTATTGTATTTAGTCTCAAACCTTATATCAATTGTATTGTACTGAGTAACGAACAAGGGCCAAGATAGATGGGACATGAAATTCACTTATAGATAGTGAAGGGGCGTGCTCATTTTGGGAATGAATGTTCTGTATTACAATAGCGATTGACGGTACAGGAACAAGGGTCTATCCCTCGCACGACCAGGGTATAGGGAGTAACGCACTATGGGTTATTATCAGCTTTGGTCATGGAAGTGAGGTAATGTGTTGGAGTATTCCAGCAACTCTTTCTTGTTCACCTCATGTTACATCTATTATCTTTTATCCGACTAGCATCAGAATCTTATCATCGCACTTAACACCCCACAAAACATCAACTTGCTGGCAAACGTACCTTCTAAAAAGCAATCACGCAAGCTTATCTTATCAAGCGACAGGTGAGCAACTTTTTAAAGTATAGGGGATTAAAAGGTACAGGTGAAATAGCTTAGTCTGCATTGTATGTACGCGTGAATGCAAGCTTGTTCTGCTGTTGGCTCTAATCCTCAATAAGAGTGAGATCAGTAGCTTGTAATATAAAGAAATACCTTCAAATATACAATAAGCTATTCAATCAGTGGTTCGCTGGATACAGGCATACTGTGATAGGCTATTGGATAAATTCTATATCACCACTGCTGAGCTTGCAAAAACTGCTTTTTTATTCCCCCTCCTACTGGCTATATGACCCGTCCTGCACAATTCATCGCCTACAAGTTCTTATTGTTTTCCTCCAATCAAAAGCTTGCCATATTGTACACCTTCCCCGATTAAGGAAGTTTCCTGATAGAGAATGCGGCGTGAGGCGTGCGGCGAAAAAAAATTTTTTGGTCAGATTTTTCATTTATAAACTGAAAAATTTGCCCTCCTTTGACGAGGATTGTTTTTTTTTAATTCATTTCAATCCTTCAGTTCTTTGAATCATCTTTTTTATGAGTATGTCTAGCAACAACATCCCCGGCAACCGCAGCAGTAGCAGCAACAGCCGCAGAAGTGGTAGAGTTAGAAGACTAACTTATAAATCAGTACCCGTCAAGCGAAGACAATCTGAAGAAAAATCATGTGTTAAGAAATCCAAACTACAGCAAGAACCGCTGGCTGTTCCTGAAGCCTCTGTCGATGTTGACACGGACAAGATTGACCCCATTGAAAAGCTTCTCAGTCTTAATAACTTCAACTATGACCTTAATGCTTACCTCCAAACGGAAGCGTGTCAGGATGAAGAATCCGAGAGTGAGTACTTGGACTTTGACTTTGACTTGGATCATCCTAGGAGGTCCAGCGAGATCAATGAGGTCAGCCTTAATTTTACTAAGATTTTAAACGACAATTTACTTAAGGCCGAGCCACATACATTCATAAATCAAAACTCTTCGTTTGCCATTTTAAACAATCAGCAACCAGAAAAGATTGTCAGTCACAAAGTAAAACAGGAAGTACCTTTCTTTAGGCTGGTGAACTTTAACCCTCAACCGAAACAAAATGTGTTGGACGAGTTGTTAAATCTTGATGATGAAGTCGACCCGATCCAACCAGTGACCCCTGTACTGCTTTCTTTTACCAATGATTCGGTGGACCCAGTTCTGGTAGTGTCTGACAGTGAAGAAGAAGAGTTGAATACCCCCAAAAACTCTCCTCTCATTGCTAACTCCAAGATGTGCTTTAACTATAGACAGAATGATAATTTAAATTTGTCAAATTTTAAACCGCAGGAAAATAATTTAAGAATTTTAAACGAGAGCTCACATCTTTCCGGAAAGTTGAACGAGACAATTGGCTCTGGCAAGTTTTTGCTTAACGACTTTTTCTTATGAATTATGTGAAATGATATAATGATTAGCTTAGCTATTTAGTAATGTAACGTGAACACCATTTTTTTTGGGTGTAAATTTATAGAAATAATTATGTACCGTTTATTTGAAATATTTTTATGTTTACTAAGAGAAACTTATGCCGAGCAAAACGGTGCGGTCCGTCCCAGTGCCGCACTCACGCCGCACGCCGCACGCCGCCTACCGTGTTGCCAGATCTGCAAGCTTTTCGCCTGGGATCGCCATGATTTCAGTCACAGCACTTTGTATTACTCCAGACCATCTGTTATTCTAGTCGATTTGCCCTCACCATTGTAGCCAAATAACCAGCTTCCAAGGCTATCGAATGACAGTAATATTGTGGTCGTTGTAGGTGTATGAAATCTCTGGGGTTGTTTCTCTTGTTGCAGAACATCAAATTCCTGTTAGGCAGTTATTGCTTTGTCCCAGGCAGTCGAGGCAACTGACTGTATAAACTTAGGGCAGTGAAGTGTCATAAATGTTCCAGCCTTTCGGTACTCACTATCCGAAACACTTTATGCTGGTCATCGTAAGAATATAAACAAGAAATCTTATTTGTACACCAACGATCTTAACCCCGGAATGGCATAATACGGACAATGAAAAACCGTCAATTGGCTGTCCCACCCCCGTCTCTCGCATTCACAGCTATTCTTGAGTTGGCAGAAAGCAGGCTTAGAAATGTACGAAGAAGCACAAGAAGTACAGCAACTGTGACGGGCCGGTATATGTGGGTTTCTCCTGCGGTTAAGGAACATCTTTCCAGATGGATGTTGGTCAATGTAATGACATGTACTATAATGGATAGATCGAGAGAGGCCTGAGCTAGTTCTTCGGTAGTCGGGTGGGTATAGAGATGTCCAGTAGTGTGATACCAAGGGTTTGTTCTACATTTCCGGTAATGTTTCGGCCCGAGTACATTTCCAGGCATGTCCAATTAGCACACATGAAATTTAAATCTCATGCTTCATTGAAGTATGGAGGTATTCCATAAAGATTCCATGAATAAATGTTATTTTGGTTGCTTAAAGACTCCCTTTCTCAGTTAGCTAAATTACTACAAGAACATCTGATCTACATTACTCAAAAATATTAGAATAGTCCAAACTAACGATACGATGGCCGAGTGGTTAAGGCGAGGGATGCAGGTTCCCTTGGGCTCTGCCCGCGCAGGTTCGAACCCTGCTCGTGTCGCTTTCTTTTTTGAAGCTAATACATTCATTCCCGTATTTACCGGCCCGACCTAAGAGACTACCAATAACACCGCTTACCTTATTGATCTTGAATCAATA
The DNA here is from genome assembly GCA_030571055.1 of Yamadazyma sp. yHMH685. Taxonomy (NCBI): domain Eukaryota; kingdom Fungi; phylum Ascomycota; class Pichiomycetes; order Serinales; family Debaryomycetaceae; genus Yamadazyma; species Yamadazyma sp. yHMH685. The sequence goes on from JAJLXC010000006.1 coordinate 585,359, forward strand.
CCTACCTGATGGTCTTTCCGTGTTTTCTCAAGTACATACTCATCAATTCACCATCTCAAATCTCACCGCGAAAAATTCATCATCAGTAATGACGACCGATTTGTACGACATCCTTGGAATAACTTCCTCAGCAAGCGGGTCGGACATCAAAAAGGCATACAGAAAGCTTGCCTTACGGTATCATCCTGATAAGGCTACTGAAGACGAACGTGAGGAGGCAGAAATTAAATTTAAAGAAATCTCTCATGCCTATGAGACCTTGATAGACGAAGATAAGCGGAATCATTATGACGTCTACGGTACAGCCGGCGACTCACCGCTACACGGAGACCATGATTTCCACGGGAATCCCTATGATAATTTTTTCGGCGGAGGTGGTAGAGGCGAGTTCGGGGCCGACGATTTCGCCAATTTTTTCAGTGGCATGAACATGAATGGAGGAGCTCCAGGCGGAAGAAAAGGTGCACATAAACGTACCGATGATGCAGAGATCCACGTGGATGTGACATTGGAAGACTTGTATAAGGGTAAGACCATTCGCACCACAAGCACCAGAAACGTGATTTGCAGCCATTGTAAAGGTAGTGGTGCGAAGAAGAACGCCGTGGCTAAGGATTGTGCTAAGTGTCAAGGCCGTGGTAGTGTAGTAAAGATCACGAGAGTTGGACCTGGGCTTGTGACACAAACGGAAGTGGAGTGTGGAAAGTGTAGTGGAGCTGGGAAAGTTCACAGAAGTAAAGATTCGTGTAAGAAGTGTAAAGGCAGTAAATTAATGGAGGAAACCAAAATTTTGGAGTTTGAAATTTCAAAGGGGAGTGTTAGTGGCGAGCTGATTGTACTAAAGGGTGAGAGTGACGAGTATCCGGGAAAGGCGACGGGTGACGTTGTGTTAACCTTTGGCTGTGAAACTCACAAGGTTTTTGAGAGGAAAGGTGATGATTTGTATTGCAAATTCAAAATCCCCTTGGTGGATGCGTTGTGTGGGTTTTCTAAGCTTGTGGTGAAGCATTTGGATGGCCGGGCGGTGAAGATTACTACGCCAAAGGGGAAAGTGATGCGGCCTAATGAGTATATCAGAATAAGGGGGGAAGGTATGCCGATCAAGAGCCAGCATTCATGGTTTTCTCGTTCTGGAAAGGGGGACATGTATGTGTTGATACAGATTGAGTTCCCCAAAGACCACTGGTATTTGGAGAAGAACGACTTGGTCAAGTTAAAGAATGTCTTACCCAATGATCTTATTGAATGTGATATTGATGAGAACAGTAGGGCCAGTGAAAATATTGAATTGATAACTGACTTCGATGTGGTCAAGGAGGTGGATTTGCCAAAGTACGATGAGCAGGAGGAGAAGCAAGAGTATGGCTATGAGCATGAATATGGATACACTGAGCCCCAGCCAGAATGCAGGCAGCAGTAGGCCCACAGCCCCACTAACAGCAGATATGCCTGTAAATCATCATGTATATATTGACTAATACACATATTTCATAGTTGGCTACATACATTTCATTCATTCAATACTACTTGACCTAAAAATCCAACAACGCTTCCATTTCCTGTTCACTCAATCCGATTCTCTCCTCTACCGTTTCCCCTTCTTCATCTACATCATCTTCGAGGCTGATTTCCTCGAATTGGAGATGTACATTTTGAGGCTTTCTGACACCTTTGAAGAACTGCAAGTCGTCCTCACTCAATGAGAGTTCGTGCTCTTCCTCTGGCCTGGCCGGCACGGACTCGACGCTAGTCTCGTCGTTTACAAGGTCTTCGAATATGTGCGCTCTATCAGGGTGATCTATGTACGCATCCAACTTACTTCCCACTGATTGTGGGTATGTCTGCCTTTTTATAGGATCGACATCTTGGATACGTCTCTGGGGCACGTGTGTGTGGTCTAGTTTACCAGTATTAGGAGAGATGGTATCGCCGAGGCTTGATGGGAGAGTTTTCACCGGCACAGGCCTCTTTTTGAGTGAGTCGGTGTCGACGTACAGCACTAATTCTGGCAGGCGGCGGGCTTGTTCTGGGTCGAGAACAGTGTTATTGGTGTAGGGAATTTTGGCATGGGAATCAACATGGGTTTTAGGTTTTTTCAGTTTAAACTGGCTGGTATGAGAGAATCCTAAGCTTGAGCTTGACTTGAGGAACCGGGGCTTATTGAGGAGTGGTTTGCGGACAAGCTTTTCGTTCCGTTCGATCGACGACTGGGACCGGCTCAATGTCGGGATAGGCTTATTCTCGTCTTTGCCTCCAAGGGGTACTCTTGACACTCTGGCAGCGTTCAAAGGAGCTTTGCGGCGGAGGTGGGCCGTGGAGTTCTCGTTGGCCGGAGGAGCCTTGGTAGGTTTGTGGACGGCATTCTCCTGGTCGCTAAATATGCGTGTGGGCGTGGACATTGGTATGAGACTGGGGTAAGGGTGTGGACTACGCTGGTACCGAAGGTGATTGTGTTTGTTTATAAAGGTGCGAGGAACGATAAATAGATTTAGTAAAAAATATGATGCGAGTAGAGGAGTATGTAGAGGGGCGAGTACAGTTCCGTCAGTAGATATGGTTTAAACGGTAGATCGCTAGTATTAGAGCTCTAGTAGCGTGAGTAGTAGTCGGTGCATGTCAAGAGTACCCCCACCGGTGGCTGCGAACTCTGTTTGTATATCTCTAATTTCCTCTTTCAATTCTTCTTGCGAATACAATATATGGCAGTGCAATCCCAATTTATCCAGGTGGCAAGCCATTCGACAGAACAGGCTTCCTCATGGATCTACCTAGTCGACTGGATCCTCGTGTTGATCCTCGGTATCGCCTTTGTCTTCTATTTCGGCCGGCTCGTGGGGTTCGTGTTATCGATGCTATGCAAGCTATTCGTATGGAGGACCATGAAGGTCATGATCAATATCGAATCCCTCCGAGTGTCTATATTGGGAGGGCGGATCATGCTCAGAAACTTGACCATTGCTACCGAAAACATGTCGATACTGGTACTACGAGTTAACTTCACATGGAGGTACTGGCTCTGGGGGGTTACTAGACTCCTGGAGTACTACGTAAATGCACCAGATGAACATCACGACGGGGATAATTGCAGAATTAAAAAAGAGGACAATGATCGTCTCCCCACTAGGCTCCTCCTAGTCCTCGAAGGATTGGAAGTGTACCTATATAATAGAACTTTTGCATACGATCAGATGATGGAGTTCCTCAACCAAGAAACTGGCCTGAGCTCTTCCACCTCTGTCAATACTGAAAAATTGGAGTCGGAAACTCTGACAGGTAATGAAGAACCCGACTTGGACAAGCTCAACCAGAGACTCTTGAGTATCCTACGTCTCCTCCCCATTAGTGTGGCCATAAAGAAGGGCGTGGTGGTATTGGGAAATCATACCACCCCGTCTTTGCTTATCCACTCGTGCAAGGACGCCAACGGGTTGATCGATGTCAAGAGAGCTGCAAGCGAGCTCGATGTCTACAAGCAGCTTTTTTTCTTCGAATTGGAAAAGCACCAGACGTTTTTACGACCAAATATCGTCTATGAGGATAAAGATAAGGCTCCACAGAAGAAGAGCTCCGAGTCCATCTCGAGGTTCAAAAAACTCCAGAAAACCTTGGACGTGATACCTAATCTCTTTACCAGATTCCAGAGAAAGAAACCTGTGACCCTAGAATACCAGAACTGGACTGGACTTCGGCGATACATAAATGACTCGCTAGACGAATTTAACCATATTTACGATAACCTTCCCCAACAGAACGACGAGTACGCCAAGTACAGTTTGATCCTTGATACGTTGCTGACGAAGTTGAGTTACTACTACGACATCCCCGGGAAGGTAGAAGCACGAGAACTCGATACGTACCCCGACTACGGGGCAGATTTAGAGCTTTCCATGGCTACCATCCACTACGGTGCATGGGCTGATAAACAAAGAGTCCCGATCCAATCTGCATTTTTCCCTACCCTCGCCAGAGACTCTAAGCCTACTGGAAAACCCACAGAGGGAATGTATAGACCGTACGAAGGGTTCAGACTTAACGTGGCCACAAACGACGAAATCATCTTTAGAGTACCGACGAGAGAGCCAAGTAAAGACAGAGACATACTCAGGAATACAAGAACCACTTCCTCAAACAAAGCGGTAAGGCCGTTCGGGTGGTTGGAGTTAAAAGTTGGCCCAAACTCCAGTATAATGTCTTTTACCTCATTCATATCTCTGGAACAAGATGGGTGGCCCAATACATTATCAGCAGTGCTTGTAAAGCTCGAATTGAGCTCCTCGGTGAACCACGATGTCTTGTATACGGCCGATTTCCACACGGTGGATGCGAAGATCGGTTTCCCCTTGACATGGAATGGTCCCTGTGAATGGGTATTTGATAATTTCAGCTCCAACACTAAAATCTTCTTCTTGAGAGAGCACACTCTTCTTCTATCGGACGTTTTCGATGACTTTGGTTCAGGAGTGCCCACTCCGTATGAAAACTTCAGACCGTTTAATTACATCTTCAACTGGAATATGGAAAATTATAAGATATACTTGAACGTCAACGACTCCAACATCATTAATAATCCCTTGGATTTCAATACCAACAAGTATCTATCGATTCAGGGAAAGGAGTTGAAGATTAACATCAATATCCCCTTACTTGGCCAGGTTACTAGACTTACCTCTGTGACCTTTGACATCTTTGCCCCCCAGTTCGACCTTGTACTAGACGTCCCCCCTTGGCATACCACAAGTGCTTTCACAAGCCCATCTGTCGTAATCGGACGGGCCAATAGATTCACGATCGAGGGATCTTACACGTACTTGAGCACTATAGAAGTGCACACTTGTAACAGTATTATCATTCGATCCAAAGGTGATGACGTGATGATCAAGTTCTACGGGTACTTGGTTAAGTGTATCTTCACCATCAGGGAGAACTACCTTGGGGATAACTTCCACTTCAAAACCTTTGAAGAATACAACAATGAGCAGCAGTTACACAAGAACACTTCCAGTGGTTCGAGCTCCATGAACGAGCAGTTTGAATATTGGAAAATGATCAAGACTGAAAATAACGTGGACGTGCTTTTTTCATTTCAAGTAAGAAACGGGCTTTTAGTCCTCCCTCAGGGCATCTATGACTGCAAAAAGCATGTAGCTTTATCGTTCAACTACTTCGATACGGATATCAGGTTTACGAACTTCTATATGGATATGCAGTCAGATTTTAGTCCTGCTTCGGGGAAGCTTGTGGAGTTTGAGACTACGGCGGAAGAGGAAAAACTATTGGATGTAAGGAAGTACCTCGCAGAATACAAGGTCAGGGAAGAGCCACATATACTGATCGAAGACTTCACTGTGCACGGCCACAGGATGTTTGGAATTCCTCCGGAGGAAGTCACCTATTATTGTAACTGGAGAGTGGCTACCCAATCCATTAAAATAGATGCTCCTCCCACATTCATATCTGGCTTTGGTAACGCTATCAGCACGTTTTTAGCTGGGTTCAAAGACTTGGAAAATGCTCTTCTGCCCACACTTGCGAGCGTTCATGATGCACTATGTTTTTCCTTCGACTGTCCTATCATACACATTAAGCTTTCCTGTGGTAAAAAGTCTTTGAACATCACGTTGAAGCCACTTTTGGTAAGCTTCAACGATATAGCTAACGAGCGGTATTCCGCTCGGGTGTCCCTCAATATACCTGAAGTTCAGTATACAATCATTGATGAAGAAAAGGGCGAAATGTGGGCTTGTATCAAGACTAGCTTGATGTTTGACAACATTATTAGGAAACAAAGGTATCACGAACACAGATCATTGCAACAGGAACATATGCGTTTCAACGACGCTCCGTACCACCGAACTCCTCAGCTATTGTTCAACGATACAAAGGACGCAAATTATAATGAAGCGTTCGGCTCAATAATCAACCCTATATCGATTCCTTTGAGTCTGTGTCCTTTGAATCATTTCACCGAACAAACCCTAGGTTCAGTGGACTCGTTTAGCTATGCATCATCAGACTCGTCATCTGATTCGGTTGATGAAGGTGATCTTTTCATGTCGCCCACCTTGGAGTACGCGGATGAAGACTACATGCCAGATTCCCAGAAGGATCCAAAGTTCAAGTACGATAATATGATTGTTACCTTAGGCGAGGTGTCTGGTTTTTTTTCACCAAAGGCGTTGTTGATGTTTGCATACCTTGATCAAGATTTGGTTGCAACCGATTTCAATAGTTTAATGGATGCGTTTGAGAAGGACAGCATCAAGGAACTCAAGCAGTTGATGTTGGAAGTGTGCATGGCAGATGTGTTTCGAGTCGTAGCTCCATCAATTGATTTGTCGTTTGGTGATTTCGAAGGCTGCAACGAGGAAGAGATTATTGAAAGTTTGGGAACCATTACGGTACTGAACATCTTTGTTACAGAGCCTTCTATTGCGTTCTCGTCCTCAGAGAAGAGAAGCAAAGTTAATGAGTCTGAATACTCGTTGAACAAGAAGCTATCGATGGCATGCAGTATAAAGAACATGGCCGTGAATATTGTCAGTCCCAGCGAATTTTCCACTCCCATAAACGTAGGCATCCTGGATTTGGAATTATGGCTCACGGAAGAGACGGACGACCACGTAGTATCCCTTTCTACTGAGGACATAACTCTAACTCTTGAAGAGTCTCAGATTACTTGGCTTGTGGGCTACTTTGACAAGATTATGAAGGAGCTCGAACCTTCCTTGCATATATTCAAAAAGACCCTGAAGATGAAAGGACGCCTTACAGCCGCATTGGTATACTCATTGAGCATGGCGGGAAAGAAGTTTCAAATTGACCACGAACCAACGGTTTTGACAAAACCAGCATATGTTCTCAGATCTTTGAAAGAACACATAAGAGTGTTTGATTCGTGGAAGATATTGGTGAAACTCCGCCATATACTAAATAGTTTGGACGAAACCTGGGTAAGAGACGAAGAACATGCTCTACGCCTCAGAGATTGGGAGATTCCTCGGTCTGCCTACGATGATACCTGGGATCAGTTTTCAGAGTGGAGAAGTTGGGAGTCTAACTATAGAGAGCGTGAAGTCTTTTTCCAGGAAGTTTTTGATGTTCAACCGTTACGTGAAAAGAGCAGCGTGGATCTGATCTTGCTCAAGAGAATTTCTGTTCGGGTGACAAAGCACGGGCTGAAAAACAGCGACCACATTGAACTTGAAAATATCCACTTCTCATGCACAGACAGAAAGACCGACGCTATGTTCCTGCAACTCACAAATGAAACAGCCGACGACTTTGATGCAAAGGTCAAGGCAATGCAGCTTTTGTTTAATCTTGGATCATATAAGTCTCATATTTCGGTTATTACTTTGAATGCTGTCCCAGCGCTTGTCCAAGCACTTAAGAATATCCAACATTCTGATGCTGATAGCAATTGTGCAAATTCGGCTGTCTCTGTTACTGCAAATATAAATGAGTTTGAGCAGAAAATTCTGTTGGAAAACACTTTTGTTGCTCTACGGATGGCAAATTTCAGTTCAACTGCTATCAGTCAGGTAATTGAGAAGAATTCGTTCATGTCAGTTACTTCGAAAGCGGCATCATTGTCAATGGTTGTGGGGGTTGGTAAACGTGATATCTTCACACACTCCTTGCAACAATTTAACGTTGTTTGTGGAAATGGAAAGACTTCCAACGACATGTACGTAGCTAACGTTTCCATTGATAACGGACAAAGCATTATCGTCGACGAGCACCTACTGGCAACAATCGATCTAGTGCTCGACGATATGAGTCATGTCGAGTCATTGATACCTAAATTGAAATCGAAAGTGCCTGCAGCTCTGATGAGTGATGGAGGTATGAGTTTGGCAGAATTTCTCAACAAGTTTGCTGTTTCTGTCAACATTCAAGTCAACCATTTTTCTTACACTCTTGACATGTTGAGACCAATTAGAATGGAAGGAAACATATACGATAATAGCTTTTCATTGATATTGGTGGATGGTCTAGTTGATATCAGTAGTTTGGTGCAAAAGATTGGTTTTACTTTGAAGTCCACCATAACAGGCAGTGCAAACAAGACAATACTTGAAATAGAGAATTCTCAAGTGTTCAACAACATAAAAATAAGAGAGCACAATAGTGCTCCTGCTATTGCGATAGACTCCCAACTTGGGTTCACAAAAGTGTTCTCACCCAAGATATTGTGGTCGATAAACGAGTTCATTGATCAATTCGGATGTCTCAGGGCTGAGTATCAGGAGATTCAGAACAAAATACAACGGGCTCTGTCGCTTCTGTTCATGCAGAAACAGAAACAAAAGAAGCAGGAAACAACACCCAATGAAGGTTTTGATATCCTCTTGGTTCCTATAGATTTGAAGTTCTCTAATGACTATATGGGCTTCTCATTTTTGGCAGACAGATCAAGGTACTCCATGGAGGTGGAAGACTTGAAGCTCCAATGTAGTAATTTGCTGAATGATACGAATGAGTTGTTACAGTTGGTTCCCTACTACGGATCTATACTGGTACCTTCTCTCCGTGTTTCAATTGCTGACAGGATAATTCCAGTTGGTTTGTCTAATTTTATGGATGTGAATCTTTTGGTGAAAGTCATTGACGAAAAACATCACTCAAGGGGGCAAATTTTGGAAGTTGTTTCAGAGTATTGTAGAATTTGTTTGAGCTTGGGGGTGGTCCAAAGGATTGTGTATTTAGCTGATGAGTTGACTATTATGGAGAAAAAACTTGAGAAGGTCTTAAGTGCCCATAAGAGCTCAGTAAATCCAATAGATCCAGCAGTACCAAAATGTGCAGATGAAAAGCCAAAGGACAGTTTGTTCGCAAAGATTTCAGGTATTCACTTGCTTTCATATAATTTCTGTCTTGGCTGGATTTTTGAAAGCGTCAGAAATGATTATCCTGGTTTTATTTTGGGATCCGAAAGATTCTATGCAGTTACCGATGAACATATGGGTAAACTTTCGTTAGTTGAGGCATATCTAGCTGTAGCCCATGGTTCGAATTCTTCTGGGTTCTTCAGCACCCAGTCAGAGAAGAGTAGTTCTAATCGAGCATTCCTTCCCTTCATGCAATTTGTCTATATGATATCAGAGGAACAAGAGGGCAAGAATATGAAGATCAATGTCACTGGTGATGAGTTGGATGTGAACTATTTGTCTAATGCATTCCATATATTTGAGTATTCGGTGAAGTCGGCCTCCAAAGTACAAGATTTCTTTGATAAGCGAACAAGGCCTATGGCCAAATGGAAGGATGATAGTAAAACTCACGAGGAGCAACAGGTGGACTATATCAACTCTTTACGATCTACGTACTCTTCTATCGAATGTAGAGCGACGTTTGCAGGTTCAAATGTTGCAGTGCAGAAGGTGGGAGATACAGGAGAGACTGCATCTATTTTGTTGCACTTCCCAGCTGTTAAAAGTGTCACTATGTACGTGCATGACAAGATTGGAGCTAAGAAGCATAAAGTGACATGCGAAGTGTTTACATCGTCTTCCGACAACAAATTGTATTCTACATGCATTCCGGTGTTTTCAGATATTGTTGACGGTGTAAAGAGAATGATGAAGATGCTGAATAGGAACGGATCAAAGGCTCCAGTTGAGACCAAGCCACCTGAAGTACACAAGCATTTCAATATAAGTGCTCTTTTAGAAGAGTCTGATTTGCATTTCGGGATCAAGGTCGATAAGCAAATGTTGGCACTCAGTTGTGAACCAACTGCTAAAGTTGAAACAGTGGTGGGTATTGGAGGGATCAATTTCCAAGTCAATACTGGTGGTAACGCTTCTATTAATGTAATTGCGGTGATTGATAACATATCTGCCTCTTTACAGCATGTGTATTCTAGAGAGGTGAGTGGTTCATTTGTGATCAACTCTGTAGCATTGATTACCAATTTAGACTTCAAAAACGAACTTAGTGTTAGATCTGCTAACTCCATCTCCAATACCGAAGCTTATGTGAACATCAAGCAGTATCAAGATTTGGAATTGTTCAGAGATATCTGGTACCCTGATTCATATCAAGAACCTTCTGATTTGAGTGCTGCATCAGTCGAGAAGAGTGACGGACCATTAGCGACTAATAAGAGTATTGCCATGAGGTTCAGGGAAGTCTCGACCACCAATGCTATACCATGGTTTATTACGTTTGTGGTATCGCAAGTTTCTATTAAGGTCAACTGTGGTCCATCGTTGGGTGAAACGATGCTTGAATTAAATCAACTCTGGGCGGTTTCTCAAAAGACTCCCGACTGGGCTCAACAGTTCAAGTTGGGGGTCAACTCATTCGAAATAGCCTCAGAGGGTAGACTTGGAGGAAAGTTTATCAGTAGCGATATTTATCTTCATTCTGAAATCACTTGGATTCTTGAAGGAGGTGAAGTATTGGATGTCCCTTTGATTTTAATATCTGCTGGTATAGATCAACTTGCCGTGAAGAGTACTTTTGACTATCACGTTTTTGCAGTGGCAAACATCAAGGAGTTTTCTATTGATGTGTTTAACCAAAAAAGTGAATTGATGATCAGTAAAGACCATTTATTTGTCAGTGCTCAGTTCAAGAATTGTGAATTGTATATGACTTCTTTCACAGCTTCCAATTTATTGGATATTTACAACGCTGTTTTGAGAATGACACAGGATAGTAAAAACTCCTATAAGGAGACGTTACGGGACTCGAATAAGGACAAAAAGACTAGCACTTTGTCAGACAAAGTGTATAATAATGCTATTTTGGAAACCGTTAAGAAGCTCGAGACAGAGTTCGAAGTAGTTGCGGGAACACTATTGATACATGTGTACCCCTCGTCGTTTGACGATTCCCAGGTGTTGGTGATCAAGTTGGACGAATCTAGTGCTCACTTTCTCCAAAATGAGTACAACCATGGAATAGCGAATAAGCTTGAAATCCAGTTCAATGATTTAAAGGTTTCCTTATCTACTAACACGCCGGTACCGGAAGACTTTATTCAAAATGCAAGTGTTCACGAATTTACCAAATATGCCCACAGGGCCAGGGGAGGTAATATTTTCGTGTTTCCGTCGTTTAGAATCAGGATGGAGACGTTTCAAAGGTACAACTCTAATTTGATTGAGTACTTGTACAAGTCTACATTTGGTGGAACTGTTGATATTAGGTGGAACTTAGGATCTGTGAACTTTATCAGAGGAATGTATTCTATTCATTCCAAGTCACTCGAATCCAGAACCCAGCTCCGGAAGACCTTGAAGAATGATCAAAGTGGTTCTATCAATTTCAACGAAAATGTATTTGGAGATAGTGGTAAGAAGATGCAGTCCTCCACTTTATTGGATCCTAAGGACATAGAAGATTCGACCGATAAGATTGATCGGGCTTTGAATGAAAAGATGGACAAGGTTTCGAAGGATTCAAAGTACATTTATCTCCCGTTAGCACCGCCTGTCATTGAGGCTCCTCAGTTGAAGGAGTTGGGAAATGCCACTCCGCCATTGGAGTGGTTTGGTTTCCACAGGAACAGATTTCCGAACGTAACGCACGAGTTGGGGATTGTCAGTTTGCAGAAGGTAATCCACCAGGTAGAAGCCGAGTATTCGAGAATTCTTGGACGGGCATGAATATGTATGAAGATTATTTATTAATGACACTTATTTGATATGTTAATTGTAGATTCTAAACCCGAGTTATCTGTTTTATTATGTACATGGCTATTTACAGGTTAGTGCGATAAGTACCATCTCCCCTTTGCTCTTCTCCTCTGTAACACTTTCTTCCCGTTTCTATTTCTTAGTCTAGCTAGGAAGCCAAAAGTTCTCTTTCTTTTCAACGTTGAAGGCTGATAGGTATTACCTCTGGTTTTGAATCTCATTCCCAATACAGCAAAAGGTGAGGATGCAGGGGTGACTTGGTTCACCAACGATAAAATAGGCGAGTCGGATATTCTGGAGGCAGTGAGCTTTGTTTGGGCCAAAGAAGTAGTTCTCATGAGCGAGAATGTACGTGTGGATGCAACGGACACGTTTCGGAGGATACAAGGCGAGATTGCCCCCAACCTGTGCTTTAATAAACCATTAAACATCGCTAGTAATAAAGTGAAAAATTGAGGTTGTGCGGAAAACCATTGATAGATCCAGGATGAAATAAACTGAGACTCTGCGCACAATTTAACCCTAACTAAAGGCTGAAAAATTTCGCGATAGCATCTCATCTCCAATACAACCGGTATCAGTCACACAGCATGTCTTCATTTCGTCCGAGAAGAGTGATACCTTCCGCAATTAACACTCCAGTTTCTATTGAATCCTCTGGCCATGAGTTGGTCCAGCACGCCGAAGCCGAGCGAATTTTAACTGAGTTTATAGACGTTAGTGAGTCGATTGCAACCACTATTCCTGGCCAGGCAGCCTCCACAAATGCCGTATTGAACTCCGATACTGGGATCAGTAATAGCACGGGGAATGCTGCTGTATTAAGTCAATTGAAGAGGTTACAGAGGGATTTAAGGGGCCTTCCACCGGTTTTACCAGAGGTGAGTAGGAAGACCAGATTTGAAAGTGAGGGAGAAGATGAGCAACCGGCGAACAAGAAGATCAAATTTAGTGAGGAGGAAGAGAATGTGGATGAAAGTATGAATGAAACGATGAACGAGGTAAACGTGACCAAAGACTATTCAGAGGAAGAACCAGAGGTGCCCGAACCAGAGGTAGAAGAGCCAAAAGAAAAGAAGGAAAAGAAGGAAAAGAAGGAGAAGAAAGAAAAAAAGAATAAAAAGGATAAAAAGGCTAAATCAGATAAAAAAAGAAAGCACGAGTAACTAGGTTACCAGCCACCCCATTAATGCATCTTGAATGAATAGACGTAGCGTAATATATATTTTTGCAACTAGCGGCGTGTATGGGCCAAATCACCTGTAGACCGCGCAGCTTGTTTATTTATCAAGAGACGTAAACCCATCACTAACATGCCTAGACGGAGCGTCAAGAGACGTATTGAGGATAGTGAAGATGACGCCACGTTCTTGAACAACAGTGATTATGAGGAGCCGATAGGAAGCGCCGAGCTGGCGAGTGTGGAGCCGGGGAGTATAGACTCTACTTGCGACTCAGAAGCTGAGAGCGACAGTGGAACAGAGCGTGAGGACGCAGGAGAAGCTCACCATGGGCAAGCTCAAGAGGAGGAGACCGAAAGTTTCAATAAACCATCTAACGAATCTAACGAGTCTAATCAAACTTCTGACATTTCAAATAAAACCCCTAACGAATCTAATCAAACCCCTAACGACCCTAAACCAACCCCAGAATCAGAAGAAGATGTCCAGTTCGAGAACGACTCAAACTCAGACGGCCAAACATCAGATACAAGTAACGAGATCGAAGCCCCCAAGCCCCCCTCTTTAAATAACGCCTTGGTGTCGGACGTTCCCTCATTGGCCCTCGACGTGCCGTCATTGGGTCCAGACGCCCGCCCCACATCCCCCCAACTCAGTTACTCCCAACAACAAAGCAGTATCAACATTGTCTCCCCCAAAAAACGGGAAAGCTTAGTGACGAAAAAGGGAGAACCCCGGTTGGTCATTGACCAGCTCGTGTTGACCAACTTCAAGTCGTACGCGGGAAGACAAGTCATCGGTCCATTCAACGCGTCGTTCTCCGCCGTGGTGGGCCCTAACGGGAGCGGTAAGTCCAACGTCATCGACTCCATGTTGTTTGTGTTTGGATTTAGGGCTTCCAAGATGAGGCAGGGAAAGTTGAGCGAGTTGATCCACAACTCGGGTGGGAACCGCTTGGATTTCTGTCAGGTCGACATCCACTTCAACCACGTCGTAGATGAGGAAGAGGACGGCAAATCTACTGTGATTCCCGGCTCCCTGTTGGTGGTATCGAGGAAAGCGCTAAAGAATAACCAGTCGCAGTACTACATCAACAATAAGACGAGCAACTACACAGAGGTGACAAACCTTTTGAAAGAGAAGGGGATCGATTTGCATCATAAACGGTTTTTGATCCTTCAGGGAGAGGTCGAGTCTATTGCTCAGATGAAGGCCAAGGCCGAAAAAGAGAGCGACGATGGGCTCTTAGAATACCTCGAGGATATCATCGGGACCTCTCACTATAAGGAGATGATCGAGACGAACCTCGGGAAAGTCGATGAGTTGAATGATGCGTGCATTGAAAAGTCCAACCGGTTTGAGTTGGTTGAAAAGGATAAAAATCTGTTGGAAGACAAGAAAACAGAGGCATTACATTTCTTGGAAATGGAGAAAAAATTAATCAACCTTAAATCTATACAATTTCAAATCAGTATAGACGAAAACAGCAGCCAGCTCGAATCTCGACAATCGTCTTTTGATCAGTTAAAGCAGGAGTACGAGGGTGAAAAGACTAGAAACGAAGATTTGAACCGACAGCTTGAAGACGATGTTAAACAACAGGAGAGCGTCAAGGCACAAATGTCTGCAGTTTCCAAAGAGATTAGCATAAGATCTGATAGAGCCAAGGCGCTTAATAAGGCAATTGTTTCGGTAGACGAAAAGATCAAAAACTTGAACAGCAAGCTAAAGAAATCAGTGAAAAACAAAGAGCTGCTGGAACAATCGCTCGCGTCGGCAAAACACAAGTTGGACTCACAGAACCAGGCTTCCGCACTGTACAAGGAGGAGATGGACCAGCTCACTAACGAGTTGGGGGTCGAGAAGGCCAAATTGGACGAGATCAGACAGAAAATGACCTCCAAAACGTCCGAGTACTCAAAAGAGATTGAAAGTCTCCAAACAAAGTTAGAACCGTGGAATGATAAGTTGAAGGAGAAGGAAAACACTATCCAGTTGATCAACTCATCGATCGATATGCTCAGCAACCAGCAGTTGGAAAACGATAAGAAGCTTGAGTCTGCCAAAGAGCGGTTGATCAGCATTAAAGCTGAAGGGAAGCGGAAAGAGGTCGAGTACAGCGAGAGCGTAGAGAAACTCGAGCACATTACCGAGCAGATCGAGCTAGGTGACGGTCATATTGATAAAGAGAGACGGGAGTTGCATGTGAAGAAGAATGACTTGATGAACATGCGAACAAAAGTGCAAGACTCTGTATCGGCCCACTCTCATAGTCAAAACAAAAGTCGGGTGTTGACGTCGTTGAGCAGGCTTGCGAAGAGTGGTAGAATCAACGGGTTCTATGGCAGACTTGGGGATTTGGGGGTCATTGAAGACAAGTACGATGTCGCCATTTCCACTGCATGCCCTGCATTGGATTCGATCGTGGTTGAAACCGTCGAAACCGCCCAGACATGCATACAGTACTTGCGTAAGAATAACTTGGGGTACGGGAACTTTATATGTCTCCAGAAGCTACGCAACTTCAATATGTCCCCCATCAGCACTCCTGGTAACCCTGCGTCTGTCAAGCGGTTGTTTGACTTGATCAGGCCCAAGCACGATCGGTTCCTTCCAGCATTCTACAGTAAGGTGTTTGACACACTTGTGGCATCCAACCTTCAGGAGGCCAAGCGGGTGGCCTACGGCAAGCGTCGGTTCAGAGTTGTTACGTTGGACGGGAAGGTTGTCGACACGTCTGGTACTATGTCTGGAGGAGGTAACAGTTTCGCTAAAGGTGGGATGATTCTTGCTTCTGCCAAGCTGCAAGACCTGATGGACTTGAGTGAGGAAGACGTGACGCAGTTGCAAGAGAACTTGAAGTCGATGGAGGCTCGGTATGATAACGAGTACCGCGAGTTTCATGTCAAAGAGAGCCAGCTCCGAAGCTTGAAAGACTTGAAACCCGAAACCGAGTTCAATATCCAGAAATTGAAGCTCGAGATTGAAGCTTTGAGTGCCGAGCGGAAAGATGTCGCTGCCTTGTGTAAGAGGTTAATTGCTGAAAGCGAGAGTAGTGACAGCGCTGCAAAGATTGAACAGGAGATCGAATCGAAACGAGTTGAGAAAGACCAAATCATCTCAAGCAAAGAGAGTCTCAAGCACGAGATGAAGGATTTGGAAAACCGCATAGCCGAATTGGAAGAGAAGATCATGGAGGCCGGAGGAGTTGAATTGCGGTTGCAAAGCGCCAAAGTCGACTCCATCACGCAAAAAATCGAAATTATCCAGGACAAGACCTCGAATGAACGAATGACAGTTCGAAAGTTGGAGAATGAGATCAAGAGGACGACCAAAGTGTACGGTGAAAGCATGAAGGAAATCGAAAAGACCGAGGCCGAGCTAGAGGCTATCAGAAGCCAGGACTCCAACAAGCAGGTAGAGTTGGATCAGTTGAACAAAGAAGTCAACGACTTAGAAAGCGAGAAGGAGGCATTGGACGAACGTCTCGAGGTAATCAACGAGCAGTTGGAGGCCAAAAATAAGGATATTCAAAAGTTCAAATCGCTTGAAATTGAGCTTAATAATAAGCTTGAAAAAATAGCCAGTGTAATCAAAAAGATCAAGCACGATATATCGCTTGACGAAGAGAACTTGGACTCGTTGCTCGTGAGAGATACGTCAGAGTATATAAGCTGGTTGGATGAGGAAGAGCAAGTCAAGTATAATGGGAATGAGATTGAAAAGCTCAACCCTGAGAAATTGACAAAAGTTGACATTGACGAGATAAATCTGGAGATCGCCGAGATCGATGGATACATGGCGAGTGTGAAAGCTGATATTGAAATCTTGAAAGAGTATGGCCAGAAGATCCAGGAGTTTAAAGTCCGTCAGCGAGAGCTCGACGAATCGCTTAGTTCAAGAGATGAGATCAAGAACTACTGCGAGGAGTTGAAGCGTAAGCGGCTCGACGAGTTTATGGAAGGCTTCAACACCATCTCGCTCTCATTGAAGGAGATGTACCAGATGATCACCATGGGCGGGAACGCTGAGTTGGAGCTCGTAGACAGTTTAGATCCGTTTGCCGAAGGAATCCTTTTCAGTGTCATGCCACCGAAGAAGTCATGGAGAAACATCAGCAACTTGAGTGGGGGTGAAAAGACCTTGAGTTCGTTGGCATTGGTGTTTGCGTTGCATAAGTATAAGCCCACTCCGTTGTATGTCATGGATGAAATCGATGCGGCGTTGGATTTCAGAAACGTCAGTATCGTGGCCAATTATATCAAGGAGAGAACCAAGAATGGTCAGTTTATTGTGATTTCTTTAAGAAACAATATGTTTGAGTTGGCCAAGCAGTTGGTGGGGATTTACAAGGTTAATAA
Organism: Yamadazyma sp. yHMH685; assembly: GCA_030571055.1. Lineage (NCBI taxonomy): Eukaryota > Fungi > Ascomycota > Pichiomycetes > Serinales > Debaryomycetaceae > Yamadazyma > Yamadazyma sp. yHMH685. The sequence goes on from JAJLXC010000006.1 coordinate 602,549, forward strand.
TATGACCAAGAGTATTTCCTTGCAGAACAAAGATTTTTTGAATTGATGTATGTACTATTATGTAAAATATCCTATAATAAAGATTGGGCTACGAGATTGCCCTGTAAGGAACGTCGACTCTTGTGGCAAAGCCGTCCTCTTGCTTTCTCTTTAAATCAAACTTGTCGTCGAACCAGTCTATCAAGTCGACCAAGTTACTCTTTGAGTTCATTTCCTTCAACGTGGCGTTACTCAAGCTCTTGCCCAACATTTCAGAGAGATGGTGCTGGGTAATTCTGTACGGCAAGCCGTAACTCATTGCGTAGTGCCAGAACAATTCCACTGCTTTCCACGGCGTCTTGTCGTACCCTGCAAACAAGGCTGGGTTTTCAAGCACCCCTCTAGCCGACATCACCCCATCGCAGCCGGTGTAGTCACATATCCTAGCAACGTCTTCAGGCTTGAAGCAGTCACCGTTTGCGATAAGTGGGACAGTGGCTCGCAGCCGTAGATATTTGATAGCGTCGAGATTCACTGCGGTGGAAGATCTGGTAGTTTTCGTCCGTCCGTGGATGGTGATAAAGTCAACCCCACTTGCTTCTAGCTTTTTAACGAACACAAGAGTTTCCTCCCAGTCTTGATGGATTCGGATTTTAGCATCTACGCAGACTTTATCACCATACTTATCTTTGACGGATTTGACCATACTGGCGACGAGATCTGGTTTCTTCATAAGAGCAGCTCCAATGCCCTCTGCTACTTGTTCCTTAATCGGGCACCCGCAGTTTAGGCCTACCCCGTCTACGTACGGGTGGATCATATCCACGAACCGGAGAAGGTCGGTTTCGTTGTTCACACCCACTTGCACGATCAAGCTTGTATCGTTATTATTGGTGGAGAAGTCAGATAGCCTAGCAATGTCGTTTCTGACAAACTCACGAGCAAGAATCATGGGTGAATACACAATATCTGCGTCGAAGTGTCTTAACACAGCTCTGAATGGGAGCTTCGAGTACCGAACCATCGGTCCTGCAATCTTGGTAGGAATTTTACGAGCCATATTAGTTTTAATAATATTGATTGGTTTGAACTTGGGGTCCCGGAGGACCATCTCACCTTCCATCAGTACTGGCAATTGTCGTATCTCTATCATTGATGTTTCGCGATGAGATGTACTACTCTTTGCAGCCATCGAGTCGTGTGAATAATCAAAAGCCAATATAAACTACTTGATACAACTAACTTTTATCAACTACTCTTCTCAACTACTCTTAAATAACTATCTGTCAACTATTCTTAATAACTATCTGTTAACTATTAACTAACTCATAAAAACTGTCAACCAACACGTAACTGACTCTTAATATACATTATTATTACAGGCTATTTACTATTCCTCCTCGGAACTTTCGCTGCTAGCATCATCTTCTTCGCTGCTCTCCGCCTTCACACCATCGTCAAACAAGCTTAATTGCGTCTTCAACTTCTTCAACTTATCATAGTTTGTTGTCAACTCAGTCTTCTTGGCCTTTGGCTTCTTATCAAACAAAAAGTTGTACAACTTCAAGACGGTTTTGTCTTCGAGTTGATCCATGTCCAACTCCACCTCTTCTTCGTCGTTTAAATCCACATCGTCCTTTATGATCTTGATGAACTCTTGCAACTTCTTATCGGGTAAATTAGGTACTTGCTCACTCACTTGCTTCTTCATCTCATACGTAACTGCCACTTGTGGTACCAACTTGATCTTCTTCGGCTTGACTGATCCATTCATTGAACCTCTCTTCCGCTTACTGAATCTAGCTTTCTTCCTCTGTTCGCGTTGCTGCTTCAACCGCAGCACATGATCATGCTTCAACTTTTCGAGTTCTTGCGTCATTCTGATGATTTGATCTTCGAGGAATTTGATGGCTGGTACCGCTGAAAGTACACTGTCATCGATTTCACTCTCCTCATCCAGAAGATCATCATCCGAGTACTCGTTATCCGAGTTCTGCGGCGTATCCTTGGGGATAGGCCGGTTGAGCCACTTCTTATTGAATATCTCCTGTAACTTATGGCCCATCATATTCACGTCGGTACCGTCAGGATTAAACTTGTAGCAGTTTTCAAACACAAGCGTCACATCTTTCTGAAACTCATCCCCGTTCTCGTACTGGTTATTGGCTAACTTTGACGAGATCGTACCCAAGTCCATCGGCTGTTTCACCACCTCATTGTAATTAGGGATGTTTAAAGCTACTGGGTCAACAGGTTGCAAGAATGGGAAGTTATAATTATAATGCTTCTTACTCATTAAATCTTTCAACACCTGGCTGCAAAACCGTAAATCGGCGGCAAACTTCTTTTTGCGTGGCCTATTATCGTACGGCAACTCCTTAGGTTTTGGAGGGTGAATATGACGCTTAGGGCGGTTACTGGCGATTGACGAGCCATCAACGTCCACCACAGACTTTTGCAGCTCACTTCTCCGCTTCGTGAGGTCAGACTCTGACACTTCACGGGGTGGGAAGTTTAACATGTGCTTTTCAAAATAAGCTTGAATATTTTTACCCATCTTGGCAATAGGGGCATTTTCTCCGTTAAACTTGATACAATTAGTGATCATAAGGTTAAAATCACCAGCGAACGACTCGGGCGACTCGTAAACATTAGCTGCCAACTTCTTTTCAATCGTGGACAAGTCCATCGGAATAGGAATGAAATTATAGTAAAAAGGGATGTTTAGCTTAATGGTGTCGACTGGTTTCAAAAAAGGACTAGCATCTTTCAACCGCTTGATGTTCTTTATGGTGTTAAGAGCGAACCGGTGCTGGTGTTTAGGTAACGGATTTTCAATAGGGGCGAGCGACGGCGGTGGCGGTGCCGGGGCCGGGGTCATATTAGCAGTGCTGGCTGCGGGAGCACCGACGGCGCCTCCTGGAGCCGCGTCGGCTCCACTGGCGGTGGCGTCGGCATCCGTCTCAGAGGGCGTCGTCAACTCCACCGTTCCATTCTGAGGTACCAGCTTCGACTCTGATGGGTTCGGACTTGGACTCGATGACGGATTTGGAGGACTCAAAGGAGGAACGACTCGCTTGTCATACTCAAAATTCTTATCCATCTTCCCGCGCACGACAAAAATAATGAAAAACCGGAATCTGGTGGGAAATGCAAATTATTTAAATATTTTTTCGCCGCGATGGAGAATGGGACAAAAGCAAATGAGGATTTGAGGAGACTATACGTATCAGCTAACAGCATTTGGCGTGGCCACTAGTACTGTGGGTGTACGGGACGTATGGAACCCGGTCTGAGTGTCGTGTTAGTATCTGGCATCGTTAACTAGTATGTGGTATTGTATGTGGTAGGTATGTGGTACTCAGTATGTGGTTTCAGTATGTGGTATTCAGTATGTGGTATTCAGTATGTGGTATTCAGTATGTGGTATCTGGTATGTGGTATCTGGTATGTGGTGTCAGACATCGCATATAAATCCTTCCATATCTCCTGTATCTCAATCCCCGTATCTCCTCTCAATACCACTATCACGTCTCCATGCCACTACACATCCTCGCCACCGAGCACCCCTAGGCACCCCTAGGCATCCTGGCACCCCCGGCCAAATCCTCGTATCTGGCCTATACGCGTACACCGTGTACTAAGTGCTGCATACGCAGTATGCCTACAACTACCCTACTACACTAAATCTCTTTAGCCGTTACCGTCTGACCTCTCCTATCTGCCCGCTTCGCGCGCTTGCTTGTCACGGTCAGGCTAAAATGGCTGGCTGGGCACAGCCAGCCCCAATCGCGGCCCTGGCCTCTATGATTCTGTGACCGGACACGCCTCTAGCAACTATCCTGGTTACCGTCCACCGTACTGGAATGGCTGGTGGCGCGGCGCCCTACTCATTGCGGCGTTGCCCTGTTAATTACCACGGGTTTGACATGGACCCCAGTGGGTGGCTCCAGAAGGTTCTTCGCTCGGACCTATTTTTGACGCTGCGCCGGGTAACGTCGTGGCTACATCCAAGCAAACCCGCGCCGCGGTCGTGGCTGAATAGAGAGCTCGCTCAGGCGTGCAGCGCGCGTGCCATTGTCCCACTTCTATACCGGACTGTGGTTTGTCCGCTGAGACTGGCCAAGTAAGACATTCGTGGCAGAACCGTGGGGATCGAGTTCATACCAATATGTAGGTATCTGTGAAAGAATGATAGGACGGAAATAGACTTAGCTAGTGGGTATCAATGCCCTGGCAGTATTCTGGTACCTTTCAATAATGGCGCTTCTCAATGGCAGTAAGCTAGACGACCTGTAACGACAGCTCACGGTCAAACGGCTACTAACACCACTACTCTCACTACTATAATACATGTATAATACAAGCTATACTACTACAAATGGATCCCCAAAAGATCGTTCCCACTGAAACCCTTGTTGCAGCTGGGACACCGTCTTAACCTTGCGTTTAACCTTTCCTTCGTACACTGGCTACAGAAAACATGCCCACACACTGTGATCACTGTGTCTTTCCAGTTCTTCGAGCACACTGAGCACTTCACCATGCTCCTGAATCCATTCAACTCCTCATTGTCTACCCCATGCTGGCTCTGATGCTTATACTTGTGAAGCTTCACCAACTCGATCTCCCTCTCGCTGATCTGATTGCTGAGCAGTACCCTCTCCTGCTTGGCCACCTTTAACTCCTCAGCCATCGCATTAACCTTCCTGACAATATTACCCATCTCCACCAGTTTTGAATTGTTGGTTGCTACAAGCTTCTTATTATCAACCCTGACACTCTGTACTTGTTTTTTCAAGTCCTCTGTCACCTCCTGCATCTTACTTACTTTCTCTTTATACTTGTTTTCAAACTCAGTATACTTATCAAGTAATTCATTCGATTTGTTCACCGTGAGCTTCAATAACTTATTCTCGCTTGTCAATGTATCCTTTAACTTCATGACCTGGAAATACTTTTGGTCAGCCTTGGTCTTTTCGATCTGGTATTTTTTTACAAGGTTCTCCTGCTCGAGTTGAGACATGAGTTTTATGTGAATGTCGCTAACTAGTTTCTTATAACTATCTTCGAGCTCCCGAATGATCTCTCCGGTTTCGGCGTCCACTTTTTGAAACTCAATCTGTTTCACAAGTTCCTCATTAATTTTTACCAACTTTTCGTTGGGTTTTTGTCTCTCCAAAAGATTTACCTTGTTGAGTAACTCGTCTCTATTGTTACGTACTCTCACCAAATCGGTTTCGCACTTGTGTACAGACTCCTTGAGCTGTTGTATTTCTTTCAAGAGTTCAGCGTTGAACATGTCTGTGTAGTTGTTGATGCGACCGGTTAATTGTTTGATAGCTGCGTCTCTTTTATCTAGCTCTTCCTCCGACACTCCACTCCTGGCGGTTGTTTCGACTTTGATAACTTCCACTGGGCACTTGATCTCTTTAGCAAGTTCCTCCTTCTCGGCAAGCAACGACTTCAACTTGGCCTCGTACTCCTGAACAATTCTAGCCAACTCTTTGGCTTCCTCTGTCTGAGCAGCTTCTCCGTTAGAGGACGCCACGGGAGGCAAACTGGCGTCATGCGTCGACTCAGCACTATTAGTATCCTCAGTCTTTATGCTGTAAACTCTCCTCACCGTCTCGCTCTCCAATCGTTCCCGCTGCGTCAAAAGCTTGTGGCTCAATTCATCCACTCGGACTTCCAAGTCATCCTTAGCAACCCGAAGCACCGCATTGTCTGCCTCAAGCTTCGAAACCTCATCCGCAAGTTCGTCCAATTTTGCAAGCTTCGTCTTGGCCTCGTCCTCTGTCAATTTACCTGTCAAGACAGTGTTGATACTAGCTATAAGCTCCTCTTCGTTAGCCTGACCAACCTGTTTCAACACCCGCATCTGCCACGACTTCGCCGTCGCCACTTCCAGAGCTAGCTGTTCAGCCTTTGAAGCCCTTTCAGCCGCAGCCTTCTCGTGCGTCTTGGCTTTCGTCTTATAGTACTTCATCTGTCTCCAGATAGCTTGTTTCCTAAAGTACTTCACGTCCTCTTGCGTCAACGGGCCCTCGGTTTCCGAGATTTCGTCGTACACACGCCGTCTCTTTACGGTAAGCGAGTCGTCTGGGTTCTCATGGACCTCGTCACTGTGACTGCGTTCATGTTTAACGCTGTCTCTATCGTGCTCCATGGTAGTTGTCTTCAAAATTTTCGCGGCTCCAAACTTTTAACTCTCGCGATAGGAATAGGGGGTTGGGACACGACTGAAAAATCTTAAACTGGACTAATTTTAGTTCTGCGGCCAATATTATAAGTGGAGAACGTTGTGTGTGTTCCCATATATATCGGGTATCCCCACTATACAATAGATAAGACTTTGAGCTGGCTACTGGACCTAATTGCGCGATAGCTTGTTGCTTCCTCCATTTATCCTCCTCAATTGCTTATTTTTATTCCCATCTGACTGATTTCCATGTTGTTTAATATATTCACATTATTCCTTTGGATTTCCACTGTCTTGTCAGCAAAACTGTATCTTTTCAAGACGTGTGAACAGAATGGGTTCTGTAAGAGAAATAATGAGTACGCTAAAAATAAACTCCTTTCCCAATCAAACGACTATACAATTCGTCAACCTGTGAAAGTTGATGCGGATCTCGCTGTCCTCTCAGGGTTTGTTACCAAGACTCTTCCTGAAAAGCAGATAAATTTCCCGTTTTCCGTCTTGTTCTTGCAGGATGGAAGTGTTCGATTCACAGTAGACGAAGATAGAAATGTGGAGACCAAGATAAACCCTCATAGGTTCAAAGCTGCAGAACATGTTGTACCTCAGCTTCCAGTTTTACTAGCAAAAGACTTCAGAGTGAAGGATGAAAAAGATAAAATCACAGTCATTGCTAAAAATATCAAATTGGTGATCCAGAAACAATTCAAAGTGGACATCTTCGTAGACAATAAGCTTGAAATGACAATAAACCAAGATTATTTCTTGAATATAGAACATCACCGAGCCCAGCAGAACAACAGCCAGAATCTCCTACCTGAAGAGATAGATTTCAACATGTTCAGCGACGATTTCAAAGACTCAAAGGACGACACAATGCAACTCGGTCCTGAGTCTATAGCAATGGATTTTAACTTTATTGGATACAAAAATGCCTTTGGCATTCCTGAACATTCAAGCGGGTTGAACTTGCAACAGGAAATGTATCGACTCTATAACGTTGACATTTTCGAATACGAGGTCGGCTCGAACTTGCCCATGTATGGGTCAATCCCCCTCTTGTTGGCAGCCAAACCGGGTGCAGCTATCGGCCTTTTCTGGATCAACAGTGCTGACACATACATAGATATCACGAAATCTTCAGACCATTTAAAGAGCCACTGGATGAGCGAAAACGGGGTGCTTGACTTTATAGTGTTCTTCGGTGAGAGCCCAACCGAAATCAATAAAAAGTATGCGGAAGTTTCTGGTTACACTGCCTTACCACAGCTCTTCTCCTTGGGATACCATCAGTGTCGTTGGAACTACAATGACCAGAAAGATTTATTGAACATCAATGCCTTATTTGACCGACACAAAATTCCGTACGATACTATCTGGTTGGACATAGAGTACACTGACAACAAACAGTACTTCACGTGGAACTCTAACTTCCCCTCTCCTAGTAACATGCTTAGTGAGTTAGACCTGACAGGAAGAAACTTGGTCATCATTATTGATCCCCATATTAAAAAGAGCTATGAAGTGTCCAACAAGCTAATCGAAGAGAGATTGACCATCATGGATGCCAAGAACAATACGTTCTTTGGCCATTGCTGGCCCGGAGAATCTATATGGGTTGATTCATTTAACCCTAAGGTCCAGGGATACTGGAATAAGCTTCACGAGTTGAGCCCGGAAAATAAGGTGTTTTTCAATAACACCAACATTCACCTCTGGAATGATATGAATGAGATCTCTGTTTTTGAAGGTCCAGAGACCTCCAGTCCCAAGGACAACCTTCAATACGGGGACTATGAGGAGAGATCGCTCCACAACTTGAATGGTAGAAAGTTCCACGATTTGACTTACAACTCATTAATCAAACGTCAGCAAAGCACAAGCAGACAGAGACCATTCATTTTAACCAGATCCTTCTTTACAGGTCTGCAGAAGACAGCTGCCATGTGGACTGGTGATAACATGTCTAAATGGGAGTACCTCAAACTTTCCATTCCAATGGTGCTCAATAATGGAATCGCTGGTATGCCTTTTGCTGGCGCAGATGTAGGTGGATTCTTTGGTGATCCATCAAAGGACTTGTTGACTAGATGGTATCAAACTGGGATCTGGTATCCATTCTTCAGAGCGCATGCCCATATAGATTCCAGAAGGAGAGAGCCTTGGGTACCGGGTGAACCTTATACGTCTATTATACGAGATGCTATCACCTTAAGGTATTCCTTGTTACCTGAGTTTTATAATGCATTTAGGGAATCTAGTGTGAGTGGTACGCCCGTATTGAGGCCAATATTTTACGAAAATGATGCATCGGTGAACTTCGACATTGAGGATCAATTCTTTTTGGGAGCTTCAGGTATTTTGGTGAAGCCTATAACAATGAAAGACCAGAAGGATGTGGAAATTAAATTCCCAGATGATGAGATCTACTACGAGTTTAACAACGGGCAGGTCAGTTACAAGCACCACTTGGAGAAAGTTTCTTTCCCTGTGACGTTGGAAGATATTCCAATGGTGTTGAAAGGAGGATCTATAATCTCTAGAAAAATGAGGCATAGAAGATCTAGTAAGTTGATGGAGAATGATCCGTATACGTTAGTCATCGCCCCAAGCAGTAAGGGAAAGGCGAAAGGCCACTTGTATGTGGATGACTATGAGTCCTTCAACTACACGAAGGGTGACTACTTACTCGTAGAGTTTGAGTACACTAATGGGAAATTGACAAGCGAGGTCCTCAATCTGTATCCGGTTCCAAACAAGGTGGAGCGGATTATTGTTCTTGATACAAGGGCATCGGCGGTGTCTAATGGTGGTCAGCCTGTACGTTTCGAGCATGTAGAAGGCAATCTAATTATCAAAAACCCAGGAATCACTGTGGGCCAGCAGTGGGATATTTCTGTGGTTACAGAGGTTATTCATGATGAGTTATAAATGTTATGATTATGTAACAGTAATATACTATTCACGGCTGAATTCAGCTCTGGTACATGTCGATACCATCGCCAAGCGGAACCAATCGAGCTTGTCACTACATAAATCGCATTGTACGTATTTGGGTAGGATTTCACTGGTTAGACATCGTAGATGGCAGATTTGTCGACACCGGCAGTGAGTGAGAGTCACCAAGGGCACAATTTCACTCTTGGAAGCGGGCATCATATCAATTGCTACGGAACATTTACCACAGCTTTGGACTGCCATTAGTTTAGTTCTCAACTCTTCACATAGGTCATCTGTACTATATAGATCACCTTGTTCGTATTTGGATGCGAAATCTTCAAATCCTCCTTTCCAGAATTGAACGTTGTCAAAGCTTATTCCGTACTTATTTTTCTCCCACACTTCGAAAACATCTTCCTTAAAAATGTTTACCTCCAAGTTTAGCTTATTAAAGTAGGGAGAAGAAAGAAGGAGTCTCAAGCTTGCCAAACGCATTGGAAGCGAATGGCCCGAGCCTTTCAGTTTAACGAGTCGGTCGGTCGAGGCGACATGTCGCGACTGATGCGGGTGCTGGTACGCATGCTCAAACTGTAAGGCAGCCACTTGAGACGGGAACCCGCCTACTAGTACCGCCATATCCCAAGGCCGCAGGCCCTCGCGCCTGGTACGGTACGCGCCCGACGGGAGATCACCATTATGTTGACGAAGTCTTCGCGTAGGATTCGGCGTGGAGCCGATATAAAATTGGCGCGGCTTAGGACGAGACTGTAGGAGGTAAACGCCATAGAACGAACTGATTGTATGAGGTGTAAGTGATTTTTTTGACGGTTCCCTTGCTTTAGAGGGTGATTTACTTATAGAATTTCTTGGTTTCCTAGACTTTTTTGGAGTCGACTGGGAAGAACTGCTCATCATAAGTACAACACAGAGGTAGCTTACACCGTTATGCTAGGTCTGATGCCTAAGTTCAGGAATAGCGGTAGTGCGAAAGATAGATTAGAGGTATTCGCATGGTGCGGCCACATCGGTGAAGAAATTCAAATATCGAACAGAAAAAGGTCAATTTGATGAATAGTAGATTTTTGTCGAAGAGGTGAACAATACTGAGATAAGAAGGAGTTTCAAGTATACTTCAACCTCAGGCCAGATCGTAGTTTTTAGCCCTTTCAGATTACAGCGTAGTTTCAAACCTTTTCAGGTTACAGCTTCCTCTACCAGCTAGACTGTCCCGCGGGTATTTAAAGTGGGAGAGAGAAAGAATTTTACTGCGGTCATGGTGCTACGCACCAAAAGGCCACCGCGACATCGTGGGGCGCAGCCCGCACGCGGGATTTACGACATCAATAGTGCGGCGGTGAGGAAGTCAAATCTAAATATACCACCAAACCTCAATCTGTGCGAAAAATTGTTTTATCTTCACCATAGTTGCGTTAATACGCTTTTCTTACTTTCGTGTGACTTCATACACTTTATCAGCCTTATTTTCGGTTTCAGATTATTTTAACAGACTTTTCCCAAGCGCTCAGCGCTATTTTTAACCCAACTAACGATAACTTTACGTGATAGACCGTACTCACAATTAAGTGATACATCGCATACCTTCATTTGATACATCGCTTTCAACGTTTGATAGATCAACTTGGAATCATTTTTTCAAACGTATTACATCACATTCCAACCCCCTTCCCCCACTATTGTAAATTTTGGACCTAGCCATGTCAACCAAGGTTAAAGAGGAAGACCATCTCCAGACCAATACTCTGTCGAATCAGAGTGGATCCAATGACTTTGTTAAAAAGCTTTACCAAATGCTCCAGGAGGATAGCTACAAGAGCATCGTCAGATGGACTGCTCAAGGTGACTCGTTTGTGGTGCTTGATACCAATGAATTTACTAAGGAAATACTACCTCGGCACTTTAAACACAGTAATTTCGCCAGTTTTGTTAGACAGCTTAATAAGTATGACTTTCATAAAGTCAAGGTCCCCAACGAAGCCAAGCGTAATTATGCGTATGGAGATGATGCGTGGGAGTTTAAGCACCCAGAATTCAGAATCAATGATAGAGATGCCTTGGACAATATCAAGCGTAAGGGAACCACCAATAAGAAAAATGGGCAGACACCAGTAGCAGCATCTTCTTCTGAGCAGTTAGCTCATAAGGTAGCTAAACTTCAAGAACAGATGGATTCGGTGAAGAGTGAAAACTCTAATCTCTCCCAGCAGCTCAGCACTCTTTCTTCAAAATATAAGTACTTGATGGACTATTTGGTAACAGTGAAGCTGTTCGAGGAGAGAAATTACAGTTCCATCAATGTGTTACTCAGTTCCTTGGCACAAGTAGGGATCAAGCTACCGGCTGTTGATTTTCCAGATCCTAATTTGATAGGAAATCATCAGCAACAGCCCATTTATCCAGATCCCCCACTGCAGTCGCAGCCTCCACCGCAACCACCGGCGCAGCGTCTATCCGCTTCCCTTCCATCCAACAATCCTGCTGCTAGGACCCACAGCAGAACCCACAGTCAGACTCTAGTGCCCACTCAACCTCCAGTACCAGCTCAGACACCTGCTAAGCCAGCCCCAGCTCCAGCTTTGGCGTCTCCTGAACTTTTATCACAACACAACACACCTAGTCGACCTGCGACTGCGGTGGGCAGTTCGGCCGTAGAGTCTCAACTGCCACCAGCTGCTGTTGCTGCTACGTCGGGCACACCTCCAAACCAGGCAGTTGTGCGGACAAACATTCCTAACCCCAAGTTCCATGTTTTGCTAGTTGAGGACGATAACGTCTGTATTCAGTTATGTAGAAAGTTTTTGGTCAAGTATGGGTGTCAGGTAACGGTGGTGAGCGATGGTCTCAACGCCATTTCCACAGTGGAAGAAACTAAGTATGACTTGGTATTGATGGATATTGTCATGCCCAATTTGGATGGGGCTACAGCAACAAGTGTGATTCGTTCGTTTGATACAAAAACGCCCATTATCGCCATGACCGGGAACATCGAGGACAACGATTTGGTAAATTACCTCCAGAACGGGATGTCAGATATTCTTGCTAAACCGTTCACGAAAGACGATTTATATTCGATACTAGCCAAGCACCTCCTTACGAGTCTTGACACGCCGACGGGTCTTCCGCCACCGCCCCAGCTCTCGCCTGGTCTTACTCCCGGTGCCGGGCTAGAACAGTCACCCGTGGCTACCGTGGCGGTGCAGACAGGAGTGCCAGTAGCCGACACTCTTGTGGTGGGCGCAACTCCGGCGTCGAAATTCTTGGCCGATGATAGGGTGATTAAGAAGCAGAGGCTTCAGTAATGAAAAGTAGACTTTGATTTAGTGTATATAGCGTTAACTGTAAAGTATGATAATAAATGTAGACTATAAAGAGACAACTAAGAAGAGTAATATAGCTATTCTCAATACTTAGTATATTGCATGGAGGGATAAGTCGGTGAAAGCATTCTGGTAGTGACCGAACTCCCCTAACACTACCACGTCGATATCGCTGAAGTACATACTGTCAAAGACGTACTCTAGGATTGGAGGAGTATATTTTTTTCGATTTCTTTTTTTTTTTGCAACCACAGTAAACTCGTCATTATCTGGTGCTCTTTGTTTACTCTCTTTCTGGTCCATTAGGTGTACGAGGTGGGAGAGAATGGGGTATTTGTGGTGTAATTCAGACCTAGTGAGGCTGTTTGTGTGGGAAAGTATATTGTTCCCTAGAAGGTAGACTGGAGACATGCAGGTAAAGAGTACATTGGTAACGGCCAAGTCGGCGTGTGGGAGAAAGTAAAGGGTCGACATGTTCGGGGTGTTAGGATGCTGTTCTGTAATGCTGATATCGTACTCTTTAAACAACCGTAAGTCTGCTGGAGTGAATATAGGGTCATAAACGGTGACTTTTGCCGAGTACTCATCCCGAACTTCAAGCAAGAATGCCATTTGATAGAGGGCCGGAGTACTGCTGGTAGGTGATCCAAGTGCAAGGCATCGTATATCAGAGACGGTAAACTTGATAGCGTCTTTACTAGCTGTGAAGAGCAGAGACAGTGAAATTTCAGTCCTTAACCGCTCGAGCTTTGCCCTTACTATAACCACTGTATCCATAACGTCCACTCCATCGCAAGAATCAACCGGTTCACTATATCTTATCTCCAGCATCATAGCCCTCTTCCACCGGAACAGACTCTTAAATCCCCAATATCGTGTCTGTACCCAATGCGCACCGGGTCGATGAGCCAGTTCACCAGGTTAAAAAGATTTTTATAAATTCCTACAAGTTGACGTCTTTGGGCCCTCACAACTCTAGTAATTCGCTAGATACGCTGACTACTCACCGAAGCCCGACAGTTTCTGCTACCTACAATACCCGTGATACCAGTCCCGACATGAGAAAGTGTAAGGTATTTGTGGGTTCTTCACACCCAGGATTGGGGAAATTAGTCTGCGAAAGGCTAGGCGTAGAGCCGGCTCCATGCAGCTTGAAGAAATTTTCCAACGGTGAAACCTCGGTTTCTATCGGTGTGTCGGTTAGAGACGAAGATGTGTACATCATCCAAAGTGGTAGCCCGGAAATCAATGATCATATAATGGAGTTGCTTATTTTAATCTCTGCCTGTCGAGGAGGTTCTGCTTCCAAGATTACAGCCGTGATCCCACAGTTTCCTTATTCCAAGCAGAGTAAAATGAAAAAACATAGAGGAGCTATCACCGCCAGAATGTTGGCTAACTTGTTGATCATGGCTGGGGCCGACCACGTGATTTCCATGGATTTGCATGCCTCGCAAATGCAAGGATTTTTCACTAAACCAGTGGATAACTTATTTGGTGCTCCCACGTTAGCTCGCTGGATTCGTCATAATGTTCCCGACTGGAAGAATGCCGTCGTGGTGTCGAAGAATCCAGGAGGTACTAAACGGGTCACGACATTGGCCGATGCGTTGAAGATTAACTTTGCCATGATTCACACCGATAGAAGAAGGACACACGATGCGTATAACTTTAAGAACAAAAAACGGAACTTGAAGCCCTCAGCCAAGAACAATGACGAAGAGGAGGAGAATATCGTCAGCGAGATGCAAACAGCCCGGATTGTGCAGGGTCATGTTGTGGACGATGACTATCCAACTGCTGCCAACGGTAAGCTTGAAAAGGATGGCCACTCACACAAGCTGACTCTTTTGGATTCAGACGCTTTGGGTGGTTCTTACGACGCTGAGAATTCTGACGATGAAGACGAATTAGCTTTGGCCTCGGAGAAATTAATCACCCTTGTCGGAGATGTACACGATAAGGCAGCTATTATTTTGGACGATATGATTGATAAGCCCAACTCGTTCATTGCTGCTGCCGAGCATTTGAGAATGAACTGTGGAGCCAAGTCCGTGTTCATTTTGGGTACGCACGGAGTGTTCCAGGATGGGTGTTTGGAGACGTTGAATGCGTGTGATTGCATCGACAGCATTGTGGTGACTAACACGTATCCGATGACGAAGAAGCGGATCGAGCAGAATGAGAAGCTCAATGTGATTGACGTATCACCAATCTTTGCTGAATGTATCAGAAGAGACCATTTTGGTGAATCGATTTCTGTGTTATTTGATTCATTGGCAGCCATAGAGTGATATGGTTTAATTTATGTCTTATTTAACTAGACCCGTAGACCAACGATGCAGCCACTTTGGGCTGCAGTACTCATTTCTTCAATAAATGATAGTACTAACGGAGCGTTGGAACAATGATTGTAACTATAGTTAGCGATTCTGCCGTTGTATTACGGCGGGTGCTGGCCAAGTTCCTACATGAATGTACGATTTATGTTTGACTGAATGTAGATGTCGAGTGATTTGCTCTATAACAGATTACTGATTTGTGGAATTCACTATTCTATACTCTATTCTCTGAGTTTCTCCTAGTTCTACCATCTGAGTAGTCAATTCTATGCTACGCCTTTATCACGGTGTCTACCGCCCTGCCGCTTCTTTCACTATCATGCCACTATACCGCTACACCAGACGTGCTGCATATACCATTTCTACTAAGATTTCACTGAAAGCTTGATACCGACTGAAGAATTAATCTTGACTGATGGCGAGCTAATTACTTATGTGTTAAGTACCACATCAGTTAGTGAGGGTATGGTGAAGAGCATATGCACAGACCAACCCCACGATGGCAACAAATACGGTATTCTGATTGTAGCGAAGATCGGTGGCCTCATCTAGCTGTTCAGGGGTCAAGTTGTGTTCGACTTTGACCTGGGCTCCGATCTCGGGATTCTCATGGTGCTTCTCTGATTCTGTAGACCTTACTGGCATCTCTTTAGAATCGATTGCTGGATTATTCAACTGCGCGGAAGAACTAAAAATTGCGGGGCCAGAATCTTTAGCCTCTAGGATATCATTTTCTCGGTGTGTAGGTTTCATAAGTTCTTTATGGAGAATTTCATTCACTTTGAGGTAAACATCTTTCTGCAGACCTTCCTCCAAATCAGCAGATTTCAGGTTGGAAGTCTTAGGAATAGCTTCCAGAATAGCTTCCAGAATAGACCGGGTTTTTTCCAGGAAAGCATTGTGCTTATCTAAATTTGTTTTGGCCTTGCCCGGGTTAACCGCATCTTCAAGCTCCGATAGTAATAGCTTGCCTGATGATACACCTCTGTTAGATGGTATATCTGAAACTGCCTTGCCGTGTCTGTTCTCCTCGTCTCTGTTCTTTTCGTCTTTGTTCTTCTCTTGATCGAACTCCTGGCTCAACAGGACGATCTTCTTACTCAACTGTTGCTTCTCATCCTTGAGGGCAAAGACCTTCTCCTCCAACTTTTTGACGGTCTTGTAATTCTCGTCTCTGAAATATTTGTATTCCGCCATAAGCTTTTCATTCTTGTGTCTCTCCGTAGTGATGGAGTCATTGAGATTCTTAAATTTGTCGTTGATATGCTCAGTAAGGTAAACCTCGCTGAGCTCATTCGTTCTCGCCCTATATGTCTTCAAAAATGCTTCTAAAGAGGTTAAAGTGGTGTTCTGCTGCTTGAGCTTTGCAAAACAATTAACTAATAAGCCAATTGAGTCTTCCAATTTGCTGCTAGTAGAGGTCCCGCTATTTTTGAAGATACCGTTGTTCGCTTTTGTATAGAGCCCCAAAAGACTATCTTCGATTTCGGGGTTTATATCGCTGAACAATGCAGATTCAAATGATAAATTCTTTTTGGGACCCTGTTCATTCACGCCAACTTCCGGCGGGAATTTAATCTTGTTGTATAAGTCTTGGATATATTGATAGTGCTTATACTCCACAGAATCAATTGGGGAAATATTTGCTTCACCGTTTCTCAGAGCCAAGTCGTTCATGATACTGATATTCTCTACTTTGCAGCTGATCTGCTTGTGGTTGATGCCCACCTGAATATTAAATCCGAAACATATACTGTCCCCGATCTTGACTTCCACTGGCTCGGTATCAAGCTTGGCATTATTTATATATGTTCCGTTAGACGAGCCAAGATCTTTCAACATCATCTTTCCATCATCTACGTACATGACTGCATGGTTTCTACTCAACACTCGCGAGTCGAAGAATCCGTTGGTGACGTCTGGCTTGATTTTGGCTCCAGTGGGGCGGCCAAGCTTTCGTGTGTCGGGGAAGTATGGTACGGAGATGTGTCTCGTTATAAATGTGTCGTTGAGGGATGCAAGGGTGATGAAGTACTGGAGTTGTTTTCTTTTCGGTTGGGTTTCGGGCTTCTTGTCGATCTTGTTGGTGAACCCGGTGAGACTGGGTGTTGCGACTACCTGACTCTGGGAGTTGGATCGCCTTCTATTGACACGCCCATCGAGCCTATGGTCCGTGGGTGGCCGTGTTTGCGATAAGTCCAAGTGAATTGGGATATCTGTTTTGCTCATTGGGTGGATTGATCGATGGGAAATGTGAGAATAGTATCAGAGTGAGGAGTAGAATCGCGAGGGTAGAGTCAGTGTATGAGTGAACGTAGAGACCTTTGGTTTACGGACTTAAACGGGAACAAGAGATGAGAGACAGAGGCACGAAGTAAGCAGCGGTGTATCCCAAGCGATTAATCATCTATATGATTGAGTTGTGGGTACTTCTACAAATTTAGATTATATACTCAACACTGAGTCGCTTGACTTCTGAATAGCTCCAAGAACATGGCAAGAGTCAGACATTTGAACCAGAATAATCCCAACAGTGTCTCTATGCAAGAGAGTCCCTCCATTCTTCTGAAGAAAATCAGACCATACGCCTGTGAACATAAACCCGTAATCTGCAAATCCGATCTACTCTTCCGCGAATAAAAACAAAACACTCCAACATAATAACATCAATAGCCAATGTCTGTGTCTGACGCTCGGGACAGAGGAGCCAACCCGTCCACCAATGACTACCTTCTCAGCTGCGTTAACTCTCTCAAAAGCTCCAGTCAGCTCCTCGAGAAGTCCCTAAAAATTGTAGACGCATCCACAAATGACGTCCAAAGGCTCAACAAGATTCTCAAAACTGACACCGTATTCGGCCTTGTCGCGGAACTGGACTTGCAGCACTCCATCAAGACAGTACAGAATGAGCTCCACCCAAAAGTTGAGGGATTGAGGTCCAAATACGAACAGGAATTGAATAGCGTACGAAACAGAACGAAGAATCTAAAGAATAAAATTGAATTGCAGAGAGTCAGGCTACAATCGCTAAACAAAACAGATTCAGGGAAGAGCCGGGAGGTCATCAACGATAAGCTTCTTCGGTTGAACTTTTTAAGGAATAAGAAGTCTCGGTTGAAGTTTAATTTGCTGAGGTACCAGTTGCAGGACCAAAAAAGCAGGTTGAGCATGCCAGAGGAGCGAAGGAATGAATAGAGACAAATGATAACGAGTATGTAATTTTATGATGTATTTTAATGATACCGTGGAGCACTTTGACAAGTTTTCACTCTGCTTCGCTTAAATCAAGTCAGTCTGACGTAGCATCTCTATTGAACTATTACAGCATGCGTCTAATGATGTGTTGTACTAGATCACCGCATCACTGGACCAAGATGTGCTGCTACTGTTCTGAGCTTCTGACAGCGACGATAACGAAAATTTACAAATCTACCTATACTTTCTATGGCAGTGATTACTCTATGTACATATATTTGCTTACTGCATGTCTCCTAACATCTGCTGCTTCACGTCCTGCCCTATTACATGCTCTACTGTCGTCATATTAAGGTTCTTAGCGACCTCCTTCGAGTACATATACGCCACCTCCTTAATATCCGTCTGTCCTCCTGGCTTCAACTGCTGAATGGAAGTGGCTGATACTCCAGGTAACCCACACATAGTGAAGGTGTTCAAAAACTTCAATTCCGGCCTGACATTCAACGCAATCCCGTAACTAGTAATCCCACGCTGAATGTTTGTGCCGATTGATGCTATCTTCAAATTATCCTTCTCCATCCACACACCAGGATTCTTATTCAAATAGCTTTCAAGACTATAATTCTTCTTCAATAAGTCCTGGATCGATCGGAGAAGCACTGAGTCCACAAAACAGCGGACAGTAAGGTCCAGGAATTTCTTGAGATCCAAGATCAAGTACGCCACAAGCTGCCCCTGGCCGTGCCATGTGATATCCCCCCCTCTTTCCAACTGGTGGAATTCACAGCCAAGGTCTTCAAACTGTTTCATCTGATGTTGGATAGTAGGGTCTTTCTTGATTTTTTTCCCCCCAGTATAAACATTATTGAACTCAAAGGTCAAGAGTGTGGGGTGTGGCTTCATATCAAGGATCTTATCCAAAAGGCCTCCTTCGTATTCACTAACTTCAAATCCCTGCTTGGAGAGCTGCAACTGCGAGCGTTTGATCTTCGATTCAATCTCTTTGAAAGAAAGGTTTGCATCAACAATATTTTGCTGAAGCTGTTGGCCTTCTAGGAAAGGGGTCTTGCCATCAAAGTGTACATGTCGGAGGGTGTGGTAGTTCTCAATCAAGGGAATGAACTTCGTGCAGGTGGAGGAAAATCGTTTGAAGATCATTGAAAATTCATTTAGTAGTCAATATTTTGAGATTTTGCAATAGTATTCGCGAGACGATAACACCACAGATCCTACAGTCTCCATGGCAAAACCTCTTGTGCTTCCACTCCCGGAACACAGACCGCAGACCCCATTGGTCCAGACCCCTGGTGTGCAAACTCCAAAGGCCTCAGCTACCACCTCTACTTCTAAGAAATTTTTCAGTCTCTTAGACAAGGAAAAGAATCTCAGAAGGTCTAGGAAGAAACTAGATCTTCGTATAAGCCCGATCGTGGACCTGGAAGAGTTCAAACTTTTGTGCGTGCTTTATCTCCCAAAGAAGTATCAACTTCAAAATGATTCCTCATCGAAGTTGAAACATTTGACTGCAAATCTACCTGCCCTTGTTCCTCATTCGAATGATACTACTAATATCCTGTATCCCAAATTAACCCTTCAGCTACACATATTCCTTGCTAGCATTATATGCAAGTACGTCACGTCGTGGTACATGGAGAAGTTGAATACTGACAACTTTGAATTTGTTCAGAATGTGTACACTGTGTTATGTGAGTTTATTCGCAGCCTAGCTATGCGCTTCAGTATTACCTTGAATAGCGACAATTTGTTGCAAAGGGTAGATGAGTGGAGTGGTATCTTGGAAGAGCATATACGGGAACTTGCTGGAGGCGATTCTGTTAAGATTGTGGACGATTACAAACGCTACATGGGAGGAGCCAATGTTGTGGTTAACGAGAAGAGTGATCATGAAATTCTACATGAGTTTTTGGCCTCGAGACACGTGACGTTCGAGTCTGGACATTCCAAGCAGATGTACAGGCGTGTTTTGGTGAAGAGAGTTCTCGTGGCTATTTTTGGAGAAAAAGGCGACGATCAAGAGGATGAGATAAAAGAAAAAGACAGTTTAGGACCGCTTGATACCCATATAGGAATGGTTTTTGTAGACACCATTGTGGCAGACCTAGTACTTGGAAAGGTGCTTGAGAAGCTTAGCACCTCTGAGTTTATGCTATCTCTAATCCAGCGAGCAGTGATAGCTATTCGCAGCAAGCTAGATGAAAGAGCTAAGGATAAAAGCGACAGAAGCGGTCCATCGTTCCGATCTCGTATGAAGTGGTTCTTTTCCAAAAGCTATAAGGATTTGGGCTACCTCACGATGTGGACAGAAGACTACGAGCCTGGTGAAGAGTACATACTAGATAATAGGCTTTTCCTGTTGCTAGATACGCTCACGGGGTTCAGTAAAAGAAAACCGCTACTTGCTAGTGTCGTAAATACTTTGAAGAGCGTGGTGATTTGCAACCGAGCACTTGCAGGCAAGTTGAATCGGATTTGTAGAAAGATGCTATTCAAGGGACTAGTCCAGTCGCAGTTGATCACAGACGAGACATTGGCTGGTGTCATTGGAGGGTTGAGGGAGACTGTTTTCGGGGAAAGTGAGTCTGATAACCAGCCCAGGGAGAAGGCGGAGGTACCAACACCCGATATCAATTCTCTCGCTACAGACATCTACGCACTTCTTACCCACCCTTCGCTACCATTATCTGGAGAAGCTATAAAGTATTTCACTTACCAAAACGAGAGCCGAGAAGATATCATCTCTTCGATTACTTCTACCCTTCGTGTCTTTAGTTATAGTTCTACACGCCTGGCCCCTTTACCCTCCGCATCAACGTCCTCCACGGCTCTAAACGAGTGGTTATGGATCAAGCTTGTGGATAATCTAGTCGCGAATTTATATCCTGAGCTTTGCATAGATTGAAGATGCTCGAACAAGCACTAGCTGATAAAAACGTCTACAGCTACTTTGGTCTTCTTGTGCGATTGAGTGATGTAGATGATCGACTCCTTAATACAATCGAACTCTTTGCATTTGGCAACGCTCGGCATTATTTCAAATACAGACAAAAGTACCTTGACTTGACACCAGAGCAAACACTTAAGCTCGCCAAATTGAGTGTTTGGGATGCATTGAGTGTGCACGATGGTGGAGTTGTGGATTCTGGTGACATTTTCGAAGATCAAGACATCTTAGCTTTGCTTGGGGGTGATCCTTTTGCTGTGGAACAGGCGTTGTTGGAGATGAATAGCGAAAGCGTAAGCGTAATAATTGATGAAGCGGAGGGGAAAATTACTGTGAAGGAAATGACGAAATTGAGAGATGTGTATGTCCCCCAGCTCTATGCTTTGAGAGTGTTGCAACCCGAGGATGTGGTGGGGTTGGATGCGCACATAACAGCGTTAGAGGACTGGCACGCAACACTTTCTCGAGCACAAGAAGTAGGATCCGAAAAGGAGGATAAGGGAGAAGAAAAGGATGAGAAGGACGACGAGAAGTCGAAAAAGAGAAAGGCACTGTTGGTCGAAAAAGCGATAGTGTGATCTGTGTTTATGTGTCTATGATAAGTGTACAGGGATAGTGAAAGTTTACGTTAATCGTTACATCAAAAGTCGGATAAGAGGGTATGGGATTTATTGATATGAGCGTGGCACTAATAGCTTATAGCAGCCATTTTTCAGATGAGACCAGATTCAGCATATTTGACACACAACAGACGAATCGGATTCATTTACAGTTTCTACACTATACTAATAAATAACTGTGCATTAAATATGTAATCAGGCCTTCCACAACTTGGAGAGAATGCCGGTCACACCACCTTCCTTCTTCTCGATCTCGTAGATCCCGTATGCAGCGACACCAGTGCCGAAAGTCAACAAGTACATGGCGTAGTTGTGGTAAGCTCCATAAACTCTCTTGGGGATATAGTCAAAAATACACGACTGGAAACCAGCGTAACAGTGGTACAATAATAATCCAGACATCGTGGCATCTACTACGGTGGTGGCCCCGGTGAAGACTGGCAAGGCAATCAAAGGAGTCATGGCGATGGTCACAGCTTTCTCGGCCGTCCAGTGGAAAGATCCCTCCGTTTTATTCGGCTTTGGATGAACATATGCGTCGTTAACTGTACCCACAATGTTGCCTGGAGGTTGAGGGATGGTCTTGAATCCTCTGACAAGGGCTCCTCTGAGAAGAGCAGGTTGGATAGAGTGTCTGACGGGTGTGGATAATAATCCGATTCTAGCAGAAGATAACATGATAGTGATTACTTGCTGGGGTGGTTGATCGTAAAGTTACTTTTCAATTCGCGGGACCTTACCGCAGATGACAGATGAGGACGATTTTATTGGTCGTGATTTTTGTTTCCCGGCGCAAAACGGTAGAGTTGTGTATTGCACGACTATATACAGATCAATGGTTGCAAAACTGATACTACTCTTCGTCTTCGGTCTCAAACTCCTCAATTTCTGGAAGCCGCTTGGGAGGCCCGAATCTCTCAAGGAGAGCTTTCTCGAGAACACCCAATGGTCCCTTATTATAAATAATTTTACAGAACCTGGCGGCTGTCTTGTCGTACCAGGAGCTGTCATTCTGATCATATGACTTCAATGTCTTCCTCAACTCTTTGCACCTCTGCTCACTTTTACGGTTCCCAATAATATTATACATCGTGACGAGATTGTCCAATACTTTGGCTACGATCTCGTTAGCTCTCTTAGACGACAGATTCATATAGTATATATCGTCAACCACCTCCTCTGCCCACGAAACAGCATTTTGCTTGTATCCTTTAGCCCACATGACCTCGCTGATATGTCCACGGTTTTCGTTTACAAGCATTGTCACATTTTCATCACTGCAATCAAAAAGTGGATAATTAGCCTGGGTGTATCTTCCGCTAGAGAGATTAGATTGAACATCCAGAACTGCCTTTAGATCAGAGAGGAGGAGTTTGAGAGCCTTAGAAAGGTAGTCTTGTTTTTGGGAGCTTGGAATTTTATCAGATGATACCTTTCCGTAAGCAAGTGCTAAATCATTCAAACATGCAATTAATTCATCAGTTACCCTTGAGTTTGGTTGTAATAGAAGGTCCTCGTCTAAACGAATCGATGAGAAGGTTTTACGAATCATATTGATAGACCGAGTTAATAGTCTCTCTTTTTCTTCTATCGTTGGGGAGATTCTGGCTAGCAACCTAGCGCACTGAGAGAGTCTTTCTGCGTCACCTAGTCTGAAAAAGATTTCGTCATTGCCAACCAATTTTTCGAGAGTTTCAATAGATATGTCCAACTGTCCCTTAGCCAATAATGCCTTGGCGTACCGTGACACAATATCAATATAAAAATTGGCAAACTTATTGGACTTCTTGTACACTAATGTGTGCGAGTCCAATAAAGGTGCTTTATATCTATTGCTGGGGTCTTCTTCTTCAAATTCTAAGTTTGGATTGTCCGCCTTTGCAATCTCTATGAGAAGTCTTCTATAGTGTTTCACAGCGTACTTGGGACTTTTCAAAGTGTCATCTTTGTTTATAGCCTTTACAGCAGTGATCTGATTCTTAAACGAAAGCTCAAAAGGAATCAGCTGTCGCTCGTCGGCATCACGGTATAAAAAGTATAACAGTCCAAAGCAGACTAAGAGCCCTCCAATGTATGCACCACCCACGATATTGATGATGGTCCCCCAGCCTTTAATGGCTCTAATACCGCCTGGAGAGATTGAAAACGGCCTTTTTTGAGCAGTCAAAAAAACAGAGCCTCTATTGGATGGCATCAAAAACCCATATCGAGGGCTGAACACAGGCTTGCAGCTACAAACTGGGCGACACCCAAGCGCATTGAGCGTCCTGGCTTTGTACATTGCAGTGAAAAATCTCTTTCGCGAACATTTCTACGGCTGCAATACTGGACTACAGGAGCTGTGGGTCAAGTTTAGGCTGAATTGATTAGTTTGGAATTAACGGAAGCTAAGGCCGGATACAATTTTTGGTATAGCACCGCACAAAACAGCCCTCTTTCAATCACTTAGTCTATACTTGTTGCAAAGAATTATCTCAAGATTTCCCGTTTTCTAGCGGCGAACAGACATGTGTTCCGATACGCCAAATAGGCCTTGGTTCTATTCCTTTCTAGCCAACTGGATCATCGCGGACCCCAACTATATTGTGCTAGATAAAAGCAAACTGTATAAAAACTATCAGGCGCAAAAACACAAAGGACTAGAGTTTATCTACTTATTCGGGGGCCGATTGCGAGTCGTTAAACAGGCACCTATAAATGTTGGTGTGGGGGTCTTGATTGTAGGACTTGCTGTGCTTTTCTGGGTGTTTGAATCTCTGTGGGCATGGCACAACATATCACCAGCTTTGCCTATTATATTCTCGTACTTGTGGATCATTACTTTATCGATGTTTGTTAGGGCTGCCACTTCAGACCCAGGAATTCTACCCCGGAATGTACATATCCCATATGACATGAGGGGGGAGCTGGATATAAAATCTCCAGTCGAGTACTTTTCAGTTATATCTCTCCCTCATTTTAACGACCAGTATCAGGGCGTATCGGTCAGATACTGTACTACATGTCACATATGGAGACCCCCGCGTACCAGCCACTGTGGAGTGTGCAATGCATGTATAGTGAATCACGATCACCACTGTATCTATATCAACAATTGCGTTGGGATCAGGAACTATAAGTATTTTCTTTGGTTCATATTGGGGGGTAGTATATGTTGCATAATGAGTGTCATCACCAGTTTTGTGCATATATTTCATTATAGGATAAGCAAAACTGAGACATCTATCAGTACGTTCAAGCAGTCGATTTCAAAGTACCCGGGAAGCTTTATTGTTGCAATCTTGGCTATCTTGGCAATGGTGTACCCGTTGTTGGTTCTTCTTGTCCATACTTTTCTCACTTCACAGAACTTGACCACCAGAGAGTATTTGAACAATGTTAGAGGGAACAGAAATTGGGTGAATGTATTTAATACCCATAATGTGATGAAAAACTGGTACATAAACTGGGTGGGCAGATCAAGAGGGCATTCATATTTCAGGATAAGAGACAATTACGAAAAGGAGGATATACGGTTGGAGGATATCTCTCAGCTCACTTGAGGAGGAAGCAATTGAGACATAAAATTTCAATTAGGTAATGTAATATAAGATTAATATGTAATTTATATGAGCAATTATGTGTATGGTTCAGCAGTAAATTCCCCTGTTTAGTTCAGTCCACGTCTAACCATATCTCCAACTCTGTTCTTCAACTTATTTCGCAGCCGCAAGTCGCGTAATTATAAGTTCTAGCCAGTATGAAGCCTGAACCTGGCATTGGTGAGATCATTCACAAGCTTCTATCACGGCCTCTACCGAATCTCGTCCCCAAGGAGGATTTGGCAGAGTTCCTACCACCTCGAGGTGTACTGCTTAGTGTGGACCGGGACGTTGAGTTGGCTAAAGTTTATGGCACTCAAGAGTACGATGAGATTAAGAAAGCTACCATGAATAAAGACACCCTCTTGTCCGTGACGAGAATGTTGGCAGAGTATGATGATGATGAGATATCTAAAATTGTTTTCGAAGTTCCTTCCTATGTGAAGTTTGTGAATAAGGAACCTCTACCGATAGAATTATCGGGGAGAGAGAGGTTTCTAGTGGGGAGTGAGACGGTCAAGATCAATGGACTAGATCGGGAAACTAATGTGGAGACGAAGCAAAAACATAAAGGAAGGAAATCAAAAGAACCGTGGATGGAAGAGGTGTCTAATAAAGAAAAGGAAAAAGATCACGATCCTTTGGCAGACATATCTGATGATGGAGTTATAATAGTCTCTGAACGGATACGAGAAGGAGATGAAATAATTCGCTTTCCTGACGAAGGTGAAGTCAGACCTACTAAAGATGATGACAGTAATAGTGTTTTCGTTGATGCGAAGGACATTATCGACATCTCCGAAGACCCAGAATCTATACAATCTGAAAATATTGGTCAAAGCAGCGATACAACTTTAAGATCTGAGACCACCACTAGATCCCTAGAAATGGAAAAGCTCCACACAAACGACCGGAGAACTTCTCCCAATAAGCGGCTCACTGATTCTCCTGTGAGAGTTGTTAAAAAGAAATCAAAAAAGCAAAAGAATAGAGACAGCATTTTCAAAACGTTGATAATGAAATTCAACGAAAACGAAGAACACATAAAGAACGAAGACGAAGACGAAGAAAGCAGAAAGATGGAGGAAAGTCCTTCTCTAACTCCATCTGATATTAATGAGAAATTACGTATCATTCAAGATTTAGATACCCAGCTCTGTGAAGCTATAATGGACCTGAAAAGTGCGTCTCCCAGTGTATTGGACTCGGTTCGAAAAGAATCCATTACCTGTCTAGCCTACTTCAATAACAAAATTATGAAGCAAGACAAAGATTTAAACTCTCACATCCTGTTTATCATGTCTATACACGTTTGCATCCAAGCATATTCGGATTCATTATTCATAAAGGACCCTCAGTATCAGCGTATTGGCGATGAGGGCCTTTTAATTGTGGTCCAGACCGTCAAACAAACCATTGATTTGGCCTTCAAGAACGCAGAAGAAATATCAAGGGCCTCCTCCGAAGGCAGCAGGGTACTCTCAGAAGTGTTACCTGATCTCCTCAGAATTATGAGAAAGTTCGTTCAGATAATGACTTTATCGGAGGAAATTATAACCAATATACTAATGGCTAATTTAGTGTGGTTAGAAATATCATTTGGCTTGGATGCACTAACTCTAGCGAAGCTAGTCTCCACGCTTATCAATTCTGCTGCTCTTATTAAGACTGTTTATTGGAAAGTTCCTGGTGAACGTTATTTTATTAGGAACTACGTTTTCGACTCTTTTGCTAATATGGCGAACCCCAAGGGGTCTTTCCGTATAGTGCCCATCACCGGAACCGCAAACAAGGTTACCTTGTCTTCCTACCTTATACTATCATTTCTCCAGTTAACTGACCTGGAAAGGATTGTAATGAATTATGACAAGTATAAGTTGAATGAGCCCTTGGCAGATACTAAGGACATCGAGGATTATTATAACCAGAATGAAGGTATCTGTCAGAAGTTTATTACATTATTGTGTGAATCAACAATGGCTGGAAATAAGATTCCTTTAGAAATCTTTGTGGCTGATGTTTTAAGCTCCATGAATTCTATCACATTTCCTGCTTCCAAGCAGGTGATCAGTTCTTTATCTCGTGTTCTTACTCACTTTAATGGTGAAGGAAAGAATCCACAGCTGGTCACTCTTATCGGTTTATGTGGAGATGTGTGTAAGGCCCTACACGAGCTTTCTTCACCGTCATATATAGCATTTTCCTCTATCATCTCTGAGAAGCTGGACGAGTATACTCAGAAAGTACTCAGTGGATTACGTGCATTATACTCGAACTCGCAGGGGCCTGGTGAATATGATTATGCATACTCTCATTTTGTTTTGCAGTTGATGATACTGACAATCAAATTGAATCAACGGGCAGACGGTCGCTCAGAGAACCAAAAACATAAAGAAAAAGCATCAGCATTTTTCGCCTTTTTAATCAACTCGTTGATCAATCCTGCTGACGAAATGGCTAAGTTGAGTACACAGCATAAGTCCAATGACTTCTCAGGCTTGGGATTCAACATGGAAATGCAAGAAGAAAAGGCGCTTCTCTTAAGTGTTATTGTCAAATCCCTAACCATGGGGTTGCCTAGATGCAAGGCCAAGGCGGTCAAAGTGTTAACAAGTCTCTTGGAACTCATAGATGTCAACAGTTTACCTTCAAGTATCTTATCAACCATGCCTAAACTTCTCAGTCATAATTCAGCCATCATAAGGGATTCGGCTCTTGTTTTTTTCCACAAGTATTTGGCTAACAATAATCAAAAAGTGAACTTCCCGTACGAGGTCTTATACGATTGTGTATTCGATGAGAGTCTTATGGTTAGGAAGACTGCTATCCGTTTAAGCAAGTTCCTCTATGACTATGTGACCTCAAACGATACCAAGAGTGCTATCATCAAAAAGCTTCTCCGAGTAGCTAATGGTGATGATAAATCCATCAATCACTTCGTTGCTCCTTTCATTAAAGAGGTGTTCAGTATGCCTGCCGACAAGATCACTTCCATATTGTTAGGCTCCCTTGATCATGGCGGTGCCAACGACATTGCAAAATTTTTAGAATTCAACGAGATGTTAGAAGAAGATGAAAATCTATTGGCGTCGCTTAGAAAATTGCTAGAATACCTATTGGAGCTTCTTTTAGTAGATACCTGGGATGATTCGAGAGCAAGAACGGTCTTACATTTAATAAGTCTGATCGTCCAGCTGAAGGGAAGTATCTTCCCATTTATGCATTTAACAACGTTGCAAACATTCTTGGTGGATGAAAATGGTGATGCGGACGCAATGTACTATTCAATGAGTATTCTAAACCATATTACACCTCATATCACAGTCTTGAATGATACATTTACTAGGTCAGTTATGTCTAGTTTGACGAGCAGACTCGCCACATTTTCCACAAAAGAGCTTCACCAAGCATTTCAGGTAATTAGAATGTTAGCGGAACATGGTATGGATGCGGAAGCTCCAGCCTCTTTGACACTATCGTTTTTGAGACAGATAATCCCCTACATAGAAGTGCATCAGAAGCAAGGTGAGGCCCGAACAGATGGTAAGCTTATCAAGTTACTCCATTTGGCAGGGTGCTGCGGTGCTTATTTTCTGTTGAATGAAAGCTCTCTGAAGTTTTTTGAAGCGTCTGTGGGAATGAAAGAAAATGAATCGGTGACAAGCTTGATTACCAAATTCATATTAGTCTTTACCGACCAAGAGTTTGATAACCGAACGAGGTCCGTAGCTATCAAGAACGTCCTTACTATTTGCATGACTCACCCTAAAGTCTACATGAGTAAAGTGATACAAACATTGATAGATGCCGAGTTGAAAAGCACAAAGGGGAATTTGAGGTTAAAGCAAATAATTGTGCAAAACTTGACCGATTTCGTCGAGAGAGAGGAGACATCATCTAGAAAAAGAGCTGCTGTTAAGATGATGTCAACAAGGGGCTCATTAAATCTGGGCAAATTCAACGGCGGCAGCGAGTCATACGAGAACGACAGTATATGTTCTGCACTCGTTCAAAGGGTCATTGGCGCCGTTTTACTCTTATGTCTCCACAAGGACAAAGCTTTTGCTATAACTCCTCTTACTTTTGCCAATTTAGTCTTCTCCTTTGGGTATGTCAACCCCCGGATCGGTATTCCTACTTTCCTTGCCCTTCAAGCTAGCGATAGTCCTTTGCTAGTGCTGGCGTCTCAATCGTCATTACAGAATTTTTTTAATGCCCATGAAAGTCTATTCGTGTCTAGTTATTCGGAAGGAATAAAATTGGGCGCCAAGTATGGTGTGAAACTATTATCACGAGGTAGCAATTTCGTAGAACGGGTTTATTCGATTGTTTCTGCGACAGTTGGGTCTAGAAAGAGGTTCATCAATTCTCTCAACAAAGTTTTCACGTTTGACGTTAGTGATATAACAAGCAATATTGCAATGGAAAAGAGAGATGTAATGATATTTGTACTACTCGGTATCAGCAGAGTTCGATTTTTAACTCTTGAAGAAATTTACTCAATCGCTGCAACATTGAACTATAGTTTGATTAACCAAGGGTGCCACTTGGCAATGTACAAAAGTAAGACCATTAAATTGTCCCTTGACAAAAGAGGAGCATGTTACTTGGGCGAAGCCTTATTGTGCTCGTTCAAGTTGTACAACCACTTGTTGCTGAAGTACAACTTGAAAATAGACAGAATACAGGGATTCAAACACGAACGTATCAGTGCTGAGATGAGAGGAACACCACAGGTACACTACAACCTCAATTTCACTTTGGATGATACGGTTTTGACCGACTCTGGTTCTTCCAATAAAGAGGTGGATAGATCTTTAGGGGCTTTCTATCAGAGTATAGAAGAATTTGATAAGGGCTGACCGGGGTCTACATATAGATTAATAAATATCATGATTATGTGACTGAGTGAATAGAGGTAACTCATAGTTCAGGTTACGTACCTTTGTTTGCAGTGGGCGAGTAAAAAATCGTGAAAAACTTTTGACTATACAACAGAGGAGAACTATGTCTGTAGATTGATTATGATAATGAAAAATGGAAGCATAGATAGAGAGTGACCACAGAATACAGCTACCAACACTATCGGCTCTGATATTTTCAATGACTCTTCTTCTTAACAGCCTTTTCGAATACCTTCAGTTTACTCGGAGCATATGACAAATTTGCTCTGCGCTTAGATGTCACTTTCGGTGATATTTTGGTTGCCATATTCGATGAAATTTGACGCCTTCTCTCGCTCCTACTGCTTCTAGTGTCCTGAACATTTTCTGTGTCCTTCAAAACCTTTGGCGGTGCTACAGGATCTATAACTAGCGTATGTCCGTTATTTAAATCCAACTTTATCACACCTCCATATTTCTGTAATCTCTCCCTTTTCCTCTTTTCTTTTAGCAGACTCAACGGTTCAGAGTAATCTTTTTCACCCAACCCTTTATGAATGGTATGTTCAAAGAGCTTTATTTCATCTTTGAGCTCTTCCTGTCGTTTTTTCCAGCTTCTATACTTTTGCAACCGTCGGTTGATTTCCTGCAAGGTGAGCATCCTCTTCCGAACAAGCTCATCTTGATCCTTTGTATCTTTTATATGAGTTATAGAGGGTAGAAGCGAGGCCCAATTGTACTGAAGAAGTTGGTTCTTTTGTGTGGCCAAACTATCAACGTCCGATGCAATTTTAGATTTGTCTATATTAGCCATGCTTGTCTCTCTTTTGGTCATCATTTTGTGAAACGTGAGATACAAAGAATCATCCAATGGATCACCACGAACTTTCGACTTCCTAGGCAGGGATATCTGCTTATTGTATTTAACTGTGGAAGGTGCCTTTCTCGCTGGAACGGAAGAGTTGTCGGTACTATAAATGTTGGTTGAGGACTTCGTTTTCAACACTTTGAAAATGTTATTTTCGGCAAAGAAAGGGTCCACGTGATCGAAGTTGAATAACAGACTGTCATGGGTCTTCTTCAGATCCCGGGATCGTAGTTTCCGGCGTTCATTGCTGATCTTATCCCCCACCATCAAGGCGAACGCGAATGCGATTTCCCATTTGATCCATGAGCTATAGAGGGAAGGAGAAACATGAAAAGATAGGGCTCCCGCTCTACAGTGATGGTCCTCGTGCTGACAGCGAGACTAATAATTTGTGGAGGCCACATAGGACTGACGGGATGCAACTTCAGAGTGTTTTCGACATAAAGGATATGAAAATTCTTGCTTCGCTCTTGGTATCATGGACAATACTAGTGCATTTTGCAGAACGAACTCATGTCAAGTATATCTTATCTAAGTGTCAATGGAAAAGATGGGAGAGCTTGAAATCCCCGTCGTCGACACCTCATAGAATTGCTTTGGTTGCAGACCCCCAAATAGTGGATGAAAATTCATACCCTGATAGACCCGATATCTTGAATTTCTTTGTAAAGAAAGTCACCGACAATTACCTCCACCGGAATTACAGGTACCTTCAGTACTTTTTAGATCCCGATACAATCCTTTTCCTCGGAGACCTATTTGATGGAGGTAGAGAGTGGGGCGACGAATTATGGATTCAAGAGTTTAAAAGGTTCAATACTATATTTCCTACCCAGCCCAATAGACGTACAATTGAATCCCTACCTGGAAATCATGATATTGGATTTGAATCAATTGATCCAAATAAGTTGAAAAGATTTGCTGCCTTCTTCGGTTCTCTCAACGATGTAATAGAGATAGGCAATCACACGATTGTGCTATTAGACTCTATATCACTCTCTTCAGAGCTTCCAGATATTAGCAATCCAGCACAAGACTTTCTCAATTCCCTTCCAGAGTTGATGCATCCTACTTTTCCCCGTATCCTCTTGACCCATGTTCCTCTCTTCAGAGATAATAGACAACAGGTTTGTGGACCAAAGAGAGAGAGTCCTAATCCATTCCCGGTGCAAAAAGGGGAACAGTATCAGACAGTGATTCTGAAAGAGCTAACGATAGAGATCCTAAATACTATCAAACCTTCTGTTGTCTTTGGTGGAGACGATCATGACTATTGTGAAATCGTACACGAGCTACCCGATGGTTCTTTGTCAACTGAAATTACAGTTAAATCGGCTGCTATGAGTGCCGGTATTAAGTACCCAGCTATCCAATTGCTTTCCCTTCATAACCCCATAGATACGAATGGCCAAAGTTTATCTTCACCCTCATACAGGAGCGAGATGTGCTATATGCCCAGTCCCGCATTTGGTATCACATTGTACCTCATATGGTTAATCTTAAGCGTAATGATACTAGGTCTAAATTCGTTCAAGCCTGATACCTTAGATAAATTCTTCTTATATTTAGAGAGGAATCTCGGCAACAACGTTATAATTCCTGAGTATCTGATCTTCACCAAAGACAAAGTTGTTGCTAGACCGAGAAGTTCAAAAAAGTTTACAGTATCGTTGGCAATAGTGGTGGTATATGCTTGTCTAGTTATTGGGTTGTACTACCGGTTGATATAAAAGAAAACCTCAGGAATAATGATGTACCTCCAAGGACCTTTCAACGTAGTAATGTTTTGTTTGACCTAGCAATATACGCAACTCAACCAACGATAAGTTTTGATGTAGAAATACATTTTATGTAAATTATTATACACAACTCTAGACTCTACCTGAAACTGAAAAACCTCTCGAGATAACTTGGATTGAAATCGGTTCTCTTAACAATGTACTGTCTGATTACCCCAGGCTTTAAATTGGCCAATTGGCCCTCTGTCACCAAAGAATTAATTAAGTTCGGATGCACAGTAAAAATGTTACCAATCTCCTTCAATATCAGGGCTTCTTCACTTAATTCGATGATCTCCCAACTATCAATAACAGATTGATATCTGATCACGTCTCTGGTTAAAATGATACCACCGGTAGAATTAACAGTGTACTTTTTAAAGTGCTCTAATAGGAGAGTTAAGAATGTCGAGCCTACCCTTGTGAGTACATTCAACAAGTTAGAATCATTCAAAGCGACTGATAGGCTTTCATGTGTTTTCTGCATGAAATCAGAGGCAAGTTCACAAGCTTCTGTTTCATATTCAGTGATGTTATCAGCCAAAAAGTCCTTCCGTTTCTGTTTCGACAAGAAGTAAGCAAACTTCTGGGAAATCAAGTCAATTGTACCATTCAATATCAAATTGATAGAAGTCTCGCAACGCTTAACGTAACTATTGGTCAAACTGGCCATTCTGTTTCTTATGCTAGGACTGTTAATGGCGCACGGTACAACGATCTTTTTGATACAACTTACCACAAGAAAGAGAATATCAGCGATCAAATTAAATGACTTCAAGTAGTCAAAGTCAATGCCATTATTCGAATTGACCTTCACGTATCCGCCCTCCTGCTTCATATTATCGTAAATGACTTCCATGCCTCCCTCTATGTAAAGATTGCCAAATTCAAAGATCAAGATCTCCAATACTTCCAAAGCATATTCAGCTGATCTATTTGGCTCCAATTCCAATATTCTGGAGATAGACTCCATGACAGACTTCACAACGGTTTCAACAACGCTGGAGTTCAAAGTGGTAAATTGTCTACGATCTTCAGGATCTTCAGGGTCAATAGAGTTCCTGTTTCTTACACTTACATCCAAATGGGATTTCATGAAACCCTTGAATTTTTCCAACCGCTTCAGGCCTATTCTACCAAAAGACAATTTATCCGATGATGCATGTGTGTCAGGGTGATCAGAATTATTCAATTCCTCGAGAGCATTTGCTAGCTGTCTAGAGCTCAAAGCTCTCTCATTGTAGGAAGTAAACCTGGTTACTACATCATATACCACATCTTCAAGATTCTTCTTTTCCCTTTCGAAGTAGACTCCGTCGGAAGTGAATTCGATAAATAAATCATACGAGCATTGATCCAAGATCGAGGAAAGCTCACTTTCGGAGTCGAACTCGTTGGTGATGAAAAAATCCTTCAAATCCGAAGTGAACTCGGTCACTTTTTGAAATAAGTACTGTAGAAGTCTTACGTGAGCTAACGAGCTGATGGATAGTGAATACTGCAAAGAAGAGTTGACCTTCGTTTGGATCGATTGCGCGTAGATCCTTTGGATAAATATTTTAAGGACGGGAATAGGGTTACCAAAGACTTGAGACACTATCCTTGCTTGTCCCTTTATGGTAATTTTAAGGTGATTCAACAAATCCTCAAGGTTTTCGTCTTTGAAGGAATCGGTATACTTTGGGTCTGATAAGCTGAGCCACGCAGCTTCATCGTCTAGCACAGACTTGGATAAACCTTCTTCATTCACTTCCTCTAGGAAATCATTTTTATTAACAAACGTTTGGATAACATTTGTCCCACCATTGTATTCATTAAGTATGCTTGAAATTTCTTTCATGATCTCGAACTCATCGTTTTCCAAGGCCACTTCGAACTTGTTCAACAAGTTTCTCTCCATAATCTCACTAAATTTCTCTATGGCCTGAAGACATTGACCGGTTTTTGTAATTTCAGGGGTTTCTATTTTCTTGGCCAAAGTTAATAAGTTGTTGATATTTCTGGCACACTTAAGTCTATCCTTGTATTTTTTACTGGTTCTCAACTCCTCCAAAGCATCATATTTGCTTTTAGTGAAAAAGCCGTGATATGCCCTGATAAGGAAAATGGTTTCCACCGATACATCTCTTGAATTTGTAATTTTGTTTAAGGAGTTATTCAAAGGATCAATTTGGTTGGAGACGTCACTGATCCTATAGTCTAAATTACTAAACTGCTTAGTTATTCTTTCTATCTTTTCAGTCATGTCGAGTACACTATAACTGTGCTTCACTTCGTAGTCGTTGACTTCTTTCTCGAAGTGTTCTTGTGCGCTCCCAGCCTCGAGACTCAAGTTTTTGAGTTCCCGTAAGGTGGACTCGAACGTTCTTATGTAAGGTTTTGGGTCCAAATATTCGTTATTGACTTCTGCAGTCTTGTTGAAGTGGTCTCTGCTCAATTCCTCGATGAATGTGTTGACCGATCTTCCTTCGAGGAAGTTATCAAGCTTGAGAAGTCTCTTGATCTCGTCGTCCAAGCTATAAATAGAAAAGCTCATTATGCGTGGGATAAATAGATCAGATCGCGAGTGAGAAATTGACTGAACTGGGACCGAAATATATGGAATTGAGAGGCCCCATTTACTTAAAGTGCATGGGAAAGTTAGTAGCAATATACATATGGATGGCTATAAGGAGAACATAAATCGGAAGCATTAGGCAGTCAAACGAGAGATGAACGAAAGGACGACGAGGAAGGATACTCTAACTTCATAATACAAATCAACTAAGATTCAAAAGATTTAAAAAACTACAACTCTTTGGCCAATGCTAATACATTTCTATACTAACTAAATTAGTTGGACAACTTGAAGGTAGTGTGGCACTTACCACAGTACTGTCTGTCACCCATGTTGGCCATGAAGATACCGGCACCACAGGTTTGAGATGGACATTCTCTTCTCAATCTCTCAACCTTTCCGTCGTTGTCAACCTTGTAGTAGGTCAAGACAGCCAACTTGTGCTTTCTGTGCTTGTGTCTGATCTTCTTTGGGGTGGTGTAGACCTTCTTTTTTCTCTTCTTACCACCACCTCTCAATCTCAAGACCAAGTGCAAGGTAGATTCCTTTTGGATGTTGTAGTCAGCCAAGGTTCTTCCATCTTCCAATTGCTTACCAGCAAAGATCAATCTTTGTTGGTCTGGTGGAATACCTTCCTTGTCTTGAATTTTAGACTTGACATTGTCAATAGTGTCTGAGGATTCGACCTCCAAAGTGATGGTCTTACCTGTTAAGGTTTTAACGAAAATTTGCATTTTGGTTCGTCTGCAAAAGAATGCTTCTTTCTTACCAGGTTAATGAAGTTTGAAAAAAATTTTCGACCTCATGATATGAGGCATAGAATGTGAGGGCGTGTGCGAAGAGATTTAGAGGTCGTGTATTTTGCATTTATCATGCCAGCTAGGTTCCGCATCATTATATATTTAGCGGTTGATATTAGGGCTGCGGCCCTACCAAGTATGTCTATCAGATACCCTCGCGCTTGTGGCTGCAAACTTATTCATGATAGGAGACAAAGCAGTAGCGAACAGGTTGACCGTGCACGGTTTTCTCCACAGTACTGCATCCGTTCCGTCCACAATGAGCCTCCCTACCCCAGTATCAATGTTTTCAAATAAGCCAAGGCGCTCGATCTGGGCAAAAAGCAGGGCCAATTTAGCATCCATTTTTAACCTTATTGTGTGTCACAACACAATTTGATGATTGGATGGTAGTGATAGTGAATAATGAGTAGCATGTTAAATAACAACAATAAACGACGAACAACGACAAACTTTGTTTCCCAAATCGACATCTGTTCAAATATCCAAATC
This sequence comes from Yamadazyma sp. yHMH685, assembly GCA_030571055.1. Classification (NCBI taxonomy): domain Eukaryota; kingdom Fungi; phylum Ascomycota; class Pichiomycetes; order Serinales; family Debaryomycetaceae; genus Yamadazyma; species Yamadazyma sp. yHMH685. The sequence goes on from JAJLXC010000006.1 coordinate 639,086, forward strand.
GCTTTCCTCGTCCGAATCCACCTTGTGCGTTTTTGTTGATGAAAAGTTGATTGTTCTGCGCTGAATAGCTCCGATACGGGCAAAAAATGCTTCTAGATTATCATACAGGAAACTGTTGGGGTCGTTTCCCAATCTTTCGAACCCCACTAATGTATCTAAAAGATTCCCTTTCTTGTATACGGCAACAAATGGGAGCACCTTGATCTTTAATCTGTCCACCAAGAACTGAGATTTTTCCGCTTGGATGGAGAAAACCTGAACTGTCAAGTGTTTTTCTGCCAAGAGCTAGTCGTTAGTATAAGTGTATCAGTTTAGTATATTAATGCATTGTGATGATACAATAGCCCCATTGCAACACACACAAAGATGAGTATTATTTCCATTTATAACGATTGATTCCAAATCAGTAGTAGGACACTACTTCTCTATACCCAAGGAACGCATTAATATGAATTAAACCACGTACCAGTAATCTTTCATTCATGACCTTGCACTTAGCAAACCCAGGTTGATAAAAATGTACAGCCGCATATTCTGCTTGAACCACCGCATCCATCAATGGCTTTTCTGAGTTGAAGTCCGTGATGGAGCCTAGATCTAAACCGCTGCTTCTAGCATCATTGATCTTGCTGAATTCGGCATTGAGTTGTGCCACCCGGGTCTCACGATACTGCTGCAACATGGAGTCGTCCTCATCGAGAAGCTCCAAAAGATCATCTTCTTCTACTTCATCTCCTCGAAGCACCGACTCTTGATACTTCTCCACTAGTTCTGCTTGTTTGATGTCCATTGATAAAAAACGCGGTTAATATGAGAAGAAAAATCTAGATTAAAATAGGCTCCTGTTTGTAGGTTCTTTTTTTATTGAGGGTAGGTTCTGGAGAACTTGTACCTGGTGATATCCATCTCAGTTGTCTCTGCTATCTCTGGTTTGCTGTCTCTTCTCTATCTGGAGCAAGAGAACCTAGCATTTGGAGTACTACACGCAAATTGTCAGTGCTGCCTGATACTAACGAGTTTATTGAGGCCGGACTGTACGAGGAGTCAACCAAGTCAATGGACTTGATTATATTGGCATCAATACTTTTCACTGTCTTGAGAATCATCTCTAGTTCGCTGATGATAGCTTGTTGTCTCGCCTTTGTCAGAATTTCCGAAGAGGAAGAAGTAGACATGGTGTTTTTCAGCTGCGAACTGTAAGACTATTGCTGCGAAAGATCAAGATAGAGCAGTGTTGCTGCGGCAATTAGTGTAACTAGGTCTAACTTGATTACGTATTGTACAGATAACTAGCCGTAGCCCCATTATCTTGCCGCCCCAGTTCTATAATCTCACATCCAAAGACCCCTTCCATCTACACTCCAACTGCAACCATGTCAAATCCCTTAGGTTCACTTCTCTATCGTATATCATTTAAAATGCTGAATCTATGCGCTATTTACAATGCTAATTATCCTTGAATACGTTACCTAACTTCGACACCTCAGCCAACACCGAGGATGTCCTATCCGTAACAGAATTCAAATCCTTGATCAACGTATGTCCAATGTCAGAAACGAAAACTCCGGAGTCTTCCCATTTGGCTGTCAAAGTCTCTAATACATTTTCGAATGCCTGCTTACCAGTATTAGCGTTCTGTCCAAATCTCTCTACAGACCAGTCTTCAATTTTATCACACACTCTTTTGAAGGTTGCAAACGCAGTTATTTCCGCCTGCTGCGTAAATTCAGTCCTCATATTTGGCAAGTCTCTATCAGGACGGTAAATGACTGTTTCATTGACCTGGAGTAAATGGCTCATGGTCAAATTATGGCTCTTCATCACGAGGGTTTTGTTTGCTAAATCGATTTCACTCACTTCTCTCACATACGAGCACTCTTGGCATCCTACTACTGCCAGGATCCATTTTGGAATCGGCTGTTTACAGCCTATTAGTCTTTCTGTTCTCAAGACATTTGTTTCCAGGTTTATGCTTCTGCTCAATATGTCAACCGAAACGACATGAGTGGACAATTCGTTGGGATACTTCTGCCAATTGGCAGCTGTGACTTGGTCCCATGGATAGTGGAAACTGTGATTGCTTTCAAAGAGTTTCATGTTGTGTAACGTGAACTATTGAAGAATATAACTGGTCCGAGGTGTGCCTATTATAAAGAAAAATTTTCTGTGAGAAAAAGAAAGCAAGCAGATGATTACGCAGTCGGTGACAACCGGGTGGCACCAGTCGGGTAGGCATTAACTTTGGCATGGCTATGGATAGCGAAGTTTGAACCACTCAGTCTCGGTGGTGACGAGACAAGTGATGGGGATTGGGACTAGTGGGAATCAGTAGAGATTGAGGCGTCCAGGTTGGCGAGATTTTGCAACCAATTAAGACGAGGGGAGAGAAAGAACAAAAGGTACGATAAATGTACAGGAGTGACACAGGTATCAGCCATGTTCTCTATAACTGACTCTGTAATTAAAATGAACCTGACGTAAGTTTAGGCAAATACTAAAGGTAGCACTATGGTATATGGAGAGCAGTAATGCTAGCACATATGCTAGTGGTGCGATGTGTACCAGTACTTACTGGTGACTTGAACATATACTGTACCGTAGATTCCGCTCGTCCTGCTCCACCTTCGTACCTCTCGTCTATCTCTACTAGTGTAAACGATTACCTAAGCTAAGCCGCATTTCTGTCTGATGGCTGAGTAGCGTGCAGGTACCAGCGACAGGTACGTCTCGGTTAATGTGTTCCAAACTAGAGTGCAGGGGACTCAATGAAGCCACGGTTCAAAACCCATAGAGTCGTACGTGTTTCGTTTCGTTCCGTTATTCAGGTTCAATAATGTATCGGCCAATTTTTTTGTATAGCCCCGAAAAACAGTAATCATCGCATGACGGTAAGAAAATTTTTGGCACGGAGCTGTAGCGAGCCTCTGTTAAGCTATTATTTTTTAGATCTTTTTTGATGGTCCTGGGTCGCTTGGAAGTAGACGTGGAGGTGTTCAGTGTAGTCAATCAGGAGCTTTATAAATACGTGCTATATGGATGCCTCAGTCGTGTGCAGAACGATCCATTAACGTACGATGTTATCGAACTGCTCACACGATTGGAAAGAAAAAAGAAATATCATACTTATCAGCAAATAGAAATTCTGTTCAGGAAGCGAAAATGCTTGACAGGTCAGAATCCTGGAAGTAGCAACACACATAAACATGCCGACACATACTCATATACACCACCCGTTAATACACAATAGGCCACCTCTGGTTCTTTCACGCATATGACGAAAGTAGTATGTAAGTGGTTTGTAGGCTTGGACTGGTTTGCAGCACGCGGGTTCCAGGAACAGCCATCTTGAATACTCATTTTGATTATTGCTTCCGAAAATCTTCAACTTCTCTATCTTTATTCTTCCAAATGGCTCGGTCCCTCATACAGATCATCAAAAGAGGGTTTATCTTGTTGGTGATAGTCAACACCATCTATCTCACAGGATGCTGGGTGTACTACAGAGAGGAGTTTTCCTTCGAGCAGGTGCTCAATAAACCCCCGTCACACCCTATCTATATGGATCCCCTCAAAGGGGATATCACCCCCGACTTTAAAGAAGAGCTACAGAAACTCGAGCAGAAAGTAGAGGAAAATGCCGGTAACAGGTTCTGGTTGAAAAATACAGATTTAACAGATGTTGAATTGTCCATAAATCCTAATCTTTTCTTGACAGATGCGATTGACTCCGATGCATGGGTGAAGAAGGACACTTTGTTCTACGATGTGAGGTTGACATTGTCGTTGTATATTAGCCATATCAGACATCAGTTTTCGGTGAGGAGTGCTGATTTGAAAGACAAGGCAGAAAAAGCTTCTAAAGAAGCTGATAAGAAGAAAGGAAAAAGTGGGGCCAACAATGATCAAGAGGTGAATAAACAAATAGATGATGTCTCAAGAGATGAAGGTTCAGAAAATGAACAAACTGATGATGATACTGGCTCTCTTTTGAACCCAATTTCTGTACCTTTTAGCTGGCTCGATTGGCTCGATTTGACCGACTGCAACGACCAATTGTCGCTCTCGGTCAATCAGAGAAAAGGATGTAGCTGGGTGGAGGAACAAGTGGATCAAGGAACCCATTTCAAGCCTCAGCACATCCACTGTAAAAACATTGAAGACTTGACTCCAAAGGAAGTCAAGGCATTTGGATATGACAGGCATGAGCAGTTACCTAGTTTTGTCATCAGTGAGTTCTCCACCAATAGGGGTACTATAGATGTTAGAAAGGCCCAGGCAAGGTCCTTCATTATGACCCATATGCCTAACCCATATAAGTTAATTTTTTTGAACCTGCAGGATGGCACATACGAAGTTAATGTAGACCAAGGTAGTCCGGGAAAAAGAATCATCAAGAGCGATATGGTCAGAATGTATATGGAAGAAAATGGGTTACTTAGTGGCGACCGAATCCCTAAGAAGCTAACTTTGAACCCAGTGAAAGAGTTTAGGAAGTTGAAGGAACAAGTTCCAGCTGTGAAGCTCGATCCTGAAGCGGATATATTTAAGGTTTACAACGTCACCCATTCTATGAACTATGACTCGGCCAAGTTCTTACCTATACCAAGAGAGGCCTTCCGCTATGGGCCTGAAGTAATTGACAGACAATTGAACACGTTTGACCAGGTAAATTCTCTTAAACCGTTGGATTACATCCAAGAATCATATGTGAGTTCACTAAAGCGTTCTAAAGAACGTAACACTCGCACAGAAGATGTCTACTTCAGACAATCCACTCTCTGGACCGGCCACGATAAGAAAAATAGAGATGGCGATAAAGGATTCCACTACGACTGGCGATTCTTCGTGGGTACATTGGCCTCTTACAAGGGTTGGACTCCCGAAGAATTAACTTTGAGGCAAGAAGTTATTTTGGACAGATTGGCTAGAAGCTGGTTCAGATTTGCTGAAGAAAAGGGCTTAATCAGTTGGATTATGCATGGGCCCTTGTTGTCCTGGTACTGGGACGGTATGATGTTCCCATTTGATAATGATTTGGATGTCCAAATGCCCATCTCGGACTTGGCCAGGTTGGGTGAGCTCTATAACCAAACGTTAGTCATTGAAGATGTAGAAGAAGGCTTCGGTAAATACTTGATCGATGTTGGAACTTTCATCCACAACAGAGACATCAGTCTCAAGGAGAACCATATTGATGCCAGATTCATCGATGTAGATACCGGGCTTTATATTGACATTACTGGATTAAGTACGAGTGATGCAAAGGTTCCAGATAACTTTGAAAAGGACAAGAAGTTAGTTAAAATCTCCAAAGAAAATCAAGAAGAGATTTACAATGACCGTAGAAAACATTTCTACAAGCACGAGCAGTTATCTCCTTTGAAATACTCCATGCTTGGAGGTGTTCCAGTTTTCTTACCTAATGATATCACTAAAAGGTTGATTTTTGAATACCCTGAAGGAATCACAAGTTCTGAATACAAAAACTGGTACTTTATTCCAAAGCTTTCGTTATGGGTGCATAAAGATAAGTTGATTTCGGCATTGGATGATAATGATTTCAGAGATCCTACCAATAATGGTGATAAAGGATCAGTTGACCAGGGCAGATTGCGTGAGCTGATCCTTGATATGGATGAGGAACAGGTATTGAAGCTTCTCAGAAATGACGATGAAGTTTTGTGTGAGTACTATAAAACTAAAAAGATAACAGAACTTCATCAAACTGAAAAGAAGTTTTTATTTGCATTTGAAGAAGTGAACTTGGATTTCGAGGGTAATGATGAAGCCACTAAAAACGCTGCTGTAAGCGATCGTGAATTGACTGGCAAGCACTATGATGAGTACAAGAAGTTCATCAACGATAAAATACACATGACTAAACCATTAAGAAAGTCATTGTTCCAATACGAAAATGTGGAACAACCCTTGCATCATCACGAATACGCTGCTAGAGAAGGAGCAAGAGAGCGTTTATAATTATAGGAGGTGTTTATTCATCAAAAATGTACATTTAGTAGAAGTTTGTAAGTCATAGTAGAGGGGTATTAAGCGATCTGTCATCATTCATGTTTGCACATTTCGCATCCATGATCCATTTTTTCCGCGCGAAATCCTACAGTTCTGGAATTCTAGCTTAATCATCATGTTAAGACATACGTTTAAAAGATACATAAGCAACGCAGCCACACCACGATTTAAGACATCTACCCTCTCGAACGGCCTCACTGTTGCGAGTGAGTTCATGCCCGGTACAAAGACTGCTACCGTAGGGGTCTGGATTAATGCAGGCTCTAGAGCAGACGACCCAAAGTCCAGCGGAACAGCCCATTTCTTAGAGCATTTGGCATTCAAAGGTACAGACAGGAGAACCCAGTTGAATTTGGAGCTCGAAGTAGAGAATATGGGGTCTCAAATTAATGCTTACACTTCCAGAGAGAACACTGTATATTATTCCAAGTGTTTGACTACAAAGATTGATGGTAGTATTGATATTTTAAGTGATATTTTGACTAAATCGAAGCTCGACCCAAAAGCTATAGAGAACGAAAAGCATGTTATTCTACAAGAAAGTGACGAGATCGATAAAATGTACGATGAGGTTGTGTTCGATCATTTACATGCCATAGCTTTCAAGAACCAGGACTTGGGTCGAACTATCTTGGGACCAAGAGAGATCATTAAGATCATCAACAGGAATAACTTGGTGGAGTACATTACTTCGAATTATAAAGGAGACAGAATGGCACTCATTGGTGTAGGGGCTGTAGATCATGCTGAGTTGGTGGAAAAGGCTAATAAATACTTTGGACACATAAAAAGATCGGATGTCCCTTTTAACCAAAATGGTGGAGATTTACCTATTTTCAATGGTGATGAAGTAAGAATTCAAGATAGCACTATGCCAGTGACACACATCGCGTTGGGTGTTGAAAGTGCTAGTTGGTCAGCCCCTGATTTCTTTACTGCTTCTGTAGCTAGTGGTATCATTGGACACTGGGACAGATCTCTTGGTATTGGGTCTAATTCCCCTTCTCCATTAGCCGTGGCTGCTTCAACTGGCGGTCCCGGAAATCAGCCTATTGCCAACTCTTATATGTCTTATACCACATCGTACGCGGATACTGGATTGATGGGCATTTACTTCACGGCAGATAAGGATGCAGATTTGAAGTTATTTATTGATGCACTTTTAAAGGAATGGAATAGATTCAAGTCTGGCGATATAACGGAAGAAGAAGTTGAAAGAGCTAAGTCTCAGTTAAAGGCGTCGTTGTTGTTGGCTTTAGATGACTCAACCGCTATTGCTGAAGATATAGGTAGACAATTGGTAAACACTGGCTATAGATTGAGCCCCGAGGAAGCTTTTGAAAGAGTTGAGTCGATCACTAAGAAGGATGTCGTAGATTGGGCCAACTATAGACTCAGAGGTAAACCAATTGCTTTGGCCGCTCTTGGTAATGTAAAGACCTTACCCTCCCACAGTGCCATTCAAAATGGCTTATATGTGTAACTATTATCTTGTACAGTTAAAATAATACATTATACATTACTATGAATCCCTATATCGTCTTTTAATCACTTAACTACGTCTTTTAATTACTTAACTACGTCTTTTCTTGAATAACTTCCTGTGTCATATCATTACCATCATCCTCGGGCTCCTCCTCTATAATATCACCCCCAAGAACAGACTCAGAAGGTACCCTCTTCATGATCTGGGGCGATCTAAATAACTTTCCGATATTATCAACCCATCTTCTTCTCTTATCCAACAACGATCTTATACCTGTATTCATAGCCTGCTGTTGTGCTGGGTTAAGTTCAACCTTGTCAGTCTTCTTCTTTTTGCTCTTACTCTTGAGCCTCTTCATATAGGCCTGGTCAACCTGTTTATCCAAGTCTTCTAGGATGGTACAAAATTCCTGGTATGCTATTTGTTCTTCCACCAATGGAATCAACTTCTTTTTGTTTTGTCTATTTCTTGCAGCTGCTTCCTTCAACTGCTTCTGTAACATCCTGATTTCGGCACTTACTTCGTCGTCCTCTTTGTTTCTAATCCATTCGTCATTATCAACGATACTACCGCCTCTAGACTCCGTCTTGATTTGCCTTCCATTGATGCTCAATTTGTTTTTACCGTCATCGTCCTCGTTGGGAAGGTTCATGAAGATTCCGATGTACTTCAACTCTCGCTTAAGACGCTCTTCTATTGAGTGGAAGTCATTTGATTCGGTAACTAGTTCATAATCATCACTACCTGCCTTTGATAGTTGAGTTGCTACAACTTCCTCATCAAGAGGATGGATCTCATTCCTATTTTCGTCATCTTCTTCTTCATTCGTCTCTTCGTGAATGCTCAAAATAGCAGACAATAACCTGCTGGATAATGGCCCACAAGAAATGTCTTCCGTGTACAATTTATCATCGGTCAACGAGTCGATCGTACCTCTAGGCATATAAGCATCTGGAGGAGGCTGAGGATAGTCTGAGGCCCCAACTTTATTTGCCAAGCTAGCATCATCTTCGGACCATGCCTCAGCGTAAAACTTTCCTAGTTTAGGGATGATGTAAGGACTGACCTCAGGGTCATAGCTCTGTTTCTCAAACCTTGGAGGAAGTATATATTTTTCATTCAAAAACTTCAAGTCGTCGTTACCAAATAGCCTATAGAAAGACTCGATGTACGACTGAAACGTTGTGAATTGGACCTGATTTGAAGGGGCCTTAGTTTTAGAGAAATCGTTATTTGGAATAGGACCTGGTAGTAAATCTTGAAGATCGTTTTCAGGGTATGAAGCAACACCATACTTTCTTTTAAGGTACTCTTTTCCTTGAGTTTCTAACCCGTTGTTATTTTCTGAGAACAATCCGAGTTCTGCGATAGCTTCCTTGGAAAGGGTCTGAGAAATTACAAACTCTGATTTCGGATTTTTAAGCCTGGTATCGTTAGTTTGAGTGAAATGGCCACTTTGAATAGGAGGCACGGGATCTTCAGGAGAGTTTAATCTTTCACTCGGTACTTGATTTTGATCTTCTATCTCATTGGTTACTGGCATTTCCTTCTTGATCAAAGGTTCATCATCATCGTCATCATCACCTTTTTCTTCACCGATTTCTTCTTGCTCTTCAATATCCTCCGCATTAGGTTCACTGTTTCTCTCCTTCTCTTCATCTTGACTAATTTTGGACTCTTCTTGAATTTCTTCCTCTTCAGAATCAACCTCTTTTGCTCTCTCAACTTCAACATCGTCTATTACAATAGCATCAGCATCATCGTCGCTTTCATCTTCTGTGGCCTGACTCTTTGTACTTGATTTGATAGTCTTTGACTTCTTTGGCTCAGGATCACTATTGTCGGCACCAACTTTTTCATAACCTCTTTTCGTTCCTTTTGTCGGTTCTTTTACCTCCTCTACATCTTCATCCGACTCTTGTTTCACGTCGAGCTTCTCTAGCACCAGATCAAGTTTGTCTTGTATTAAGGGAACGATTTTGAGGTCAGCTTTCGAAGATTCATCCAAGACTTTGAGCAAATTATTCAACAACTTACTAAGGTTTAGAAGGATATTCAGGCTTGGGATTTCTCTTACAGCATCGCCGTCAAGTAAACCAACCGAGGAGTCATAGGTCAACTTCAACTCATTTATGATATCGTCTAATGTCGTGGAAGCAGAGTGCACAGGTAAGGACATTCTAGCGTAGAGATACGGGTTATATATTTCAGTTGATGGATCGATGGTGCAGTGTATGTTGGGCCTACTAAGTTTATAAGTGCGCGATAGCTGGATAGTGCACGACTTCTGAAATTATCTTACGTAATACGCTGTCAAAACGTAAGTCTAACAGCAGGCCAAAAGGGATGAACAAGCCGCCGATGGGAATGCATTCAGATATCACTATACTAATTAAAATCTTACTATTATTTAGATATGATGTTGAGGTCATGTGTTAGATCATAAAGATACAAATATCCTGTAGCAAAATCATCATACCTCTGACTTGTACAAGATTCAGCCTACTATCCTAATCTAGTCTCCATGTATTCTATTATGTATATTATGTATTTACAAGTCATGGAGTATACTTGGACACAAACTCCTTGTCCTTCTCTGCCTTCACATGCTCTACCAATTTCTTTATTATATTGTGCTGAGAAACCGGGGCATTATCAGGTCTGTACCACTCCGTTGGAATTTTGGCAATACGTTTCAAAGGCTTGCTGGAACGAGTGTCAACAGGAACATCATTGAAGTCGTCAGTTAAATCCTTGGACACTTCCAACAATTTGTTGAATCTTTCCATGATTAAACGAGCATTCTGAGTAGGTTCTGGATGCTCATCTACTGAAAACTTCAAGATCTTCGAGTTATGGTTATATTTGTTTCCTGCCAAAATCTTGAATTTTCTCTGTTGTTTTTCATTTAGTTTCAAATCTTCCAAAGCTACTGATAAACTTACTTTCCGGTTAGAGGAGTTGGACTCGTTGCTGAAATCTGTATGATATATCAACTTTATAGGCGTCTCCGTGTTCGACTTGGGCTTGTAAGATTCACGAAGCTTAGCCAACAATGGCATTTCAAAAGCACTCACCCTGGCCAAATTATCTCTTTTCCTCGATTGGTGGACAGTTTCTCCGCTTGTTACGACATTCACATTACTTCTTTTGGGTGGTAAGCCCCTCACATTAACGGGAGTATTGTTCATAAACTTCTCTTTGAAATTGTCTATCTCGTACACGTAATCTAAACTTGGTCTCTTCGAAGATAACGAGTCAAATGTTGACAATATGGCTCTTCTTTCGTCGTCGTTAGGATTATAGTTTTCTTTCAAAGCGTCTTTACGAAGGTTATGCAATTCAAATATCCTATCGGCAGGCAAACCTTCCCAAGCATGAGGGTTCAAGTGTAGAGTACCGGCTTTAGATGAGCTGGGGCGGACAGATCCGGCAAGATATGCAGACCTTATAGACCTTACTGTTCTAGTGCTCATATTAGAGTTGATAAGACCAATGAACAAATTTTTCACTTCGCGAGAGGTAGCTTTGGGTGTACACGACTATTTGATTTAAAGTATAAACTTGGGGAAATTAAGAACTCTTTTTTATAGATGGATCAGGCTTTATCTTCTTTCTGTCTGTTTGGTTAGGTGCAGAACTTGGATCTAATTTATTTTCTGATTTTCTTTTTTTGAAAAAAGAATCGATTCCCTTTTTCACTTTCACCTCTTTTATAAGGTATTCACCATTATTGGATACATTTCCTACATCCTTACTAACTGCATGGCTGGTGAAATGATCATAAGCTGGATTTTTCAACGTGTCTAAGCATGTACTCAATAAACTACTATTCCACTCCAATCTCGGATTCAACCAATCGTCCCACTCTTTTGTCCCTGGTTTTAGAAATATTGGCTTACGGGGATGCAACCACGATAAATCTTTCTCGTCATCTTTGGATGCTGGGCCAGTAATTATGGTAAATGTTGATAAATATTCATCGTCTTCTGTTTTGCAATTGAAGTGTGCTTTGTAATTATGATTGTGAGAATAGAAGCCTGCTAAGTAAATCAACAGTTCCTTTTCGGAATACACAAAGTAAGGCCTTTTCTCATTGTTTAACTTCAACCATTCAAAGTACCCTTGAATTGGTACTACACACCTTGTTTTCTTTGCAGAATTCCAGATCGAGGAACCTTGTGCTAGAGTCTCTTTTCTACTGTTGAAATGCATCGACTGTTGTTTTTGTACCTCTTTTGAAAATTCCAACCCTTCTGATGATGTCCCAGCCTGTTTGGGTTCGGGATTCGTTGGTTTTGTCCAATTTGGAACTAATCCGAACCCCAGTGTTTCAAAAATGTAGTCAAGTGTTTCATTATTCTTCTCCTTAGGTCGTCTATAAATTATCACTTCGTTTTTCGTAGGTGCAATGTTATACGAGGGGTGGTATCCGCTCAACCCATTCATGAACAAGATTGTAATTTGTTGTTCAGAACCATCATGAGCAGTTTCGGTAGTACTATAAGTATTTTCCGAAATCTCATTCACTGTTCTATGGCTCAAAGCTGTACCGACAAATTGAGATGGTAAGTTTTTTGGGTCCTATTAGTTAGTAATTAATGGCCGGAGTTTGGTTAAATTTTTGACTTGCATACCACATTCAAAGCATAACGGCCACACATTATAGTTGAATCAATTTCTATATCAATTAATAGTAAGATAGCAAAAATGCGAATCCTGCAAATTAGGTATCGCAGTAGCTCTCTAGTTACATTGACCTTGAGAGACATAACCCATTATTTATTTCTGTCATTTAGGTAGGTACTTACCTATACATACTTTCCTCCACTATTAATGATTGCAATCGGTATGGTTAGAGGCTTAGCATTACGCAGTCTAATCATGACCTCTTGGATTCAATTACTCCTTACGCTTGATTTAAAATTGATTTATCATTACTCATAAACTCTGGCCAGAACTTCACCCTCATCACGAAAATTCTCGTATGTTGTGTCCTCATGTGGCAAATATTCATAACTATCTTCGAAATTAGTCAGACAATCTGGATCATCTGAATATTCGTCTTTCTCATTTCCATCGAAATAATCTGGTTGATCTTCTTTGCTTAAAAACTCATCATACGGCACTGTCTCTTCTAGCTCATCTTCTTCACTGTCTATGTCATTCAATCGTTCTTGCAAAGCTTTACCATTCTCTAAAGCCTTTTGAATAAGTTCACGTTTGAGTGTTTTTCTTTGTCTTTTGAAAGCAAGATACGCTTGTCTGTCTTGTTCTGCCTTAGCATACGCTTCTTCACTGACTTCTGGATCTTTAGTGTCGAGGAAGTGCTTCTCGTCCACAAACTTGACATCTTCTAGCTCTTCAGGTAGATATTTTTGTTCAACTACACCGTTATCGTAGCTGGGATTGTACCTATATGTATCACCATACCCCATTTCCTTCATGAGCTTCGTAGGCGCATTTCGTAAATGTAATGGAATCCTGTAAGAGGTTGCTTCAGGCCTTTCTTTGAATAGCTTTTGAGCAGATCTTAGAGCCCTATAAGATTTGGTTGATTTTGGTGATTTTGCAAGTCTGACAGCACAGTGAGCAAGGACGATCTCCGCCTCAGGCATGCCAATAAAATCGAGGGCATCCTTTGCAGCTACAGCAAAAGGTAAACAAGAACTGTCCCTCAAGCCGATATCCTCACTAGCAATCACAATCATTCTACGAGCTATGAATAAGGGGTCCTCCCCTCCCACCAACATTTTCGTCAAATAGAATATCGCAGCATCTGGATCGGATCCTCGTATGGATTTATGGAAAGCGCTAATAGTATCATAATGTGATTCCCCATGGTGATCGTACATCTTTTGATAGTTTCGGGTAGAAAGTAAAGGTTCTAGAATGCTTCTATCAATCTTAACGACACCTAATTTTTTCAAACTTCTAATCTTATGCTCACCAGATTCAATCCTTTGGAACGTAGTACCCGATAAGTATGCATTCACAGACTCAAGGATATTCAAAGCTACTCGTGCATCCCCACTACTTAAATCTGCAATATAGTCTACTGCATCTTTGCTCAAAGATATAAGATGGAGATCAAAGACGTGTTTTCTGGTTTGGTTCAACAAATACAACCCTCTGTTTACGATCTTCACTAAAGCTTCATGAGTTAGGGACTCCATAACAAAAGTATGCATTCTAGAAAGAAGTGCGTTGTTGAGGGTGAAGGATGGGTTCTCAGTGGTGGCACCTAAAACTGTAACGATCCCCTTTTCAATAACGGGCAATAATAGGTCCTGCTGTGCCTTGTTAAATCTGTGAATCTCATCCAAGAAAATCAATGTTTTATTCCCAGTCAATTTTCGATCATTTTCAGCAGCTGTGAATGCTTCACGCAATTTTGCAGCCGTCGCAGTGGGTCCAGATAATTCCACAAAACGATAACTCGTAGAGTTGGCTATGATCCTCGCTAGCGTAGTTTTTCCAACCCCAGGAACACCCCATAGTATAAAAGACGGTATATCCCGTGAGCTTATAATGTTTCTTAATAATCCGTTTGTTCCTACTAACTTTTCTTGCCCGTAAAAATCATCTAATGTTCTAGGCCTGAGCCTTTGGGCCAATGGTAATCTTGACTCCCTCCGTAGATCTATTACAGCCTGGACTCCTGTGGCGGGCGGTAGGGTGACTTGAGGAGCTATTTCAGGTTTAGATAGATTAAAAGTCACCCTTTTTGTCTTTTTATGTTGATCTTCATCCTGTTCTGGGTCTATGACTTCTTCAACCTCGTCCTTCTTTGCAAACTTTTCTGCCTCTAGTTTGTTCTTTGCCCTAAGACGCTTTTCCGCTATCAATAGACTCGTTAATGACGGACCTGATTTTTCTTTATCTTTCTTCTTATCTTCGAACGAGTCTCGCTTTAACCCCAAAGCTTCAAACGGATTGGCCTTTCTCCTTTTCACTTTTCTTGTTAAGGGTGGCCTGTTTCGCTGCTCTGTGATATCCAAGCATGAATTTACATGGAGTTGAAGTTCGCCTGTGGGAAACAGCTTCGTGCAAATAGGGCACTCCATAATATGAAAGTAAGTTTAAAAGCGACGCGACTTTAAAATTATTTCAACCTCAGATGACTGTAGATACAGTGTGGAAAAGTATACCTCTCAGGCCTGTCGAGTTGTCTTTGGCGAGGGTGTTAAGATGCGGGCAGACATTCAGGTGGAAGAATATTGATCACGTGTGGTCGTTTTCTACAACCGATAGAATCGTCCTTTTGAAGCAAAATGAAGATGAATTACAGTACTCTTGGATTATGAACCAAACAAATATCAAAAGTTTTAAAACTCAAGAATCTGAAACTTTGGAGTTTATAAATGATTACTTTTGCTTGTCAACAAGTCTTGAACAATTGTACCAGGACTGGCAAGTAGTGAACAAAATGTACCAGAAGTCCATCGAGAAATCTCCATTTATTAGGTTTCCTGGTATTAGAATCCTCAGGCAAGACCCATGGGAGACAACCATATCTTTTATATGCTCGTCCAATAACAATGTCAAAAGAATCTCCAAGATGTGTGATAGTCTTTGTACTGAATTTGGAAAGTACATAGAAGATTACGGAGGGCACTCGTTCTATTCCTTTCCAGACCCAGAAAGCTTAGCAAAGCCTGGAACTGAACAAAAGTTGAGAGAATTGGGATTTGGATATCGTGCACGGTATATACACAATACGGCATGTAAATTTGTTGATCAAGAATTTCCAGAAATAACGATGAAGAAATTGAATGAAATGAGAACAGTTCCTTATGAAACAGCGCATGAATTCCTTTTACAGCTTGATGGGGTTGGGCCAAAAGTGGCAGACTGTATATGTTTGATGGCTCTCGACAAACATGATATTGTTCCAGTGGACACCCATGTATATCAAATTGCAATTAGAGACTTCAAGTTCAAAGGGAAGAAAGACTTGAAAACAATGAACAAACTAGTCTATGAGGATATAAGAGCTTTCTTTAAAGGGTTGTTTGGACCTTACGCTGGTTGGGCCCAATCTGTATTATTTGCATCTGACTTGTCCGATTTAAACAATGGTATAAACCAAATAGGGGAGACCACGGTTGAGACCAGGTTAGAAACGTCTGCGACGTTTAAGAAGAACAGAAGGACTGTTGAGACAGTTAAGGGGACTGTCGTCAAACGGGTTAAACCTGAAGTATAGACTTTGTTACATAGTTGATATAATACACCAATCTTCTTCTTTCACCCAACTACATAGTATTCAATAACAATTAACCATGCATGTTGATAATAATGCAGCTACTAAGAATCAATGTAAAATACATTGTTCTTTAATCATGTTGGTATGAACAGAGCATATTGAAAATCCCTATAACCAGGGCGGTTGGTGTAGTGGTTAACATTTCTGCCTTCCAAGCAGGAGACACGGGTTCGATTCCCGTACCGCTCATTTTTCTTTTGTCTTGTTTCTCGCTTGCTCCAATCTTAATCCTATTATGGAGTATGTTACTATTACTTTACTATTCATACTGTAACCGACATTGGAACATGACAATCGTTATAATTGTAGATGATCAAATTTGCTGACTATCACACTACTGATCAATATGGAATTATGCCTAATACTGACAAAGTTCATTTAATGTAACACGCACGACCTCCAAATATCCTTAAACGATTCACTCATCTTCAACTTTCTGACGTTCAATGTTCCTTTAATATACCTGGTATACAGTTAATCCCAATAAAAATAACACCTTTGCTAAATTTATGTCCCATTAGCCCACTATTAGTTCGGCAAGCAGAACAACAAATGTCGCTTGATTGCAATAATCTTTCCTTTGTGACTGAGAAAACATTAACCTAGCTTATAAAAAAATGTGCGTCCTATTGTTACTTGACTGGGCGTTGTGGTTTAGTCGGCGTTTCAGTAAATCCAATACTGCTGTAAGCTTCACCCACCCTATGCAGCATATGGACATGATCTTGCCCCCCCCCCCCCCCAAAAAAAAGGTGGACAGTTATCAACTTTTTACTTTTGAAATTTTAGTACCACAGTTTCATATCTTCATAATGTAGCTGCTGAAAAAATGTCGCAGAATATGATTGAGTCTCAAGAAAGCATTGACCCATTCTTTAAAAGGGCCAAAACCAAAATTTGTATTCGCTCATGTACTGCTATACCTATTACTAACCTTTAAATCCCCTTCGATTTTCCTGTAGTCTTCGTGGTCCTTGTTCTTCGTAGTCCTTGTAGTCTACGTAGACTTCGTAGGCCCCCCTCTGTTTGTGCCACGACTCCATGTTAATTATGGGAGAGCCTTCCCGCCGCCCAGCCTGCTCCACATATACAACCAAAAATCAATGTATTTCGGTTGCGGCCATATCTAGCAGAAAGCACCGTTTCCCGT